>MU383155.1:52761-235565 GCA_022495125.1 Xylaria acuta | reverse complement strand
TAATTTGTTTGTTTATTTATTATAATATAGTTTTTAAATATATTATTTATTAAGTTGTTTTAATTATATATTAAATATTTTTAGCCGGCTAAACGTTATATAAAACGCTACAAATAAATTAAACAAACTTAAATAATTAAAAGATTTAGCTATATTAAATTTTATATAAAATATAGTTAAATATATAGTAAAAACAATTATAAATAATATATAAAAATATAACTTTTAGTTAGCTTATAAAATAAATTACCGGTATAAAAAAATTTTTAATAAGTTTTATTACGAAAAATTTTATAACTATATACGTAAAAATAAAAACGTTTTTATTTTTTTTAAGCTTAAATATTTATTTTATATAGCTAATAAATTAATATATAATATATATAAAAAAATTAAATAACTATATATTTTATACGTTATATATAAATAAATATTTTAAATAGTATATAATAAAAAATATTATTTTAGCTTAAATTATATAATAAAAATTTTTAAACCTTATTTTATTTATTATAAGTTATAGTTAGTTAAAAAATATTATAAATATTGCTTAAGTTATAATTTTAATTATACTAATTAACTAAAGTTAGTTAGCAACTTTTGCTTAATATGCTTTAAAAATATATTATTAATATAAACTATTATAATTAACTTTATTTTTTTATTATTACGTATTAAATTAACAAATATTTTATAACAGCTTAATAGTAAATTTTATTATAAATAATATAATTATATAATAATAATATTATATTATATATTTAAACGAACGTTTTTTATTTTCGAAAATAAAAAATATATAGCTAAAAAATAAGCTATAGCTTTAACTTAATAATTTTTATTAAATAATTAAAGTATTTTAAAAAAAATTATTTTTAATTATAACTATAAATTTATTTTTAATTTTTAAAAAAGTATATAAAAAATATTAAGTATTAAATTGTTAATAATAACTATATACTATTTTTAAAAAAATAAATTATTAAAACAAAAAAATTAAATAATAAAACTTGCTATTTATTATTATAATTTTATATATTTTAAATTAAATTAAATTAAGCTAATTTTTGTTTTATAATAAAATTTAAATTTTATATATATATAATTTATATAGTTTACTTTTTATAAACAATTATTTAGCTTTAAGCTATTTACTTTTTTAAATATATTTATAGGTTAAATAAATATATATACTTTTAAAAAAGTATAAGTTTTATATAATTATTTGCAGCAAAATATTAAATTAGCTATAAACTTTGTTATAATATAAACAAAAAAACAATTTAATAGTAAATATTATATATTAAAACTTTTTCTTAAAAATAAAATATTATTATGTTTATATAATAGTTATTATTTATTTAATAAACTTTTAAAAAAATATTTATAATAGCGTATTAAACTTTAAACAGTTAAATAAAAAGTTAATAACTTAATATATAAACTAAATTTTTTAAATTATTACTATATTTACTTAGTTATATTTATAGCTTAATTATAATTAATAAAAAGCAATAAAAATTCGTTTAAACAAACTATACTTTTATTAAAACTAGTTAAAGCCAATTAAAATTTTAATAAAAAAAACAATATTTATAAAATAAAAATTATATTAAAATATTACTTAAATTAAAAAAAAACAGTTTTAATTATTTAATTAAATAAAAAAGTTAAAATTATAAATATAATTATTAAAACTTTAAATATAATTTATGTTATTTATAAAAATTTATTAATAAATATTAACAACAATATAAACTACGCTTTAATTTAAACGATTTAAAAAAGCTTTTAAAAAATATAAAAAAACTTTTGTTAAATAACTAGTTAGCTTTTTACCCACAAAAAAAACTTTATAAAATAATTTTATTTACTTTTAATAATATTTTAGCAGTTTATAAAAAGTTTAAATTTTTTAAAAATATTTTGTTAAATTAAGTTAAAAAGCTAATATAACGTAATTTAAAGCTATAAAAGTTTGCAGTAAAAAAACTAGCTTAAACAACATTTAACGTAAAAATAACGCTAGTAAAAAAAACTATATTTAAAAAAATATTTAAAGCAAATAAAAAAAATATAAATAAGCAAATATTATTAAAAAAAACAAAAAATAAAAAAAGCTATATTTAAAATATAAAAATATATATATAAATATTTGCTTAATTTATTACGTTAAACTAATAAAGTTACTAAAAGCTTTTTTATAGCCCGGTATTTTAATATAAACCTTTAAAGGGTTTAAGCTATAAATAAAAACGTTGTTATTAAAGGTAGCTTTATAAGGCTACTACTTAATAATAACTATTAGTTAACAGCTACCTAGCATATAAAATATATTTATAAACATATTTACTTCGTAGGTTTATTTATAAAACACCCTTTTTTTCCCTTTAAATCAAGCTTTATTTTACTACTTAAACTATTTTTCTTAATAAAATTATAAAAGTTTATTATAAAAATAATAAAATAAAAACAATCGAGCTTATTATTAACTTAAAAAAAGCTTTATAAAATATTTATTTAAAGTAAGCTATAGTTTTTAAAAATTAATATAGTATTAAAATATAAAATAATATTTTATAGTATTAAAATATAGCTACTAGCTTATATAAAAAAGCCTTTATATTAAACTTTATATATATAGTTAATAAAATTACACTTAATACTTTTAATATATTTAAAACAAAAGCTTAAAAAAACAACAATTTTGTTAGCTATATAAAAAACGATTATTTATATAAACTTATTAAAAAAAGCGAAAGCTTATTATATACTTTTATTAAGCGCGTATAAGTAAATATTAACCTTACATTAAAAATATACAATTTTTATTACAGCAAACATTTAATAATAAAATATTAGTATACGTTATTAAAACTTCGTTTTAATTATTAAAAACTTAACCTTATATATAAAAAAATTATATGTATATAAATAGCTAAACAAAAAAGTTTAAACTATAGTATTAAAAAAATATATAGCTAACTTAATAACCTTTAACTAAAAAAATAGCTTTAAAAAAATAGCTTAGTTAAAAAATAAACTTTTTATTAAATATTTAATAAAATATATATAAGCTTATAAAAAAAAATTACCTTTAAGCATATTATATATATTTTAAACGTTTATATATACTATAACAACTTATTATAAATAAAAAAATATTATTAAAAGCTTTGTTAATAAAGAATTTTTTTTTAAATAACTAATTATTACTTATAAGCTTACTAATAAATATTATATACGTTTATATAACTTATTATAAATAAAAAACTACTATTAAAAGCTTTGTTAATAAAAAAAATAAAATTTTTAAGCGCGTTATACGTTATTTATAAGCTTAATTATTTAAACGTTATAAACTCGAAAATAAAAAAAACTTTATAGTAGTTATAATAAGTATAACATAAACAAAAGGTATACACACTTAATTTACCTAGTATTAAAAACTAATATTTTACTTAAAGAAAAAAAGAAAAGAAAGTCTAAAATATAAGTGGGCGTAGCTAAATATATATACATTTATGTGTAAGCAAAAGTATTCATTACAGCCTAGTTGTGCTAGTAAATAAAGCTATAGCCATAGCCATTAGCTTTACTTGCACACCTAGCTATACACCCTAGCTACATAGACCGGTATAGGTTTATAACAGTAGTTAAAACTAATAAAACATAAAAAACATTTATATAAAGCTTACTAGTATAAAAAAAACAACTAAAATAGCTATTTTTAAAAAAATATATTAAATTTAAAGCTATTATTATTAAAAAATAAAACTTTTTATATACTTTTAATAAAAAATATTATACGTAATTAATTAAAATTATAGTAAAACTATTAAATATATATTTATTTTATATAAAAAATTAATATATATTTAATACTATAAAATATATACGTTTAAAAACGTTTATTATAGCCGTTAATAAGCTTTAAACTAAAGCGTAAAATTTAACATTAATAAGCTTTATATTTAAGCGTAAAATTTAATCATTAAAAGTTTTATTATTTTTATATTTTATATATATAATTATTTTAACTTAGTTTTATAAGCTTGTTATAACGTATATATTAAAATTATTTAAAAACTTTTTTTATTTAAAAATAAGATTTTATATTAACTATATATAGCTATAATTTTTAAAACTATATAACCTATAAAAAAAAGCGAGCTTTTTAGCTTATAAAGCTAAAATTATTTACTATTGCTAACTATTTATAACAACTTTATAGCTATTAAATAAAACTTATTTATTATTGCTAGCTAAAGTTATAAATTAGTGGTTTATGCGTGGCTTAGCCGGTGGCTACACTATGCACTAGCCACTACACTTACACCCCATTATAGCCCCACTAGGGCAGCCCTACCTTACACACACTACATACATGCTTAAGTGGATTTTATATAGCTAGTTTTTGTTCCTTTCCTTCTTTTTTCTTTATTTGTAGATTTTTTGTACAATATAGCATATATTATAAAAGCCTTGTCATTAAATATATGTTAAATATAACAGCTAGCTTTATAATTAAGCTTTATAATATTATAATATATATTATATAAAAATAACAAAGCTTATTAAATAAATATAAACAAACGTTTATTTTAACTATTAAAAAACTTATATAAAAGTTTTTAATATAATTAATTAATAATATAATAATTTATAAAAGTTTAATAATAATAACTAACTAATATTTAAGCTTAAATATAAATATAATTATAAAAAGCTTATATATAAAGTAAAAAGTTTATATATTTAAAACTTAATAAAGTAAGCAAATAAATAATTAAATAAAATTATAAAAGTTTACTATAAAAATAATAAAATAAAAACAATTAAGCTTATTATTAACTTAAAAAAAACTTTATAAAATATTTATTTAAAATAAGCTATAGTTTTTAAAAGCTAATATAATATTAAAATATAGCTATTAGCTTATATAAAAAAACTTTTATATTAAGCTTTATATATATAGCTAGCAAAATTATATTTAATACTTTTAATATACTTAAAGTAAAAGCTTAAAAAAATAACGATTTTATTAACTATATAAAAAACGATAATTTATATAAACTTATTAAAAAAAGTAAAAACTTATTATATACTTTTATTAAACGTATATAAACAAATATTAATTTTATATTAAAAATATACAATTTTTACTATAGTAAACATTTAATAATAAAATATTAGTATATATTATTAAAGTTTTATTTTAACTATTAAAAGCTTAATTTTATATATAAAAAAATTATATATATATAAATAGCTAAAAAAAAAAGTTTAAGCTATAGTATTAAAAAAATATATAGTTAATTTAATAATTTTTAAATAAAAAAATAGTTTTAAAAAAATAGCTTAGTTAAAAAGTAAGCTTTTTATTAAATATTTAATAAAATATATATAAGCTTATAAAAAAAATACTTTTAAATATATTATATATATTTTAAACGTTTATATATATTATAACAACTTATTATAAATAAAAAAATATTATTAAAAGCTTTGTTAATAAAAAAAAATACTTTTAAATAATTAATTATTATTTATAAACTTATTAATAAATGTTATATGTGCGTATATAACTTATTATAAATAAAAAACTACTATTAAAAGCTTTGTTAATAAAATAAAAAAAATTTCGAGCGCGCTATATATTGTTTATAAGCTTAATTATTTAAACGTTATAAGCTTAAAAATAAAAAAAACTTTATAATAGTTAAAACTAACAAAGTATAAGAAATATTTATATAAAGCTTATTAATATAAAAAAAGTATTTAAAATAGCTATTTTTAAAAAAATATATTAAATTTAAAGCTATTATTACTAAAAAAATAAAGCTTTTTATATACCTTTAATAAAAAATATTATATATAACTAATTAAAATTATAATAAAACTATTAAATATATACTTATTTTATATAAAAGATTAATGTAAATTTAATGCTATAATATATATATGTTTAAAAACGCTTATTATAACCGTTAGCAAGCTTTATACTTAAGCGTAAAATTTAACATATAGTTAGGTATATAAGTAAAGCTAATAGCTATAAATTTATTCATTAGTATAAGTGTATTTATTAAAGCTATAGTGAATATTTTCGCTTATATATAAATGTATATATATTTAGCTACGCTTACTTATATTTTAAACTTTTTTTCTTTTTTTTTTAAGTAAAATATTAGTTTTTAACACTAGGTAAATTAAGTATATATACTTTTTGTTTATGTTATACTTATTATAATATATATAATTTATATTTTATTATTTTTATTAAATTTAAAAATTTAATATTTTTATATAGTGTTAAAAACTATATAATTTTTTATATATAATTTTATAATAAAAATCCATAAATTTTAATTTATTAATTTAATAATAAATTTAAATAAAATATTAAAAATAAACTATATAAACTTTTATTAATAATAAGTTTTATTATTTTATAATATATATATTATTATAATTAATGTTTTTTATAAAGGTAAAGCTTTTAGTTAAGGTTTTATTATCATAAACCTACTAGACCCACAGGTCTACATATGGCTTGGTTAGGTGGTCTATGTGGCTAAGGGTAGCTATATACTAGTATTCACTAGCAGCCATAACACCTATGGCAACCAGTATTCACTAGCAACCGTAGTGAATACTTGCCTCTATATATAACTGCTTATATAACTAGCTGCGTGCATATGTATTTTAGACTTTTTTTCTTTTCCTTTTTTTTTTAAGTAGAATATTTCTTTTTAATAATAGGTAAATTAAATGTTTAAACCTTTTGCTTATATTATATCCATTACATTTATTTATATATTAATTGTAAAAAAAAAAAAAAAATTTTATTATAAGTATAAAATATATGTAAATAAATTTATGTATAGATGGATAGCTAATTATATAACTAAAGGTAAGTTTATTAATGTGTAAGTTTATCTTATAAATGTTATATAATAGCTAGCTATAACTTATATTAACTTTACTATATAATTTAATTTAATATAAAGTAGCTTTAAAAGTATAAAGTTTTTTAAAATCTTTATATAGTTAACAAATTTATTAATAAAATATTAATATATTAAAAATTTTTATTTTTAAACTATTAAAATAACTATTGTTTATTTAACTAAAGCTTTTTAAAAATAAAAAAGATTTAACGATTAATTTAAAAAATATACATATAAATATACTTATAGTTTATTTTTAGCTATTTTATTTACTTTTATACGGGTTTTAAAAACATTGGATTTTACATGTAAAAAGGCGGCCTGTGAGGGGGTTATTTAGCTTATTGTCTTAGGACGTTATATAGCTCCTCCTTAAAGCGATTGTTTCAAGATATAATTATATCAATGACTTGCAGGCGCCAAGGCACCCCACCCTGGGAACGCTCTCACAAAGTGAAACAGGTAATTAGTATTACAACACAGGATTTATTGTAGTGCTCAGCTAAAACCTGACCCTCTCTAAGTCCTGCGATCTATATCTTCTAATATACTACACCCTTAGACCGAACCCTATCTGTCTTCGAGCTGGGTCTTGCATGTTACTTATTAGAGTAAGTACTACTATTCCAAAGTCGCTAATTTGGCCCCCAATATGTAGTTCAATGCTAGAGACTTATTTCGTTACAGACTGAGTGATGGGCGCTCAATAACATCGTGTGTGGTAACACAATGTTTGTCTATGACCCTGTGTTTCAATCAGCCCCGCCGTGGCGCTCTAAACGCCACCAAAAAGCTATGTAGGGGACGAAGCGAACTGGCCAGCCCATGAATCGTAACCCTTGCTAACCGCTGATCGCGGTTGGGCTTGCAACATTAGCGTAATCTATTTGAGCAGGCAGCTGGTTAAGTAACAGTATTATCTCGGATAAAACACCTCGAGTCTCTCACATGCGACGGATCTGACCGGAGTAGAACTACTAATATATATATATATCCGTGGGGGCTGACGGGCGGTGGTGGTGGCGTGCTAACATTGCGCCGGGAAGTTGGGGGCGGAGGGGCGCTTTATGGTGCCTGAGACATGGATTCTACTGACCTGCGCAACCGCATAACTGTATTTCTATTTTGGATACTGATGGACAGAAACAAGGGTAAGCTATTGGAAAGGCATATTACTATAAGCGATTCCTCTTCTCAGCTGCGCCACTCGATTTTTCAGGCATAGGATTATAACGTTATTTCGGCAAACCCTTCATGCTACGGCATCTAGCACTGAAGCTGCATCCGCAATGATTGAAATTTTCATAGACTTATAGGTACTAAGCTAACTGCCATGATAACACTGCGAAAAGCCCGCCGAGGAAGCAAAATAGGAAGATATGTGTCAGGAAGGGCACATTGAGATATTTTGGGTATATTGTAGGTGCACGTTGTTGCGCAAAGATCCTTCAACTACATACAGGCACCACCTCCGCTACCATATACTCAATACCCTTCTTTGTCTCCATCAGGTATGTTACCCTCTATCGGGTGTGTAACAATATGTGAAGGTTTCTATTAGCAGATTGTAAAGGGGTTCGCCCATCATGCGACATTCTGCCCCCATCCTACCAACCTCCTAAACAGCGGATGTATAAACAGCGTGAAGACTTAAGAAACAGTGTAATTCACAGGGATAGTAGATGATACGAGGCCCCTCACATCCGAAGAACGTTACAGAAGGGCGGGTTTTCAGGTAGCTAGTCGCAATGTACTGCTCATGGCAGTGCAATGCATTCAATCTCGACATCGACGTTCTTGGGAAGGGTCTTAACGGCAACACAGCTGCGAGCCGGCTTGTGAGTGAGCCACTTCGCGTACTCCTCGTTCATCTCGGCGAAAGAGCTCATGTCCGCCAGGAAGATGTTGACTTTGACGACCTTGTCGAGCGAGGAGCCGGCCTCAGTCAGCACGGCCTTGAGGTTCTTAAAGACCTGGGTGGTCTGCTCGGTGATGGAGCCCGTGATGAGATTACCCTGAGAGTCCATGGGGATCGAGCCCGAGCAGTAGATGGCTGTGGGGGTCTTGATGGCGTGTGACTATTTTCAACCTCTCATGTCAGGCAAGTTACGAGGGCAAGACGCGGGGAATTGTAAGTCGTACATAAGGACCCGCAGCTATCGACATTCATCAGTAAAGCAGGGTCCACGGGCTGCGCGGTTAGGACGGGATACTCACGGGGAGCCGCATCTTTGCTGAAAACTGGAGTCATGTCGGCCATGGTGCGAACCGGGGTGAATGTCGACAGAGAGGGGATTCGGTATGCTGGCAGAGGACTAACGAGACGGTCGGTCGATTTAATCAGTCGTGACGAGGTGAATAGGGCTCTGCGAAATATTGACATAGTTCAATTGATGCGTCTGGGTCTGGGTTGGGCTTGGCTGTTTATATGCGAAAACTAACGTTTTGGGGGGGAGTGGACGGCCGTTGTCGGACGCTCTGAACGCCCAGTGCTTGCTCAGGTGCAGGTGGTGCAGGTGGTGGTGGTGGTGGTGTTTCCCGTCTAATTACCCCACTTTATCCACGGAACATGAGGTGCTGCTATCTGGTGGGGGAAGGGGTTCTGGGCAAGCCTGACGAGCCAGTCTAATTGATGGATTACAGCGGGTTAGGCTATGTATTCGCCTAACCAAGCTAAACATTCACGAGGCTAGAATCGACTTTGATCTACCTAGGTACGAAGTAATCACGACCATACAATCCAGGTTACAACTAGGAACTACAACCAACCATTCCCGCAATTACCAGCGGTCAAAATGATTGCTAAGGCTCGCTATACTTGCTTGCCATACCTATTGCAAGGCAGTTGACGGTTATCGTCCACCATTTCCCTAATACCCGCCTGAGTATGATGGGCACAGCAGTGTGAACGAAAGAACACAACGTAAATGCAAGCTTAGGTGCCTACTGCCATATGGCTGGCTCTACACGGCCATGCTCATTTGTTAGCGACCCCTTTGATCAACTCTTGCGCGACAACTTTGCCAGCCAACCAGTTCAGATCGATGCTTGTTCCCGCGTGCTGGATAACGGAAGTCCACCAGAAACCAGGAGCCCACGGCAATTCGAAAGGCGGGTAACCCTGTAGCGGGAACGAGATAGGGTACGCCTTTTCAATCTACACGATGGTCGAGTTAGCTGTTTTGCCGACTAGTGATATCTTGGCACTTTCCGAACAATGCACAAAGCCTCCCTGATAATTGACATAGGAACACGTACCTTTATTTCATAACTCCACGTAATTTCGGCGTGACTCTGCAACTCCTTGATGACAGGCCGATCTGAGAGCACGCGATACAGGTACTCAACCTTGGTGCTAAAGTCGTGATGGCTGACAATCTCACGCACGAGCGCTAGTTCTCGCATTCCCGCCGCTTTCTGTGCCTCGAGGAACAGCACTTGGTCCTCGTCAGGGGATAGCCTCACGTCCGAGGTAAAGAATGTGACTTGCACGGGGATGAAAGGATCTGTCTCCAGCAAAGAAGCCTTGACAGCATTCGCATTGATATTGTAGTGCGTCATCAGGCCGGGAGCAGGTTCATTAGCGTTTTCGAGCTGGACGTCGAGGTCCAGCGCGGCCATGATGACCTTATCAAAGAGTTCGAAAGACGAGTTACCGCCATCACCATCTACACATTCGTGTCGGATTAGCCAGGCGGGCTGCTTCTCGTCTACCTCCAAATACTTAATACCGGTGACCCGCGTAGATGTACGGACGCCGACATCGATCTTTTTCACGATGCGCTGTAGTCTTTCTATCAAATCCCCACCTCCGTATGCGTTTGCGGATTCTTCCCGGGCTGCGGCCATCACTGGAACACTCGGAGTCAGTTATCGCCATTTCGAGGGCGATTTATGAGGGTTTCAGAAGCTTCTACACACTGTCTTGGCCCAAAAAGGAAAGCTTGTGCTCTGAAAGTTCCCAAAACAAGAAGAAGATGACTCCGAGAATTACTCACTCGCCGTGAGACCTGTGACCCGGTTCAAACTCTGACCGTAAGCGCGTTGAACCTGGGGTTCAAGGATATCCGTTGAGTATTGCACACTGATGCCACGGCCTTTGAGCATGTCATTTGCTCGTTGTTTTAATGGTTTCAGGACGCCGAGAGACTCGAAGATCTTCTCTACGTCCGGTATCAAAGGTGTATTAAGCATAGCATTGCGTAGAGTGCCGTCTTGCGTTAGCTTGTCGCCTCGCCCCTACAACAAGGGAGTCAGTTATCTTCATTTTGAGCTTGAAATGCGACTGCCTTTCAGAGGTAAAATTGGGTCAAGACATGGCATAATTTCTCCGGCTAATGACCGAAACAAGACGAAAATGACCCGAGAATTGCTTACGATGGAACTTCCGTATGTCCACAAGAGCTTGAGCCACATCAACATCGGGGTCTTTTTATATGGACGAGTTGCCGAAGCTGTCCTGGTCACACCCTTATAACTGGGGAGAAGTAGCATCAGTCAGTTTCTGATTGACAGACCAGTCTCGTTGTCCTGTATCTCTCGCCCAGTGCGGTATTCTGAGCCAGTCAGAAAGGAGAACTGGGGGACCTACTAGCCAATTTGCTCGGGACCAAGCTCAAAGAAATCGACCTTGTCTTTTAAGACTTTCTCCGAGTCCTGTGTGAAGAGTGCATTGTCCCACATGAGGGCGCTGCCAGCGATATCCTCTGCCGTGATGGGGCCCTGCGTCTGGTCATTCTTGGGGAACACGGAGGATCCATTTGCGTCGCGAAATGCAAGAGCGCCCCCGAGGACCGGCTTAGACTCGTAGATAGTGACGTTGAACCGTACATGGCGCGCAGCGGGCGAGTTACGGAGATGCTGGGCTGCTGCGATGCCCGCAGGGCCGGCTCCTTGTAGTGCATCAGACAGTCTGTCGCAGAAGGAGAAAACGAAAGATATAGCAGGACTCTTTTAAGAAATCACATACCGATGATGGCCACGTTATATGTCGGCAGAGGTGCCGGCGGCACATGCACAGAGCCCCAATAGTACACCAGAAGGCTGAGGCCGTAGAGGCCGGCGACAAGATGAAGGGCAACAACCGCTATAGTGACGCGCCATGTGTTCCGCTGTTCGACGACACCGCGCGACTCGATATCGCGGCTGGCCAGCAAAGGTTCTCGCTCGGTGGCGGGTGCCGCCCGCCCCGAATACGAAGGCAGCCCAGGAGTGTAGCCGTCGGGCGTGGTATACGCGTAGTATTGCGGACCCGCCATGGCTGCAAGACCTCGTACCCAAGAAGGCGCCCGTTGCTGTCTATGTGGCGGATGCGTTGGATGTGAGAGAGGCAGTGAGAGCTTTCTCCCGATCCGAGCTACGTCATATGTGCTGGTAGGTGGTGGGTGGCAGGAGTAGCCGCCTCGGTCAGAGGGATCGTGACACTCATTCAGTAGGTTCGGATATGTGGTGGTAGCGAGACAATGGGATGATTTCACAGCCGATATTCTTGCTGCGGTTGCCTAACAGTTGACGCCCGCATTCTGATTGGTCCCTAAGCACTACCTACCTATGTAGGTAGGTATGTAGGTAGGTACCTAAGGCACCTCCCAACAACATTGAAGGCACCTCGATTACCTGCTTACCTACTTACCTTATATGTAGGTAGCTGTTTATACTGCGCAGCGCCTTTCGTGGCGGGGTTGTTGCTTCGTGTTTCAAATATGGCGGCACAGCGCAGCCAATCACCAAGGTAAGTACCTAGGTACTACAAAGTACCCAGATATGACATCAATGATTTAGGTCTTTAATTTTATAGCTTTTAGCAAATACTAGGACTTAGCATAAACATGTTGTATCCGCCAAGCATAAAGAGACAGGAATTTAACTTTGCTCTGTGTTATTACCACATATCATCAAATAAGTACCTCTCCCTCTATATGTAGATTCCAAAGTAAGATCCCAAATCATAAGGGTATGCTAGGTACATAAAGAAAGTTCGGGAGAAAAAAAATCTTCTTTATTTTTATTACCATAGCCTAAATCTTCCAAAGCCTTTAATTCGCTACTTTACGCGTACATACATTACATAGTAGCTTAGTACATAAACAAAGTCGTCATCGTCATCGTCATCATCAACATAGTGTCGGACTGGAGAGAAGATAACCCACTGTCATGTTTCTTTAGGGCAACAGGAAGAAAAAAAGGTGACGACGCAAGTCACAGCAGCTCTGTTCAAACTATTTATTGACCTTGCAAAACCATAAGCTGGCGGTATAAACCTTTGCACTGGAGACACCAGCAGTTGTGTTCCACGCCCACTTCCGCTAACCGGGTGTCTTGCTCAACTGTATTCGAACTCAAATTTGGAAAACGTGCTTACGACTTCAATATATTGCCTAAGCTGTCTAGCATGTGTGCGTTAGGCGAGCAACGATGTTCCGCTTAAAGTATTTTGAACCCCATCTGTTGTCATACTCCCAAAACTACGAGTAAAAGTGTAGGCTCGAATAGTATAAGTACTCTGTAGCGCCACCCTGTCGCTAAAATGGAAAGCTTTGCCGGCGAAGCTCCATTTTAATACGTTGTAAATCAAAGTGCAAGGCACTTTGATTTAAGTACTACACTACGTATACGTAATATTTCCAGGGGGTTCCCCCCTGGACCCCCGAGTGCTAGGGGCTTCGCCCCTAGTCTAGGTAAACCTATATTGCAGTACGCAAGCCACACAGTCAATTTTCGTACGAATACGTTGTAGTTAATGCCTCGATTAAGGTTTGACCAATCAGAAGCTTGCAGAGTCTCTACGGACCAATCAGAGGCTTGCAGAGAATATTTAGAGTTTCGAGGGTCACGGCTTAACTTCTCAAGCTTCGCCTTCCCTCTCACACTTAAATTGTCCTTGCCAATACGTGTTCGGGAAAGGCAAAGCTTTCCAATAAATTTTGTATTGTATTTTGAAAAAATCTGAATGGTGCTATCTCCAATGCCTATGAAGAGAATAGGGAGGCACGTGGTTAATTATGGCCTCTGTTATCATCAACTTATCCCATCCAGCTGAAATTGTATGATGTTCCTCTCACATAAGATGTGTTACTCATGTGAAGGCTTGTGGCATTTCTTTCAGTCCAATCCGCCTCGGTCCTCGTACGGATGTTTTAACCGTAGCGTCGGGACTGTTTGCTGAGAAGTCCACTCGTATTCAATGGACCTTAAATTAATTCCATATCTCGGTATCTAGGCAAGATGCGGGCAGCAAGCCCTTCTCATTCGCGCAAAAACGCCAGCCTCTTCACTTGACTTGCCGTATATTAGAAGGGTTAAGGCTCTGTACACAACCGGCCAAGAGATAGCCACTCATCCAGAGGTTATACTCCGGCCTAAAGTTCAATAAGGACAATTTTCCTCAAGGCTAGATGGGGACCGTCGCTCGGATATGTTCTTAGGTTCTTTAATTCAACTATACGCCACTAGGGCCTCTTACAAGTCTACGAGGCCACGTTGGCCGCCATCCTGGCGTTTGCTTGCTGCAATCTAGTTGTATATATCTTTACATTTCCCTCACTAGTTGAAATGCCATGGCATATTGGCTTCCATACGTTTCCTTTCGGTCAATTGGCAAAGTAACAGATACAAAACTGTAACTCAAAGCACCATATCATGGATGCGGACAATCTACGGCTTTCCAAATCCCCAAAGGAATGAAGCGCTCCGGTAAGGGTTGTACCATGATAATATGCAGCCACTTGGCGGTTAATATGTCCGTCTAACAATAGAGCCTAGTGAAGGTGATATGACCATATAAATAGCAGCAAGTTTCCCAGGGCTGTTTAGTCAAGAGTCTTAAATATTCTATATTAGGTATTGAATATTCAATAAAATGAAGTTCCCTTCCTTCTGTATAGTTTCGGCTCTCGTGAGCTCTGTTCAATGTCATTGTATGAAGTCTCCTCCTTTCTTCACCCCAATGTCAACGCAGCTAATATAAGTCGTGTTAGATCTCTTTGGGCGTCTAATAATAGATGGCCAATGGACGAAAACATGGGAGTATATCCGTTTTGTCAAAGTATTCACATTTAACAATCATCTACTTACTAGTACTGGGGAAATCCAACCTCGCGTTGATTCCCCTCCAGAGTTAGCCTTAGTCTATCCAATGACTGATCCGGATTCGGTTGACATGAGATGCGGTCGCAATGCATCTTATTTTCAAGGGATCGCCAAAACGGCCACGGTTCATGCCGGGGATTTAGTAGGGATTGCAGCTGGAGAACCCATGCTTGCAGTAGGCCAAATGAGTACACTAAAACAGCCTCGCTTCACGGGTACACTAGGCGCTTGTCCACTGTGTTTTCGTTGTCTATATAGTCTCGTTGAAATTTTCTTCGTCCTGATTCGAAAGACAGGGTGACATACGGCCATAGATGTACCATCCAGGTTTTGCATCGGCAGTAAGTAGTCTAGGAATTATTCCCTCCTTATTTTCACCATAATTCTAGAAATTTCAATATCCAGAAGGCTTTTAACGCTTTGCCTACCTCAGCTATGATAGAAGGCGCTAATATTTATGTGAAGTGGCTTTCCAAAGCCCCTTCGAATGACCTGGACGCATACACAGGCGACGGCGGCTGGTTTAAGATTTTGAGTGTGACGAACCGCACTGAGCAGTCCTTAAACTTTTCCGACCCGTGGGCAGCCCAATATTATGACCAATTCAAGACTATTTGGGGAACGTACAGACTCGATAGCGTGAGATGGCTGTTTAAGCTATCCTTTTGCGAATTGTTGAAGGGCCATGCTAAGTAATTTAACAGCATAACTTTGCCATTCAAAAAGCCACGCCGCCTGGCAAATATCTTCTCAGGTTCGAACACGCGTTTCCTAACCGCGTTGATACCCAATTTATGTCAGCTGCGCTCAGATTGAGATTACCAACCCAAGCGCCCGTAGTTCAGATACCCGGAATTTATAAACGAGATCAGAGTGGTAAACTTCCCCAGATTAATGTTATGAACCACACAGTCGCTATTGATACGAAATTGGCGTTTACTTCGATGTTTATGGATATGTCCTCGCGCACAACTTTTCTGCCAACGACTTCGTTGCCTGTCACACGGCAAGAACTGCCAAGACCCGTCAAGCCATATGTCTCAGCGTCGGCCAGGCTATTGGTCGGCGATTATCACAGCCTCTGCAATGAAGCCTAGAATCGGAGCCCGACAGAAGAGGGGTGATAGAAATTGCGGTCAAAGATATATGTATAAATAGAGGGCAAGAAGGGAGGTTACATTAGGATCAGAAAAAGGAAGCATAGACTCCTTTAGACCCAAAGAGAATTATTAGTTGAATATGAACCCTTGTTCCAAGCCCTTGAGATTAAGCCCTTGTCACATTGCCCCAGCGCCAGTTGTCTGGGCTGGTTGAGATATACTTATCTATATAACGAGGATTCGGGTGCCCTCAAGTAGCAATAGAGCGCGAAACTACAACGACGCATACGCTTATTGACAGCCAATTCACTTGCTTGAACGACAATTGGCGGCGCTTGCAATACCTCTAAATGGCTGTCTTAGGAACTACAAAAGTGATTGCGCCGTGTGTATATAAACGGTCTTCGAACACTCGGTGAGTCGTCGGCTGTAGAGATATGTTACGAGTATCATTTTTGCATGAATGGCACTAGAATACTTCTATGGTCACCTCTAGTTTCACGCATTGCTGTCGTCATATCACACATATGTAGCAATATGTTTAGCACCACGGCAGGCACATATAATATAAGCTCTATCTGGCCCGCAACCATATATCTATCTTGAAGCTGCGGTATACGAGACCACTGACGCAGCCCACCAGGCACGATTTCAAATTCAGCTCGACTGATTATCTATACCTCATATAAATAAGCAAGTGGAATTACATATTCTGGTTTCTGATTAATACTGAAGCTTACTAGCATCTGGCGCCCGGGCCGGTGGGAAGAATATTTGATTATATCCTTCGGCACTCGATACTAACCAAATATGCGTTTTTGGCGACACTACCTTATAGTCCCCTTACTTTGTTAGGTGTGGCTATATCGGTCTACACTTAAAACAACGTACCTAGGCAGGCTCGTGCAGTATCTATACTATTAATTCTACGAGAACGCAAGGCTTGAAGCTGAGTAGTAACCATTCCGCGAGATGGGGCTTCGGAACTGGATCAAGAGATAGGATGACTAAATGCTAATGCACTTGGGGATGGTTGTATAAATGTTAACAGTTAGTGGATGGAACAGTCAACTGTAGGAACTACGTTTTAGTAGCTTCTACTATTTATAGAGCCCATAAATCGGGACAAGGTAACAAGCAACTTGAGCTTATAAGATCGCCTGTGCACACTCAACTAGGTACGTAAGTAGGCTTGCTATATTTAATTGAGGATAAACCTTTATCAAGAATATGAGGTGGGTTGGTCCATCTAGGTTCATTGATCATCAAGGTAAGCTAGCTTACATGATGCTGGACGAGAAATATACGCTGGGCAGGCTATGGCCCCATTTCGTACAAAACTGTGCAACCAGACGTGCCTATTCAGTAATCTAGATACACCAGAGCCAGTGTCTACAAGCTTTTGTGATGATATTTTGACGAAAGAAATAATTATCTCATTCTGGTGCAGTCACTGTCCCATCGAAGATCCAATTGTGCCGCGTGCCGTACTCATTACTATACTCGTTGTAAGAACGATCGTAGTTGACGATCTCCTCGAGGGCTTCCATGTCGTCCTGAAATTGCTCAGTGAATGGAGACGGCGGCGAGTTCTCGTGGTGATAAATTGGCCTTTTTGGGACGTCGACTAGAACACTCAGAGTTAGTTATCGCCATTTTGGGCGTGATTGTGAGGGTTTCAGAAGCTTCTAGACACTGTCTTGGCCCAAGAGGGAAAGCTTGTACTCCAGAAGTTGCCAAAACGAAAAGAAAATGGTTCCGAGAATTACTCACTGGAACGCTGTGCCTCTTCGGCGGCTTTGGATCGGGATTGCTGTTCCTTCAAGGCCCGAAAACGATTCCACGAGTCCAACCTCCACTTAAATAATCTTCTGCACATCGACGGGTAACCGATGTATACAATATTGACTTTCGGGATCCTCCACTGAGCTAACGATTTGCGACGTACAAGCTCATCCCTCCTCGACGTTAACTTCTTTTCGAATCCATGGGCTACGTCGGCGAAGAATCCACTCCCGTCTCCCATGTTCTCTTCTTTGTATGCCTTCAGATCTCTATGATCAGGTCCGGTGGAGAAAACCATGTTCCCGTGTTCCAAAGCGGATGATAGAACGTCAACCTCCACGACGGGTGTATAAGACCAGAGTTTACTATCGTCAAGGGGTTCATTCCAGGAATATTTATAGCTTAATTCACCCATCCCGGGTTCCTCTAGGAACAGTTCTTCTATGTTAGTGAAGAGCTCCAATATGCCAGAGATCTCCTCCACGCCATTTGGACAACTGGGGCTCACAACATAGCCTGAAGAATTGAGAGCGAGTCGCCTGACCTTGTTCAACTCCAGAGGTTCGAACTGCCCAATATCCCATGTTTCATTCCCGCTAAGTAAGGAATGAAATGAACGGTCATCCCAGTCCCTGGGCCCAAATCGGCCGATATACAGTATATCAGTTTTGAAATTGAACCAAACCTGGGGGCCACAAGTCCGCGTTCGGAATGCCAGCTCATACCCATAGTCTATCAAGACTTGACGGGACTCCCTCGACACATGTAATAGCGTTGGTATCGGCGCGGCGCTGTAGAATGACCCGCTACGGCAGAATTCCCATGTCACCTCTGGATTCTCCAATAGAAAGTGGTGAGGGATGCCCGGTACCTCCTTGGTCGACTCCCATGGCTGATGTTTTGGGCGAGGACAGTTGAGTCCATATGTTTCGAGGGTCAACTGGTGGTGCTGGTAGTACGGCCTCCAAGCTGCCGGCGCCCATGGGATGCGTTCCCTCCAATTACGCGCGAAATATGCGATGGATGGGTGAAGTTTTAATTGGACGATAGTCGTTCTAAACCTTTCGTCAAAGGCTTCACGATCTTCGTGATGTTCCTTGACGTGAACGAAGCGGGGTGGTGAGGCAAACAGATATATCATGCAGCGAAGTTCAAATGGCAGGAAGGCAAACTGACGAAATGAATTAGGTGCCATTCTGGAATATATGCACGACTGAAACCTTTTTTCCTGATAGCTCTTTTGGACTTTGTGTTTATTCAAGTTAATCTTTGCTTTGACGGATAACGCGTTACGGCAGGCGAGTTTTGTCTGGGAACTTTGGCGGTGAGAGGGCCATGGTACTGCGACCGCCCAACCCCTGACTTTTCTACCAGATTGAGGTTAGCACATGTATATGCCTACCTAAGTAATAAAATGTACATCTGGTAAGACTGCCATAGTCTTAAACCTAATCTTTTAAGCAGCATGAATTTAGTTTACAATGATTGCTATACTGACAAGCATAACTTGAATGCATACAATGAGTATATACCTAGGTAGGTAGGGACTAATACGATCTACTCCTGTAAGCATTAACGGACTCAATCGGATGACAAAAATAAGAGGAGCTCGGGCGTATCTGCGTTTTTGTACCGAAAGCGGCCTGAATGAATTTCTTGGCAGCTATTGCGTTACGTACACAGATCTCCTCACAACCTCAAAGATGCGATAAGTACGGTCCGCTACCAATATCACAGAACTAAACCTAACAAGACTACAGCTAATATAGCACAGACCAGACAATCAAATCATATAAGAAGAATTGGGCAAACCTCGCCAGCACAGATGGAACTTCCTCCCTGTGCAATAACAATAGTTGGTACTGGAGATACCAGCAGTGAGAACTGTGACAAGTAGGTTGATATAGGCACTCGGTAGGACCTTTTTTCTCTCCTCTTCTCACGCTCTCTCTCTATAACATTCTTATTGGGTTTCTCCCACTATTTTGAAGTCATTTTAACTCTCTTTTCCTATCCTTTACTGTTTCTTTTTTCTTTTGTTGGATCAATTTCTTGTGGTTCACGTTGACCAGCTATCATGGCAGTCATATATTTTGAATGGGTGTGAGAGCCTATGATAGCCACGTAATGCGAAGTGGGTTTTCTCTAGGTAAGGCAAACAAAAGAAATAAAAGGGGAAGTGAAGGATTAATGGAGTCGCCCATCAAGTAAGCTAAATAGCTGTATATGTTCGCTCAGTGTCCTCGACCACGTTGTAACCAGGAACGACAACGCCCAATCCGGCAATTTTTGAGAGCAGGCAAAATATTAGTTTCGTGGTAGTTACAAAGACTCCCCGAGTAGGATCTGACACTTCACGCTGACCTCCGGTACACAGCAAACAGCAGTGTAGAAATTCCATGCGTAAGGCTGTTTACTGCTCGTGTCCCCGGCGCGGGCCACGATTCTGGCTTGAACGTGTTAGTATCTAGAAACTATTCTTCATCCACTGAAGAATGTATCTCTTTCTGCTGACCTAAATTTCCAATGGGCTAGCTTACCCTTACTCTCTAAAGGCATCCTGTCATCGGTACGTAATGATTCGTGCCGTGAAGCACCCAAGACGAAATGTGAGAAATAGGGCGGCCGCGTACACCACTGCTTAGTGGTTATGAATCCTCGAAAGAGTCCAGTATGCAAGACAGATATATCTGATGACGGTGGTATGTAGTATAGCCCCCGTCTACCTCTTGCTTGCTCTTACTATCCTCGCCGTTCTCCGTCCGTACATACTTTCGGGGGTGTCCTTGGCACAAATGAACCAAATGCCACCAACGCACCATTTATTGCATATCTGCGCGCATATAGTCGGTCCCTATAGGAGAGTAAACATGCGGAATGACTTCTGTCACTCTATTATATCATCAATTTCTTAAACTATCAGGTAATCATTTCATACTCGAAATGCATAACATTCAAGTGTACAAGTTGATGCTTCAACGCTGAGCTTAAAGTCAGGATAACGATGGGAAGTCTTTGTAACGTAACTATTTTAAGCTGCTATACATCCTGATGGAACAATAGGGTAGTATCGCCACCAAACCAAAAACACGATAGGATGAGGAAGCGATCCAGAGCATCGAGTTAGGTCATTGCGCCGTACATCCGCCTTACGCCAAAAGTCAAATGGCGTTATCGCAATGACCTAGATCCAGGTTATTCAATCGAATGGGTCTGCTGGGGCTATCGCAAGCCCTTCATCAGTGGAATTAATCAGTCCCCTCCCTGGCTATGAAACCCTCCTTGCCGAGCCTGAGTCTAACTCGTCTGGTCAAATTTGAATGTCTACAGTACCCCAATCCCCCCACCGGGTCAAAACCCGACTCCAACAGCGACACAGGAAGACGTTGCAGCGAATTTAGCACCCACAATGTCGCATCCTTCTGGACGACGTGTTATCGATTGCTAAGCGAATTGCCTTGCTATGAATGGCTGCTTAGATATGCAAAGCATGTTCTAGGCTGACGGCGGAGATGCCAAAACAGCACGATTCAATATTTCTTATTCAATAGACTAAATAGAACCATATGAATGGTCAAAGCAATATGGCCAAGTCGCCGCAATCCCTGAGCCTCTATCCAAACGCAGAGTTGGAGACTCTCTGTTCTGTTGGCCAGACTTCTGCCCCTGGCTAGATCTGCATAGCACAAAGCTGTTATAGCTGGGAACCAACCGGCATGAAGTCCGATACTGCCTTTCCATTTTACCGACAACTTGCGTCCCGAGTCAGCACCATTTTTCCGAAAAGAGAGCTCTGATCGTCCTCAGAGTCACCAACCTTGATTTTCCATTCTTTCCTTCGCTTCTCGGCCCTTTCCAAGAGTGCCTAGCTCTGTCTAGCTACCAAGTGTGGCCATTGCTGGAACTTAGAGTTGCATCCCGCAATGTCGCTTTATGGTGAGTTTACAACGTTGTCCTGCACAGGCTAATAAAGTTCCTGCATGATATATTGCTTGCGCGATGGACAATTGCTCGCCATCCATGAGGCCACAGTGAGCTGCCGCGCCATTTGGTTTGTTCTGCCTGTTAAGATGAGACTGGGCTAGTGTACGCGTCAACGAGTAGTAGTATATACATATATACAAGTAGAGTTTTCTAGCACACTGCAATGATGTTAAAGACTTGTGCTTTTATGATACCTGCGAGTGCTCGTTAGTGGGCTTATAGAAGCATCAATATACGGAAGCATGATAACTTAGCAGTCTTTCAAAGCGGCCATCATAATCCAAGTCCGGAGAAAGCACTGGAAAAAGAAACAAGAAGTCAAAATGGGTAGAGGGCGTTCCTGGGCTCTAGCCCAAAGCCTTTTGGTTAGCATCGTGTCTGCAATTGGGAGCTCAGGCGAGTGTGCCCTCGCAACGACAACGATATACTTACCTACGACGATCTATGTCTCAGCTCCGAATATGACGAGTAGCCGCGAAGGCGGTTCTTGTATCGTCACATCATCTTCCTCGATAACAATAGGAACATCAACCAGTTCGAGTGCTGGGACCACGGACGACGGCTTCCCCACGAGTACATCGCCAGTTCCCACGAGCAGTTCCAGTCTCAGTACGACGATATCTTCAACAAGCCTGACCAGTATCAGCATCACGCCTACAAGTTGGGTCAATAGTAGTATCACAACAGGGAGCTCTGTCCCCACCAGCACCTCATTGCCGACACCTACCAGCATTGGGGGTTTACCACCGCCACCACCGCCTCCACCCCCGGGTCCTTTTAGAGGGTTCAAGAATACAGTGTATTTCACAAGCTGGTGGGTACAACTTCTGTTCAACTACGGTCAATGGCTAATGTGTTTCCAGGGGGATTGCCCAATCGAAATATATACCCCAGAAGCTCCCAGTGGACGATTTGAGCCATGTTCTGTACGCCTTCGCAGACATCGCTCCTAACGGGACGGTGTTGCCGGCAGATCCAAAGGCGGATTTGGAGATGAAATATCCTGATGATGCCCATTGGGAACCAGGTCGCAACGTCTACGGAGCTGTGAAGCAATTATACATTCACAAGAAGTGGAACCGCCACCTGAAGGTTCTCCTATCGGTCGGTGGCGGGGAGTTCTCGCCTAAGTTCGCAGCCGCGACGTCGACTGAGATGCGCCGGCAGACCTTCGCCAAATCCGCTGTCAAGGTCGTCACGGACTGGGGGTTTGACGGCGTCGACATCGATTGGGAGTACCCGACCAACGAATTAGAAAGGGACAATCTCGTCAAACTGGTGGCTGCGTGTCGCGAGGCCTTCGATCGGTATTCGTTCTATAATCGCGTACACTACCGGTTCCTGGTCACAGTTGCGAGCCCCGCGGGCCCAACCAACTGGAAATTTGTCGATCTGCCGCGAATGGATCGATACGTCGACATTTGGTGAGCTTCTTTTCCTTCTCCCCTTTCTTGGCAGTCGATTGTTCAGCTGGGTGTCGCCACAGCCGCGAACTGGACCAGTGACACTAACGCCTCTTCTACCAGGCACCTCATGTCGTACGACTACTCCGGAAGCTGGTACCCGAAAAGCGGACACCAAGCAAACGTATTCCCAAACAAGGCTAACGTAGCGTCCACGCCCCTGAACACAGACGACGCAGTGCGGCACTACGAGTCGCAGGGGATTAGCGGGCAGAAAATCCTGGTTGGCTTGCCGCTCTACGGGCGGTCATTCAACGGAACGTCAGGGCTGGGACAGAACTACACATCCGTTGGCACCGGGGGGCCGCAGCCCGGCGTCTGGTACTACAAGGACCTTCCGAAGGCGGGCGCGCAAGAGGATTTCGACGAAGTGGCTAAGGCGACGTATAGCTATGACCGGGTGCGTCGCGAGTTGGTTTCGTACGATAATGTTCACAGCACTACCTTGAAGGCCCACTATGTCCGCAATAGACGACTCGGTGGCGCGTTCTTTTGGGAAGCGAGCGGCGATCGGGGCGGTCACGGAAGCCTCGTCAAGACTATGTCCCGTACCCTGGACTGGCTTGACCGTACACCGAATAATTTGCGCTATCCGACGAGCCAGTATATGAATATTCGATATGGGATGCCTGGTGCTTAATGATTTAAATCCTTTGTAGATTTACTTTATGTTGTGTATGAAGAATAGGCGATACAAAATCTTGGGAGAATGAACTGGTAGAACTCTTTCACAAATGGGACATTCTGGTGCCGGACTCTTCGTATCTCTAATTTCGTGCTTGGTCTTGGGAATTTTCTGAAGCTGTGACTGAATGTTTGCTTCTCTCCTCAATGTTTGCGTAGCGTTTTCGATCTCGCTTAGGCAAGGTTACGGTGGTTCCCTTTTTTGGCTTGCAGTCAAGTAGACAGCAATAATAAGGAGAATATGGGTATATATTGTTGGAGCTCTTGTAGTAGCAAAGGGGCTGAGATTATTTGAACGATTCAAACTGGATAAACTGGTTATTTTCAAATAAACATTTTCATGTCTCACTATATGCATAGGCACCTGTTGACTCTTCAACGGCGACTTCGATCTTAGACTCCTCAATCTCTTTGCCATCAACTTTGATGCCGGCGCGCATGACCTCTCCAGGGAGTACGGGTCCAACGCCTTTCGGGGTTCCTGTCAGGACGATGTCACCCTTCTCCAGGGTCATGACTTGAGAAATGGCGCTCAAAATCTGAGGGATCTTGAAAAGGAAAAGGGTTGTTGAGTCGTTCTGTCTGACGTTGTTATTGACGGACAGGTAAAGCTCTATAGAATGGGGGTTGGGGATGGCCGCCTTCGGAATAATGTTGCTCATAGGTAAGAAGGTGTCGAAGCCCTTGTTGATTGACCAAGGCAACCCCTTCTTTTTAGCCTCCCACTGGACATTTCTGGCAGTCATGTCGATACCCAACGCATAACCTATAAGAAACTATCAGTTGTGGGCAGCGTGGAAAAGACGGGGCGCTTACTCTCAATGGCGTCGAGGGCACCGACTGCATCCTCAACCGGAAAGTCCTTCAATGTCTTTCCAATGATTAAAGCAAGTTCGACCTCATAGCTGAGCTCGACGCCCTTGGGCCGTTTAACTGGGCCTTCTCCCGGGAGGAGGATGGAAGACGTAGGCTTCAAGAAAAAGAAGGGCTGCTTAGGCCGGGCGCTGTTGAGCTCGGCGATATGGTCCCTGCAACACGCCGTCAATCACGTGCAAACCCCCATCATCAAAGAGTCACAGCTTATACGTACGCATAATTGCGTCCAATACACACAACTTTGCGAGCCTGTCTGAGGCTGGAGGCTGAGGATGAAGCCATGGCGAAGCCGCGACGAAAGACGTTCATGATGGTGAATTACTCGGAGATAGCTGCCAGCCGTCTCCTCGCGTTATATATACTATTGCTTGCCGGGAGTATTGTAAAAGCGACGCCAACGGTCGTATGCAGGTCCGCTAGGATGCGGGGGGCCGAATTGGAGGAGGGCGCGCGTCGAAGGTGTTGAACAGGAGTTGGCGATTCGCCAATGCGGGTTTATTTTCTGCTCGGGTCAGCTACCGGCAAGTTGTCGCAGAACCCGCACAACGCCGGGAAGAATTGGCACCGAGCGACGGTCGTAAATGTAAATCCGGAG
Organism: Xylaria acuta; assembly: GCA_022495125.1. Classification (NCBI taxonomy): domain Eukaryota; kingdom Fungi; phylum Ascomycota; class Sordariomycetes; order Xylariales; family Xylariaceae; genus Xylaria; species Xylaria acuta. Next base: position 210,037 of record MU383155.1, on the reverse strand, counting down.
AGGTCGGCGACAGCACTAGGACGCTTCCGTAAAAGTCGCTTCAAGCAATCCCTACTAGGAATAATTAATTGCCTTCTCCTGTGAGACGTCATCCAGGTAGCCGTGACGGCCGGCGGGCCCGAGGGCGGTTTGGGGCTAAGCGTATGGGGCAAATAATCGCATGCCCGTGTCCCTTCTACTGTACAGAGTACTTTGGTATTTTAGAAATCTGCATGCCGGACAGTGGGGTCATGGCCCATAATCTAGAACAAGTCTCTACAGCGCTCAGCGGAGTTTTAGAACCCTACCTAGGTACCCCTCTACGTGTAAGTACCTACCTAGTATAATAGCCTTGAGCGCCCGAGCGCGTGAGCTACGGGGGGTGAAGGAAGGTGAGTGGGATTTGGGACGTAAACATGGCTTTTCCACGAACCACTGTTGATGATAACGTAAAACAATTGCGGATAAGAATTTCCCTCCACCCACTTTTACATCACAAACACCTACACCTTACCTATCGAACCTAAGTTCACCTGCCGTCAAAACATATAATTCTCCATCTAACAGCCTTTTCTCGCCGTCGACCGCCGAATATAACGATTGCACCATCTAGACCACTAGGCATTCCCACTTGCATACCTACCTCTTATTATGGAGGCTCTCCAGTTAGCTCAGATGCTAGCTGATCTGAATGATCTCCAAGCTGCTGTATGTCATCTTTCTCACCTCCGCCCTCACCGCTGCGAATGCTATAGCTGACCTCGTCCCGTCTCAACACAGCAAGACCAAGCCGCTGCCAAAACCCTCGTCTCGGCCAACAAGAATCCCGATTCTCAGGATCAGCCCCAAACCCAAGTATATCATCGACGAAGCGCTACCGAAGGTCGCATAACCTCTCCTCCCGCTGCTGGTCGTCTGACCGACAAATATAGCCGTCGCATGTTCTCGCCGCCTCTTTCTAGAACCAATTCCGCGACCCCTTCGTCTATACCGGGAACTCCCCGTGGCGAACATGTGCGTCGGCCACATTATTCCGCGCCATTTCGGCATACTGATAGATCTTACAGGCCACGGACTCGGACGTCGACAGGGCTTCCACATTGCTCTCTCTATACGAGATTCGCGCAAAGCTGAAGGAACAAGACAGCAGTAGTTTGATGAAGGCGCGCGAGAAAATCAATGCGCTGGCGGCGAAACAACAGCAGCAGAAGACGGCACCAGCAGGGGAACAGAAGAAGGCGGCGTTTGTTCACCAGCGAGACCGAAGCGAGCCACCCAGGATACGTTACCCCGGGAGAACCTAGGTCGGCCTCAGGGGTTTCGAGAATTGATGGATTTCATGGCAAATGGCGTTATCAAGGATACGTACGTGATGGTCGAATCGGGCTTTACGGAAATGCACACGGCGCTGGGACTTCGACGGATCACAACTTTGCGACGGGACCGGCCTCAGTCCATGGGATCTTGCTCTTGCTACTTTAGCGCGCTTAAAAATCTGCGTTGTATTTGGGACTTTTCATGGTATTAATGGTAATGAAGGATGGCATACGAATATACGATATTATGGGCTAAAATGGGCGTGTATTGTGCATTCACGATTATGCGACACGATCTCTCGTGTAATTGATATATACTTACAGACAAAGTGTCGAGCCCCAAGCTTCGGCGATAATAACTGCCTATGACTAAAGTTGGTATTAACGCTGCGCCGGCGGCGTCTCTTGCGATTGATGCATCTCCGCATGTAGTCGTTGACGATCCTGTCTACTTGTTAGCCTTAGTCCAGGGTATCTAACCAGCTAAAGCACTTCACTACAAGAAGAAGATAGCTTAGGGAAGATACATACGTCTTGCAGTGTAGGTTTCTAAGCAGCTCAACCTCTTAACGTCAAGCCCCTTTTAGCGCTAACCATGGGCGTAGGTGATTGTCCTTGACTTTGCGTGGTTGATCTGGGGGCACTGCCGTTGGGCATGTCTAGACTACTGTTGCTATATATATATATGATAGACCCGAGTTGCTGATATTGAATGGCACTATAACGTCCAAGGTTGCACAGCCTCTGCTTTGTTATCCATAATAAGCACACGAGAAACATCTTATGCGAGTCGGCTCCGGACTAGTGGGTATCCCAGTTGGCGCATCCAATCATGCCTAATTCTCGCATCCGATCCGGAATTGGGCAGACTTGAATATGAAAAGATAAACGGAAACGGGCGGGGCGTACAAGCACACAAGAAGATATATAAATATGGCGTATCCAAGTATAGACTGTTATGTTAGGTTTGCGTAATAATAATAGCCAGTATACTCACTCAAAACTCGAGTCATCACCTGCCGACCTGTTCCATCATGGAAAAGACTGCGTTCGTCCTCCTCGACATCCAAACTGGAATTTTTGGCATGGTGCAGGATGCCATTGATACAGACCAGTACCTTGCCAAGATCTCTTCAACCTTAGCGGCTGCCCGTAAAGCCGGAATTCCCGTCGTTCAAGTCACGAGTACGTATTCGATGCAGGCGCCTGCCATGCACCCGAACCCCCAAAACTGGGCCGAGTCTTCACTCCAGTCGGCATAATTTTCTAACTCCTGAATGCGTATAGCGGGATTTCGGCCAAGCTATGCAGACGCCTCGCCGCGAAATCAGATGACAGCGCGCGTGAGGGCCTCTGGGCAGTTCAAGGACACGGACCCATCAGTCCAATTGCATCCAGCAATTGCCGAGGCGGCGGCTGATGACATCCACATCAAGAAACGACGAGTATCGGCCCTCTACGGCAACGACTTAGACATCGTCCTGCGGTCCTCGGGGATTGAGAAGATCGTGGTTGCCGGTCTCGCCACAAGCGGTGCCGTCTTGTCGACGGTTCGCCAGGCCTTTGACATGGACTATGGGATCACGGTCCTCGCCGATCTGTGTGCGGATACGCAGGCCGATGTGCACGATCTCTTGGTGCAGAAGGTGCTCTCGAAACAGGCATCGGTGATGAACGCGGAGGAATGGCTGGCACTGCTTGAGAAGTAAGCAGTAGCTATTAGACCATGTCCAGAATGAACCCTTTCATACTTACCTTAGGCAAAGCAAAACGAAGAAAATATAGACATTGTGTTATCATTAGAAAATAATTGCACAATCAACCCTCACGGCATCTAGCCAAGAAGGCTCGAATACTCACAATACCAGTATCAAAGAAGTAGATGGAGCTTGAAGTCCTGCTCGTAAAAGGTAATTACTGAAACTGGACTAGTGCGTTATTTGCTGCCTTATTCTACTCAGGTAGAGACGTATTTTAGGCTGAAAAGCACTGTCCTGTAGCTTAGGTGCCCGTGCAGGAGTGGGGTCAACAAAAGATCACACCTAATACCCTCATTTTTACCATGGACTATTGTTCTTCTACTGTTGCTCAGCGGTTTAAATTTAGTTTAAATTGTACGAAAATAATATAGTTTGTAGATTAAATAATTGCGGTTTTTGCTATGTATTTTTTATATTTCTATCTTTTATAAACAAAAAATCTTTTTAACATAATAAACGTACTTAAATATAACGTTTTTAATAAAGTAAATTTATAAAATAATAAAACAATAACATTTTAAAGAAAAAATATATATAAAAATAAAATAAAAAATATTATAGTTCTTTAAATTCAAACCTTTGTACAGCTATTTTTTTCAATTTTAGATAATAGTATTAAAGCTTGTTTTCTTTGACAAAGAAAACGAAGCTTAGGCTAACGGGTAGCAACTGGTGTGATCTTTTGTCGACCCCACTCCACTGCCCGGGTCCTGCCCGGGACAAGTTTGGACTGCGAACCCCTGCACCTGGCAGCTGATAAAATGTGCCAAGACAAGCCGCTAGATAAGACGCGTCCGTAAAGTAAAACTCCCACCCGCCAACTTAACAGTTCGCAGACGTCACCTTTTCCCTGTCCACATTGCCCGATACAAATAATCCGCACGACGACCTATCGTAACAGCACACACGTCTTTACGACCTTTGAAGACACGGCTCGGATGGCGGCAAGCGTAGACGCAAAGCTCTTGCGAGCTACTAAATTCCCCCCCGAGTTTAACCAGAAGGTTGACATGCAAAAGGTCAATCTTCAGGTTATGAAAAAGTAGGCAGATATCAACCCCCTTGACTCTGTCGCACGGCACCGCAGCTGACTCGCCGCTCCGTAGATGGATTGCTAGCAGAATATCCGAGATCTTGGGCTCCGAAGACGATGTGGTTATAGAGCTATGTTTCAACTTGATTGACGGACCTCGCTTTGTACGTCCACCTCCTTACCTATTTCCCTACGGCAACAGCACGGGGCGGTTGACTTTCATGCTGCAGCCCGACATAAAATCTCTGCAAATCCAACTCACAGGCTTCCTTGACAAGGATACGGCACCTTTCTGCAAAGAACTCTGGAAGCTCTGCTTGAGCGCCCAGTCTAGTCCACAAGGCGTCCCAAAAGAGCTTCTGGAAGCTAAGAAGCTTGAGCTCATCCAAGAAAAGGTACGCCGTACCCATGAAAGGTGTTCTCTACCGACAGCTAACCAAATAAGATTGATGCGGATAAAGCAGCTGAGGAGGCCCGCGTCCGTCGCGAAACACAGGATCGCCGAGATCGCGAACTAGCCGACATCCGAGATCGAGAACGACGAGAGCGTGGCTTCCGTGGAGGTCGAGGAGACAACTGGCGTGGAGGCAGACGCGGTGGAGATAGAGCTTTCGATGATCGTAGGGGGTTCGGACGCGGTGCAGGCCGAGGCGGATCTCCCAGAAGAGAGCGTGACTCGTATCAAGGAAACCGTGACCGCTATGTGCCTGGAGGACGTCGTGCGGGCCGGGAAGACTCTCGGCGAGGACGTTCCCCCACCCGTTCAGCTTCTACAGGCTCGCGGAGCTCCTCTCGGTCACGATCACTAAGCAATGCCAACAGACGTACTCGGCGAGGCAGTCTACGGTCTACAAGTCCACCTCGACATCGGGCTGGGAACCGGTCTCCGCCCCGTTACAGGAAACGAGAGCGATCGTCTGGCCGGGATAGAAATCCCCGAGGCCGCGGCAATCGTAGCAGACACAACACCTCCTCTCCCGACAGTGATTCCGATTCGGAAGGTAGTAGGAGATCACGCTCGCCTGCCCCGAAAAGACGCAGATACTCCGACTCGCCAAGTCGCTCGAGGTCCTCGACACGCAGAGATAGTCGTCGCTTAAGTCGATCTCGATCATTCTCGTTGTCTCGATCACGATCCCGCAGTCCAAGGAGACAATCGGTACGCGAGTTAATCAGCCGCAGTCCGTCTCCTAGTCATCGCGGACGGCTAAGGCGGTCTTTCTCGCGGAGCGTCAGCCGATCGGAATCACCAGAGAATCGCAGGCGATCTCGACGCAGAAGAAGCCCAACTAGAAGTAGAAACAGAGGCAGAGATGCCAGTGTATCTCCTGACAGGCCTGGTCCCTCGAAGAGCCGGAAACACTCCGGCTCCCCCCGATCACGTAACAACAGACCCGCTGATATTTCGGAAGATGAAGATAGACCCCGACCACCTAAACATCAAGCGGCCTCGGCGGCCGAGGAGGTTCGTTCTTCTTGATAGGGATTCTGTTTCTGACTATTCCCCTCGTCAAGAGCTGACTCTTTGTCATCAGACCAAGACTCTAGAACAGCGGGCCACCGAACTAAAAGAGAAGCTTCTAAAAGACAGAATCATGAAGATGAGAAGAACCTCGAACGGCGACACGGTTGGCAGGTGACGCTAATATTGCATGAGATGCAGATTCAGTATCCCAGTAATACGTCAGCCATCCCAGCATAGACTCCTGCACGGTTCTAGGTCGAGGTTAGTTATGTTATCGTTCATCTAGCGGTCGTTTACAAGTAGTCTTAACAGAAGAAAAAGAGACTATTTAGATCCTATGCATGCGTTTTCCTGCTGCTGTCCTGCGGCAGAACCCACATCGTCTCCAGTGGTCTCTTGCGGACTGAACAGGGAATAAGAGTGAGAGTAGGTGCTAACAGCTGCGATTCCCCGGAAAGTTCCCCGGGGAATGGAACAATTTGCCTAGGCATTAAACCATGTTTCGTAGCCAAACCGGAATCCTTGGGTGAGTTCATCACACCATATTCGCTTAATTTCCTATGAAGGGCCAGCAACAAGGCGCTGGCTTTTTCAGTAATTCAACACCACTGGGCAGATCCCTTTTTCCCATGCCTTGCAAAGACGCCCGCCCCAATAGTTTTCATTGGATTTTAGTTTTATACCCAGCACTACCACTTGTATTAAAACGAGTTGGAGCGCGCGTTATGTGACGACGTCACTCGCACCTATACGTAGACTTGCTAGACCCACCAGTACAGCACTGACTACAGTGGGTCCGACGCTACATACATAGTACATACTGTAGTAGTAGGCCGTTCTTCGCAAACGCGAGTTCAATTTAGTTGAACCCATCATCTCGTTCTCCTGGTTTGCCGACAACCACCGATTGCCCATTAGACGAGAAGAACCACAAAAGGTTCGTTCGACTCCATCATGTCAGAAAACGTGCAGCCAGCCACGGGTTCCAGCGCGGGCACCAACGGTGATCAACCGGGTTTTGCGCACTATGAGAAGCAGCGGCAGTACCTCAAAGAGCTTCTTCAGAACAGAAAGCTCATCGAACGCCAGCTAGTGAGTGGCCCCCGCGCCCGAACTGGATAACGCCCATCTTCTGGAGGTGGGCTCGGGCTAAAGCGCAGCTCCCGCCAGGTCGCGCAAGAACAGTCCATTCTCCAGAAGGAAACCGAGTACCTCGAGAGCACACCCTACGGCAATATCATCACCGGCTTCGACGGCTACATTAAGGGCAGCACGAATGCGACGGCCCAGCGCAAACGCACCGGCTTGACCGACCAGAACCGCATCTTCTCGCGGTCCTCCATATCGCACAACCCCGCTCACGTATGGCATGATTCCCAATTCGACGCGACTGCGCACAGAAGAGGAGGGGGCTTGTAGAGGTATAGCAGGGAGAAGCTGACACGTTTCGATAGCCCGACCACGCAGATGCCCAGTCCGCGGCGTCGACACCGGCCGCGCCAACACCCATCTCGACCTCGTTTGCCAAAGACAAAGACGGCAGCTCGAACCACCCCACACCCACTTCGGCGACAGACAAAAAGGGAGGCAACAAGAAGAAGAAAGCAAAGAAAGAGGCCGACGCCGAGGACAGCGAGATAGACACGCGTGAGGCTAAAAAAGTACGCACACACTTCGGATCACGAAAGTAAGGCGAACAGTGACGCGGATCCCGGTCTGCATTTCCCGTTGACTTAGTACATACATTTCACGGCGTATAGTGTTCTGAGGCGTCACAGTTGTCCTGCACTTGGGCGGGTTTCGCCGATAGGAAATGGAACGGTACGGCAATTCATGTTGGTTGGTGTGTAGTCAGAACATATGATACCCCTTGGCCACCCGGCCTAGACTTTTGATACACATAGATGGTTACGGGAAAATCTTAGAAGTTTCTAGGTTTCAATTTCACATAACAGAGCAAGGTACCGAACCAATGCCTCGAAATACATACTTCTCTGCAGACTCCACACCCGAAATGTGAACCTGTTCGTGTTTATATGGTAAGTTGGGTCCTAGCCGGGCACAGTTGGGCATATGTGTGTTCGACTTAGCAAACAGCTCGCTATTTTTCGCTTCGATGTATATAACTATATAAATTTGTATGGATAGATACATCGAATTAACAAGCCTTGCAGAAATGGCAATCCTTGCAGCAAGTCCAAGGCTTGTAAAATACAGGGCTTGCGCAAGGCTTGCTAAGCCCCGCTAAGGTAGGTAGTTTGACATGGGTCTTCCGGCAGCGCGACATGCCAGATTCCAGCGACGAAGCGGGCGGCTACCTGAGGGTAGGATAACCTTGGAAGGAAGGTACAATGCAGACGGGCGGAGAAGGGTTCCGTCCATCCAAGGTTATAAGGCTAAGGTAGAGAGGTCCAGTCCCACTGCGGGGTGGCGATCGGTTCAAGATCTTGGGGCGCTCCCCTTCGAGTACCTATACCAACGTTATACCCAGACTAATACCCACCTACTTACCTACCTGTGCTCTTCCATTCCCGGGAAGACGTTCCCTTCTACGTGAGTTTCGCCGGTGCCATTGAGCATCTCTTCAGCTGCAAGCACGCCAAACAGTCCCCCGTTCCCGTTTCCGCCTTCGACAATGACCGTCTTGGCAACCAAGTTCACCCCCGAGGTGCTCCTCTCGGCCCCACGCCGGAGCGCTGCCGTGCCCAACCCTACCGGGAAGCTTGCTCTCTACACAGGTAAACCCAGCTGGAGAACGCGTGGTCTAGGTGTATCGGGGGGAGACTGAGCCTTGCAGTGTCACAGTACTCTTTCGAGACCCATTCAAAGAAAACCGCCATCAAGCTGCTGGATATCTCGTCCGGCCGCTCCACCGAGCTCTTCGACAACCCTGCCTACAACGAGCCGACATGGGTCTCCGAGCACGAGTTCATTTTCGTCAACAACACCAACGACCAGCATGCGGTTTCGTCCCTCATGCTGGCTAACGCGTCGGACCCCGGCTCGGACGCTCAGGTCGTCCAGAGTTTCAAGTGCTCGATATCGAACTTGAAGGCTAAGGACATCGGCAACGGTACTATTGCCTTGGCTTTGACGGCGCCCACGTCCGCCTCCGGCAATATGCATGATGCGTTAAACGAGGAGAAGCCGCAATCGACAGCGCGTGTTTACTCGAGCCTCTTCGTCAGGCATTGGGACACATACGTGTCGAAACACAGGGATGCCGTGTTCTATGGCGCGTTACGGAAGGACGAGAAGTCCGGTAGATACGAGCTTCAGGGGTCGGGTCTCGTCAACGCATTGGCAGGCACAAAGCTGGAGTGCCCAGTCCCGGCCTTCGGGGGTGCAGCGGATTTTGACATCGGCAAAAAGGGGCTTGTGTTCCTTTCAAAAGATCCTGAGATCAACCCTGCGATGTGGACGAAAACCGATGTCTATTATGTACCTCTGAAGACCTTCACTGAGGAGAAACCCCCCTTTCCCCAAATTGTCAAGACCGGAGAGCTTCAGGGCTATAGTGCGTCACCCACATTCTCCCATGATGGCGGCCGGCTGGCCTTCACGCGTATGCGACACAGGCAATACGAGTCTGATAAAACGCGGCTCATGCTGATACCAAACATCGAGGATCTAAGCAACGTGCAAGAATTCTACAAGACCGATGACGGAAAAGGTAGCTGGGACTCGCGGCCAGATTCTATCGTCTGGAGTAACGACGATACCGAGTTGTACGTGACAGCAGAGCAAGAGGGGCGACAGTTGGTCTTCAAGCTTCCTTCTTCTCCTCTTGATGCGAAAGAACTGCCACATCCTTTAACCAAGGAGGGATCGGTTACGAGCATCCTAAATCTATCCAGCAATGATGGCCGATTATTCCTGACGTCAACTTCACTGGTGGATAACTCCTCATATTCGACCCTGGACCCAGACTCGAGCAACGATAGGGTCCTCATATCATCGGCCTCTAAGGAAGGCAAGACATTAGGACTATCAAGGAGCCAGTTTGACGAGTTTTGGTTCAGAGGCGCCGGCGACTACCAGAGTCATGCGCTTGTAATGAAGCCCTCAAATTTTGATCCCGCTAAGAAATACCCGCTAGCTTTCTTAATTCACGGTGGCCCGCAAGGTGCATGGGGAGACTCATGGTCGACTCGCTGGAATCCTGCAATATTTGCTGAGCAGGGATACGTTGCCGTTATGCCAAACCCAACCGGTAGCACAGGGTACGGCCAGCAGTATGTTGATGATATCGCGCTAGACTGGGTAAGTGTTCTGGATCTTTGATATCCCCATTTAGTGTGTTTAGGGTTATTTCGAGAGTGAAGGGTTGCTGATCATGGACTTCCTACTCTCCCTACTCATACAAGCTACCGAAAGCCTTCGGAGTTCTGACTATGACCGACAATTACTGACTCCTGGTGCTTGAACAGGGTGGACGACCGTACAACGATCTTGTGAACTGTTTTGAGCATATCGCCGAGCATCTCCCTTACGTCGATACCAATAACGCTGTGGCGCTAGGTGCCTCGTATGGTGGCTTCATGATCAGTGAGAAACCCTACCATTGTCCTACCCTAGCCCCCTTTATTCTATACTCTCTTCCTTCTCCGTCCTTTCTTCATGCATTAAACGCTATTTAGTCCCATCATTTGGATGTACCATACTAATAATACATGTTCTCCCTTTTTAGACTGGATCCAAGGCCATCCACTCGGCCGTAAATTCAAGGCACTCGTTTGCCACGACGGGATATTCAACACACTAGCAGACTGGGCGACTGAGGAGCTATTCTTCGTCATCCACGATATGGGCGGGACGCCATGGGAGAATCGTGATCTCTATGAAAAATGGGACCCTGCTGCATTCGTTGGCGAGTGGGCTACACCGCAGCTTGTCATTCATAGTGAACTCGACTATCGCCTGCCAATTTCCGAGGGGCTTGCTGCCTTCAATGCCTTACAAACCCGTGGCGTGCCTTCAAGATTGCTCATGTTCCCAGATGAAAACCATGTGAGTGAAAAACCCCCTATACGCCTTCAACTTTTTCTTCAGATTCTCTATTTTCTTTGATTCAGAATGGAGAGAACTAGAACAGGCGGAGCAAGTAATGTGACGGTCATTCGTATGCTGATTTTTTTTTCCCTTTCCTAGTGGGTCTTGAAGCCGGAGAATTCGCTCGTGTGGCATAAGGAAGTCCTAGGCTGGATAAACAAGTACACTGGGCTAGATACAACGGGATTATCATCTAGTGTTGAAGACTTCAGTCTTCGATAAGCATTTTCCTCAGCGCCAGCTTGGCGGTATGTGGCGACCGGGCTGTTCAAGAAGATTGTAAACTAGTCTTTCTTTCGTCAGCTCCCACTTACTTCTTATAATTCTCGATACGCACTAATACCGGGCTTCTCATAACTCCTCTGGCGTCAAGTTAGAATTCCGAGGTGGTGACACAGCATGCCGCGTTTTGAAGCGCTAAGGGCCAGCTGTCTCCTCGTAAACCAGTTGTGATTGTTTCCTCTGCATTACAGGCAACAACCATGTTGCGCATAGAGCATGCACCAACGAGGCAGCGCCTAGGATCAGAGCCCAGAACTCGAAGCGCTGGTAGAACGGTATGCGTTCTACTATTTTGGCCATGGAACCCCTGCGCCGCTGCTCCTTGAACTCTTCGATCTCGCGCGCGAAGTTGATGTGGTCGAGATATGCGCTGCGTGTTGCGTGAAATGTTAGTATAACGTCTTCTGTATCGCTCTTGGAAATGTCGGGTGAGATGTGGGTTTGGGTTGACTGGTAGATGGTGTTGGTGTCGGCTAGATGAATGGAATGGAATGGAATGGAAATCGAGCAGGAGGAGGAGTAGGTTGAGCAGACAGGTAAGCGAAGCAGACTGAACGAGGAGGTGCTTACAAGGCTGTCTGGTACTCCGTCGCGGTCATCCCCATGACGGGAAGTGGGATTGGATGTTGGTCCATGGGCAACATGTTGGCGTCCGTCATGTTTAATCGCGTTTCTGTATTGAAACGTGTGGACTCTGCTGTGCAACTGCTTTTCCCAGAATTCAATATCCTCATTCACGCATGGGGCTGTGAGACTTTGATCTGTTATGCTGTGTCGGCCGATCAAGGGCGGGTTGAATTGTCGTTAGAGTCGTTACAGTCGCTGTTGTGAGGTAAGCCTGGCGGAAACATACAATGGAGGTATATTTCAAGCATCCCCGCTGCACCGGCATATGCTATCCTAGCATGAACGGCCAGGGGAGGCGAAGTGATATAGCGAATGAAGAAGCCGCGGTACCGTCCGACATCTCGTGGTTTCTATCTTGAGACCGGTAAGAGCGAGCGAGCGGGCGAGCTTTCTTGTAGTTGACGCCGTTGGAAATAGCCGCTCTTGTCATCTGGAGGAGGTGGTGTTTGTTGCCCTTTTTAGCAGCTCTTCTAGACTACCTCTTGTGTGCAACTCCCACTGATCAATGGCGTGGCTTTACTTCCAGCTTCATCTTGTTTATATCAGATATGTCAGATATATCATATACCTAGGCAGTATTGTGAGCTCCCGGTGTGTCTCAGCTTATTGGGGGGGGGGTTGTTTTTTTGGGAGAAATCTGATCAAGTAGCAAATCTGTACATAGTGTTAGACGCTTAGTCAAGTACACTGGATTGTGTCGTGGGGGGGTGTCGGACCAGGTATATTGCTATTGCACTTATCCTATTAAACTTGAATCGAAAGATGGTGTTTACATCGACGGGGACGTAGCCTCATGAGGACATGGTGATATTATTAGAGTCAAGGCACGCATCATATGTGTCTATATATAGCGAGGCTTTTGGACCGTATGATAAACAAGTTTACACTGCAGTTCTGGCCTCAAAGAAGAGGACTTATCTTACCCGTTAATATACTTAGGTTGCAATGCAAAATAGAGACAAAGAGACTCCTCTATAGAGCCAGATAGCGTCCACGAAGGTGTTTAGAGACCTTCGCGCAGCAACAAGTGTCTATTGCCTACCTCAAATACAGGGTTCCTGACAGCAAGTGAGATAGATGCACCAATGATCACATGCAATACGCTCCTGGACCGGGTCCAGGGGTCCAGCACCGCATTTTCAGCACCAAAGAAGAGCCATACGCACCCCCTATGTAGGTACTGCATCAATAAGACAGCACCAAGAGGTATTATAACCAATTTTTAGACTGGGCCACAATGGAAACCCCACGATATCACAACAGACGCCTACCTAACCAAGACGCGGATAAAGCCTAGCATGCCTACGAACTTGTCAATTGGATCCCTTAAAACTGCATCCTAGATTACGGGAATCGACGGGGATCTCGCAACTGTGTCCAAGCTCCAAGAAAACATATAAGTTCTATAGGGGCTCGACGACGACATATATGTTCCCAAGGCGACCCAGGTGCCAATGGTTCATTACAATTAGGTATGCTATTCTGTAGATATAGGACGTTAGGGAGGTATTTATCGAACTATCATGGTTCCTTAGATATCTTGTTACGGGGATCGTTTTCGGATTAATGTTTTTACCGCATCTGTTATAAGCCTTGCCATTCCGGTTAGATGTTCTTCAACACAGCCCTACAGACAGAAAATTTGCAGCTCGTAGAACATTCCTTAGGTGTTAAAGATGTTTTTTTGTGGAAAAAGAGCACAAAAGATTTCTTGTATGAGCACGCTAGCAGAGGTGAACGATGACTATTTTACCACATCCGCACTTCTTCACTTCCCAGTCCTAGTCTAACTATGCCTTATGTTAGTTAAACTTATGCCACAGCATACCTCGATTTAATGTGTCTATTTGAGCCAATTTCATCCGTACATCAAGGATGAGCCGTAATGGGTCTTTCAACAATACGCTACTATTTACTTCTTCAAGACTTTACACTCTTTGCTAAGGACGTACTATGTAACAATAACTTGCTGAGAAGTAGCTGGATGATAGGAGCTGTCTCTGAGATGCATTGGCTTATGTTGTTCCCTGAAATCCTCGTTGACCAAAAGTCATCGAAAGTTGGTCTGCAGATGGCCGAGATACACGTTTCCTTTCTTTCGAATCTCCTACAGGAATATGTCTATTCTGCGTAGAGCCATTCGGTAGAGCTAATATTTTGATTTTGATATATGCATAGTGATTCTTAGGCAGATTCCTGCCCCCTGTGTTATCGAATCACTTATCTCGTAATCGGAGTTGGTGACGGTCCCGATATACCATCGTTTGAAGCCCACTGAAAGATCCTCAAGTCTCTAAGTTTGGCTATCGCACGTCTGATGTCGTTCCAGCTAATGCGAACCAGTTCAATGAAGATTCCTGGGTACTGTTGACGGACTTCTGAGGTAATTAATATCACCTTTTTCGGGTACGTCTCTAGAAGGTAACGTTGTAAAGCGCAGCTAACGTGAACGTTTACTTGGTTGATCTCATCTAGGAAAGCTTCAATGAACTTCAAGTCATCTCCAGGCTTCTTGGATTTGTAGCTTTCTAGGAAATTTTCATAGACTGTGACGAAGTCCGCAATAGCAGGCCACTCTTCAAGGTCAGGTTGCTCCGGGTTTGGTTCGCCTATCTTGTATTAGCATAAGTACAGCTGTGGCAGAATCGGGGTATATGACTTACTTTGGCCCGTTGGACAGTCGCCTGGGATGTGAGTATCATTAGTGGGTTGATCCGTCACGTGTTCAAGTTCCTCCTGGGGATCTGGGTTCATTTTTACAGCTGCTAGGGAAAGCTTGGTGATTTCAGCATCATTTGAGTTCTGATCAAGGCACTTCACAATCCTCTCCTCGAGCTTCGCGATACGCTCTGTGATGGGCGCGGCGAAAGGCACCTTATCGATGCCGTCTTTGAGCCCACTAATATCAGACTGTAAGCTTTCGATGCGTTTGCCAAAAGTGTCTAGGATTTCCTTCACTTGGTTGGCAGTCTGCTGCTGCCCTTTTATTGCCTCCTGTATGGTTTGAAGACGTTGTCCGACGCTGGTTATCTCGGTGGAATGCTGGTTTATAGCTTCAGTTAATTCAGCCTTCAGCTGATCTGGATCAAGCCTGGCGTCTATGTTTCTCTGTCCATCTGCTTGGATAAGCTCTCGTAGGCTCTTCGCGTCCTGTTCGACATGTTGCATTCGTTCCAGAACTCGAGTAGTATGCTCAGAACGGCCACTGAGCCCTTTTTCCATCTGCTGCATTCTATTTCCCAAGTCTGTGAGCATTCTTTCATGGATGTCGACGTCTCGAGCCATGATAGCCGCGACCAAGGGAGCGACTCTATGCTTGCTACCTGATTGCTGAAGAAATCCTCGAAGCATAGCTACATTGCGGCTAGTCTCGGTGCTAGGCCGTTGGGCGGGAGGCATGGCTTCAGTTTATGGGGCTCAAGGATAGGAATTTCATTAGTATATGGTGAAATCTCGTCAGGCACGACGGGGGACTCGCCAGTTCCGTGTTCACGCGGTGTGAGTAAAGAGAGCGGAAGTAGGCAATGGTGTCGGTTTTGGAAGCTGAGAGCTGTCGGTATTGAAAGTGAAACGAACCCAACCATGCAGTTAAACTGAAATGGCATTCGTGTGCCCCGTTCTGGAACGAAGGCAAGCGCACTTTGGAAATATCTGTTCCATCGGGTGCTCCTGCTCAAACCAAGTGCCAACAGACCAACATTGAAGCACTTGGGCAAGTGCCACCTAACCTGGGTGCATGTGGTCTACCATGTATATGTAGGTTAGTACCTCTACGTAATGTAGTAACCCGGAAGTACTATGTGCACGTGGGTTAGATGCACGCACCCACGCACTCGTCTGAGATTGATATTTGCGTTGTGCAAACTTACGGGACGGCGAGGTAGATAGGTAAGCCGAACGATATATATAGTAGAGTGTCGCACGATCCCGAGTTACGTGTTTTGTAACAAGTGGTTATGAGATCTGGTGAACCTCATCAATGTTGGGATACGTAGAGGCGAGAATGAATAAACAAGAGAACAGCGACATCGCGGAGGACCCTTTAAGATGCAGACACATGTTGACTGAAGTCCGTGGTTCGAAGGGGAGAACAGTAGAGCCAATCCGAGAGAGAGGGATAGAGTCGGGAAAAATAGTTGCAATGCAGTAGGAGACATAGCACGACATGCATGGTTCATTGGTTCGGTCAAGCGTTTTCATTGAGAGGAAAGCATTTGGTGGCCTAGGTACAAACGTACGCGAAACGAGCAAACGAAGAAACACCAACGACTCCTCCCGCCAGGCAGCGTGCACCGCCTGAGATTAGGTGCCCATACATAGCCGAAAATGCCCAGATGCATCAATTACTTTTCTACCACTGCCAGAGGAATGCAACTTGATTGCCCATATCAACAGCCGTAGCATCAGCTGCAGCAGAAACCAGTCCCCTACGTCTATCTAACCCTGGAATGATACCCTTGGCCACCAACGTCGAGAGACACGTAATGTATGCAGAGAGAAATGGGGTAGAAACGGGAGTTCGTAGTAAAATAAGGTGTATTTAGATAAGATCAGCAACGTTCATCGGCA
The DNA here is from genome assembly GCA_022495125.1 of Xylaria acuta. Taxonomy (NCBI): domain Eukaryota; kingdom Fungi; phylum Ascomycota; class Sordariomycetes; order Xylariales; family Xylariaceae; genus Xylaria; species Xylaria acuta. The sequence goes on along the minus strand of MU383155.1, from coordinate 193,954 downwards.
TCTCCTCGATTTGAGTGCTGTAGAACTGCTCGATTTCTCTCATCATACGGACATCCTCAGCGGTGACGAAGTTGATGGCAACGCCCTTTCGGCCGAATCGACCACCGCGACCAATGCGGTGGATGTAGTTCTCGCGGTTAGCGGGCAGATCATAGTTGATGACCAAAGAGACTTGCTGAACATCGATACCACGGGCGAGAAGGTCCGTAGCGATGAGAACACGAGAAGAGCCCGAGCGGAACTCCTTCATGATAAGGTCACGCTGAGCCTGGTCCATGTCACCGTGCATAGCTGAGACGGTGAAATCACGGGCAGTCAGCTTGTCGGTGAGCCAGTCGACCTTTCTACGGGTGTTGCAGAAAATGACGGCCTGCGTGATGGTGACAGTCTCGTACAGATCGGAGAGGGTATCGAGCTTCCACTCTTCCTTCTCCACAGCAATGTAGAACTGCTTGATACCCTCCAGGGTAAGTTCATCCTTCTTTACCAGAATACGGACAGGATCGCGCATGAACTTGGTCGTAACCTCAAGGACATCTTGGGGCATGGTGGCAGAGAGAAGGACGACCTGAGTGGACTGAGGAAGCAACTGGAAGATATCGTAAATTTGCTCGGTGAAACCACGCTGAGAGAGAGTTAGTAATGAAATTGTTCATCTTGCTAGCGACAGGAGAAACAAACCGAGAGCATTTCATCGGCTTCGTCAAGGACGAACATCTTCATGCCGTCAGTCTTGAGGAAGCGTCGCTGAATCATGTCTTGGACACGGCCGGGAGTGCCAACGACAACCTGAGGGCCGTCTTGCAGGGCCTTCATATCCTCGCGGACGCTGGTACCACCAATGCAGGCATGGCACTCGATGCTCATGAAGTCACCAATGGCAACAACGACCTTTTGGATCTGCTGCGCCAGTTCGCGAGTGGGGGCTAGAATCAAGGCCTGGCATTGCTTGACATTGGGGTCGATCTTCTGGAGCACAGAGATGGAAAAGGTGGCGGTCTTGCCAGTACCGGACTGGGCCTGCGCAATAACATCGTGGCCTGCAGTGTGTCAGAACCAAATGCGATTACGATAGCAGTGCAGATACGTACCCTTAATGACCGGCATAATAGCGCGCTGCTGAATAGCAGACGGGCGCTCGAAACCGTACGCGTAGACACCTGCGATGGATGCATGTTAGCTTCGATACAGTTGCGGCCGCGCGACGGCGGGGTTTTATTCGTGGTGGCGCATCTTACCTCGAAGAAGCTCCGAGCGCAGGTTCATTTCATCGAATGAGTCGACGGTCTCGTCATAGTTCGACTCTATCTGGGATTGCTCGATATCCTCGAGCCCCTTGTCGGTAGCCATGATTGCGGATTAAGATGTGTGCTGCTCCTCGAATTCCAAGCACAGCTTGAAATTCAAGAAGAGAGGACTGCGGGCGGTGGTGGGGTCGGTTACAAAAGGCGCGGACTTCTGCACTGAGGCAATAAAGTCGGCGAAGAAACGAAATGCGAGAATCGAATGGACGTAATGCTCTCAACAAAAATGAGAGCGATACGGTCCAGGAAGGGATATCTTTCTTGTACTTGTTGTCTGGATTGAACCTGAGATGGTTTGGGAGGGATCAGAAGGGAGAGGGAAAAGCCCAAAGCACCCTTCAATGGTAGTAGGCAAGAAAAAAAATTTGAGTGGGGGCAAAACTCCGGAGAAATTTGAGTTGGGCCAGGTACTTATGGTTCCAAAATAGATACAAAGTGAATGCGTGGGGTGGCGGTATTAACTGCTCAAAAACTTTGTTTGCGAAGAGGTAGCTAGGCCTGGCTATCAGGTACCTTCATCTACGTACATACGCTCTGTAGGCAGGGCACAGGTGAACAAAGAGAGGGGTTGAGGGGTTGATTGTTGCAGTTGGCCAATGCCCATTTCTGATGTCAATGTGCCTTGTTTGGGCAGGTACCTAGATGTGAATAGCGGCTAAGTACCTCAAGCGAGTGATTCACTGTGAATTCCTATAAAAGTACGTGAGCTCAAGGTACCTAGGACGGTTACCTTGTATACTAACCTATGTAATACTACATGTACCTACTACTGCATGCATTTCCAAGTTATGTAGGGCAAAACCTTTCATGCGCCAAAGTCGGACGATTGCCCACAAGACTCCAGCATTTAGGTGTTCCTGGCCACATGTTATTCAGCTCATGAAGACTTCAGTTTCTTTATCGTACGTTGCAACCCCTTTCATATCCGCCTTTTGCCACACAAGCAAAGCATCTAAATGTTGCTTGCAGAGGATCAGAGTCATGGTGGGAGGACTTGGTTGGACCGCGACGAATTGAATGTTGTCGACTCGATCCCGAGCCATCCAATGGGCATCAAACCACTTGGGAACCAGTATTTCGCAAGTGGCCCTAATGCCCGGCAATATACGGGTGCCGTTGGTCAATTACCAGATGAGATGATATTACACCTGCTCGAGTATCTCGACGCAAAGTCACTAAGGCAGCTTGCTTCTACGTGCCGCTTTCTGTATGCTTTTGGGCAGTTAGGCGATCTGTGGAAAGCCCTGTTTCTAGAGTGAGTCAACCGTTGAGTCATTGCCCTATCCATGGAAGGAAACGATATCCGAGAGTGAAAGTCAGCACCCTTTGCCTCTTGACTTGAGATGGCTAGACAAGCGACTTATTAGGCATGTGAGTCTGCTGTGTATTCTCAAGGGTACGATTTGGTGTAGTATCTCAGAGCTTGGTATTGCGAGGTGGTCTCTTGGCACACGTTCCAGCGACATGCTGACAGGTTGTCTGTAGGTCACAAAAACCCCCCGAAGGCAAGGGGCTGATGTGGAAAGGTACCTGGAAAGCTACGTATCTCAATATACCGGCTGAAGCACAAAGCAAAGTCGACTGCAGCAACATCTTTTCCGATGTCTTGCACAGACCATTTGCTTGTTCCCATATTGCATTAGAAAAATACGCGTCCACCATACCGGCCTTGAACGAAATCTCCCGCTTAACAGACCTTGCGTATGATGATTTCGCTCAGAAGTGGAGCGATACCCCTTTTATCCTGACCGATTGCATACAAACGTGGCCAGTTTGCCAGACGTGGAATATCCAGCAGCTTCATCGGCAGTTCTCCAATACGAGCTTTCGAGCCGAAGCGGTTGATTGGTCGTTCTCGACGTATCATGAATACATGTCGAATAATGATGATGAAAGTCCTCTGTACCTGTTTGACCGATGGTTTGCTGAGAAGATGAATATCAACACTGGATCTCAAAATGACTCGCTCTACTGGCCGCCCAATTGTTTCGGCCCTGATTTGTTTGAGGTGTTAGGTGCAGAACGGCCGGCGCATCGATGGCTTATCGTCGGCCCAGCACGTAGTGGCTCGACTTTCCACAAAGACCCGAATGCCACAAGCGCGTGGAATGCTGTCGGTGAGTCACCACCAGATTTCTCTCCTCAGTATAACCATCGTTACTAGGTGCCAAATGGCTCACTCGTATCGGGCCAACCGCGGTTCTGGTTATTGCATGCCCTCGACGTACTTTCATTCCTATTCTATAAACGGTATTACTGACTTTGAGGCTGCAGTGCAAGGTTCAAAGTATTGGATTATGTTCCCCCCATCTTCGCAGGTTCCCGGTGTCTTCGTATCGGAAGATAGCAGTGAGGTTACCAGTCCGCTTAGCATAGCCGAGTGGCTTCTCGAATTTCATGCCGAGGCTCGAAAATTGCCCGGTTGTATTGAAGGCGTCTGCAAAGCGGGAGAGATTCTGCATGTACCCAGTGGCTGGTGGCATCTGGTCGTCAACCTTGCTCCTGGTATAGCTCTCACACAGAACTTCGTTCCGAAATCCCACCTAGCAGACGTCCTTTCCTTTCTCAAGCACAAGCCCGATCAAGTTACTGGCTTCAAGCGGACGATTGATAGTCCTTTCGAGCTATTTGTGGAGCGGCTGGAACAGAACTATCCAGAACTTCTCGAGGAGGCGCTCGACGATGTCAATCAGAGAAGTCAGAAGAAAAAAAGGAAATGGGAGGAGGCGGTGGGAATTAAGAACGAAGAGTCCAATGGAGCCAGTGGCTTCAGCTTCGGTTTTGCTTTGGACTAGAAACTGTCTGGCAATCCTTACAATAGAATCTCTTCAATAGTCATATGACTATACTATATCTCTCTCTAAAAAATTAAATAGTACCTGGACTTGTCAGGAAAGGGGCCTGTCCCTCCTTTCCCTTTCTCCTCTCAACACCAACCTGTACCCGTACATATGTACATATGTAGGTAGCTGAGGTAGTGCAGGTACGTAAATACCTTCAGTACATACTGTGGCGCGTGAAAGTGGCTGGAGGGTCTGTGGCTTGGAAAAGCAAACACACACACAGGGCTATTAATTTTCCCACCAGTAGCTAGTGTTCTAGACCTTCTTCCTTCCTAGTTATCCAGATCTGCCACTCGGTTATCGACCCCTTGCTATTTTGTGCTATCAATACATACATACATCCATGATGTACCAGGTACCTAATGGCTAAAGGAATGGGACAGCTGGAAGAGCCTACCTACCAGTGCAGGTTAGCTTCTTCGGTAATCGGAAGAGCTACCTACATGGTCCTAGCAGGTATTAATATCAAAGTACCTATTCAATTTGGACACCTCAGGTTGTAACTGCAATACTTTTTTATTTCCAAGTAGGTACTGCCACAATTGCAATTAGCCAATCAGAGCCCTCGTGTCCATTCGACTTGGTTACGCAAAAATTCAGGAGGTGCGCGTTAAGTGGAGTAGGCGTGGCATATGTGGCCTTACTTCAGCTCAAGAACGGATGACAGTGCCGAGCACTGTTAAGTTGTATTAAATAATATGCAAGTCGTATATTCGCCCGGGTTGATGTATTAACCTCACAACCTACCCAGGCGGTTCTCCAAATCTCGGGTGACGACGACCAACCAGAGCATCATTGCCTCCTCCATGTCGACGGCGACTCCGCAGGGAAGTCTGCGCCAGCGCAACGTGCCCGGCTCTTCGAAGAAGAAGGCCGGTCTTGCTGCTGGCGCCGACTCGGACGTCGACGCTGTCGCCAGGCCGGCTCAGAAATCCGCAGCCGCCGGGTCCAATTCTGAGCTGAGCTACCGCATCGCCTTCGCTGCCATCAGCGGCCTGGCCTTCCTGACCCGTTTCTGGGGTATCAGCCATCCCAATGAGGTCGTGTTCGACGAGGTGCACTTCGGCAAGGTGAGTTGAGCTTCACGTCCAGCCAGCCTCTTATCTGGCGGCAGACAAGGACTAGAGACGCCTGCCTAACTCCTTCTTCTCAATATATAGTTCGCCTCGTATTACCTTGAAAAGACTTACTTCTTCGACGTCCACCCCCCTTTCGGAAAGCTCCTCTTCGCCCTGATGGGATGGCTCGTGGGATACGATGGCCACTTCCACTTCGAGAACATTGGAGACTCCTACATCTCGAACAAGGTCCCCTACGTGGCTTTTCGCGCCATGCCCGCCCTTCTCGGCTCCCTGACCGTCTCTGTCGTCTTCTTGATCATGTGGGAATCGGCCTACAGTCTGCCGGCTTGTCTCGTTGCTGCTGGCCTCGTTCTTCTCGATAATGCCCACATTGGTCAGACCCGACTCATACTGCTCGATGCTACGTTGGTGTTGGCCATGGCCTGCAGTCTTCTATGCTACATCAAGTTCTACAAGTTGAGACACGAGGCCTTTGGCCGCAAGTGGTGGAAGTGGCTGATCCTCACCGGGTTTGCCCTGTCGTGTGACATTTCCACCAAATATGTTGGTCTGTTTGCTTTCGTCACAATCGGCTCCGCAGTGATTATTGATCTCTGGGACCTCTTGAACGTAAAGCGGCCCGGCGGCGCGTTGAGTCTCAAGGATTTCGGATACCATTTCGCAGCTCGAGCGGTGGGCTTAATCATTCTGCCCTTCCTGTTCTATTTGTTCTGGTTCCAGGTCCATTTCGCTATTCTTACACGTTCTGGACCCGGCGATGACTTTATGACTCCTGAGTTCCAAGAGACTCTTTCCGACAATGTCTTAACTGCCAATGCCATGACCATCGACTACTACGATACCATCACAATTCGTCACAAGGAGACCAAAGCTTTTCTTCACAGCCATGATGAGAAATATCCCCTTCGATACGATGATGGCCGCGTCTCTAGCCAGGGCCAGCAGGTTACCGGTTATCCATACAATGACACCAACAACTATTGGCAAATTCTGCCGGTTGAAGATGATCATGTCATGGGCCATCATGTCAAAAACCACGACCTCGTTAGGCTTCGCCACATTGTGACAGACACTATTCTTCTATCCCATGATGTAGCGTCGCCTTATTATCCCACTAACCAGGAATTTACTACCGTATCTCTAGGTGATGCATATGGAAACCGTGCGGCTGATACGCTGTTCGAAGTTCGAATCGAGGGTGGAAAACAGAACCAAGAATTCAAGAGTGTTGCAAGTCATTTCAAATTCATACATAACCCAAGCAAGGTGGCCATGTGGACACACACGAAACCACTGCCCGAATGGGGACATAAGCAACAGGAGATCAACGGAAACAAGCAGATTGCGCCTAGCTCCAATGTTTGGCTTGTTGAGGATGTTGCTTCGGTCCCCGAGGACTCGCCTCGACGCGTCAAGGAAGAGCGCAAGGTCAAAACGCTGCCTTTCCTACGGAAGTGGTTCGAGCTACAACGCTCAATGTTCTGGCACAATAGTCAACTGACGAGCAGCCATCCGTATGCTAGCCAGCCATTCCAGTGGCCATTCCTTCTCCGGGGCGTGAGCTTTTGGACCCAGAACGATACACGCCAGCAAATCTACTTCCTCGGCAACCCACTTGGTTGGTGGATTGCTAGCAGTCTTATTGCCGTGTATGCTGGCATCATCGGCGCCGACCAGGTCTCCCTCCGCCGTGGCATTGATGCCTTGGACCACCGTACGTAGCGTCCGTTTCCTTCGCTTCATTAATTGATTCTAACAGGCATCACAGGCACTCGCTCGAGACTTTACAACTCGACAGGCTTCTTCTTCCTTGCTTGGGCTACGCACTACTTCCCTTTCTATCTAATGGGGCGTCAGCTCTTTTTGCACCACTACCTACCTGCTCATCTTGCGTCGTGTTTGATCGTGGGAGCTTTGGTAGAGTTTGTGTTCAATGCAGAACCTTCGGCCGAAGAGCCTAGCCACCAGGACGTCAAAGCCGGCACGAAGGTGGCCGGACCCCAACGTCACATCACGGCCCGTGAGCGATTCGCCGGCCAAAGTATGGTACCGGCATGGATAGCATGTGGCGTAATCCTTGCGATAGTCCTTGCTGGCTGGTACTTCTTCCTACCCCTGACCTACGGCTACCCAGGTCTCAGCGCGGAAGAGGTTCTCCGACGAAAGTGGCTGGGATATGATCTCCATTTTGCTAAATGAGGCGACAAATAACTGTTGGAGCGTCTTGCTTCGTGATAATCTGAGAGCTTAGGTGTAGACGCCTACGCACAATGTACGATTAAGGGTCATTTCGGGGTTAAATAGGCCCGTGTAATCTGATCGGGCTTAAAAGTCATTGCACGACGCGGTTTTCATTTAGTATTATTATGAGATTAGACTAGTTCTTAACGACTTCTGCCACAACTGCGACAGCATGTCCGTTACGTATTAAACCGGCCTTCGCGACATTGTAACTCTTGCCCTGGTACCTACGAAGATCGGTGATGGATCATGATGAATCTAGTTGAAGACGGTGAGGAGGAGGCACTCTAAGATACGTGGTGATGGTGTGAGCGAGTGCAAAGTACGAGGCTGGGTGGCTTTATTCACCTCATCCGGAGACGATATCATGCGGATTACGAGGTACAATGGCTCCTCGAACATGGAAGAATATCAGCCCACGATGTGCTTATGTGGCATTGGAGGACGCAGCTGGCATGTGGCTGGCGGTGCTCGCTGTTTGCGGAAATGCGCGGCCGGTGGTGCTTGGGAATTGGGGTTACACCGAAGCGGTCCGAAAGGACGAGTAAGTATACATGCCCAAGCGAGGAATTGATGATGCCCGGCGACATCAGTACCTTAGGTAGACTCTATCTGAGCTTCTGGACCGGACTGGCACTTCAAACAACGTATGTACTACCTACTACCTGGGTAGTACTAGGGTAATATAGTGTAGGTTGGCAAGGTACATGCACGTAAAAAGAACGGGTTGGCCTCGCTGCAACAAGCCCCTTGTTTCCACATTCTCCAGGCACGAGCTGCCCTGAAACCGATTAGAGGACCAGGACTACCTGTGCAGTTATGTACACCAGACAAGGTGCTATGGTTGTGTATGGTTGTACACTAATAGAACTCTAAGGACCTCAGCAAGGAGTTCCACTGGCCGGAGCCCCACTTGATTGCATCAACGTTCCCCCATCCACATAGGTCCCTCCTCCCTCGCACTGGTCGTTGATATGCACCTGTTGTTACTCGGGCCAGTCCACATCTGTCCTATCTTACCGCCAACTGCTCATCCGATCATATAGCCTACCGACTCTTACTAGGTACCGTACTCTGTACCTGCTGCTATCAGCACCCGACGATCCTGACGTGCACTTCCGCGAGGATAGCACCACTCGACCACTCGTCTCGCAGCTTGAGCCCCCAACAAGCCAACGAGGCCTTCGCTCTTCACTCATTCATTTTTTCTTTTATTCTTGGCTCGCATACCCGCCCGTTCTCGCTGGTGCCAGTGTGTTAGCGCTTCCTCTCGTTTCCGTCCGACTCTTGGTAGCCTTACGTCTTACAGCATCGGTAGCATCTGCATAATGCGAGTGGTCGCCTATTGTCCGTGGCACTCGACTTTTAGTTAGCATTCCGCCTCGCTACCTCACTGCCTCACCTTGCGCAGAGGCGCACTGCCTCTTCTCTCTCCACTCTCGTTTCGAATGTATGCTTATTCGGTCGCTACCTGTTCCACTCCGTCTATGATTCCTTGATATGTATGCGCTGCTAAGCAACCCCCTACAGCACACCGCTACCGCTCGCAGCTTTACTCTTTGGCCCGTACTCCTCCCCTTTCCATCCACCTCGACATCCGCCCCTCCGGAGCCGCGTCATCATGGTCTCGGACGAGACGTACGAGCTGTGTCTCCCCATACTGCAGGATCCGAATATCGAGGATGAGGACAAGACAGATAAACTCGAGGAACTTCTCAAGAGGGAGACGACCTTGGCCGGCTCCTCTCTAGAGAACGCGATACTGGATGTGTTGTGGCGACACCGTGACGCGGGCGGGAGCACAACCTCACCACCCCCCATTCGACAAACCATCCTCCGCCGTCCGTCGCCAGCCTCGTGGCGAGGCTCTGCAACCCCAGCATCCGGATCGCCTCGCTTGGGCGTGAGCCCTCTGGCACCCCCCGGGTTCATACCTACCAGCCTCAGTAGAACAAAGTCCTCCACCGTGTCGCCCTTTTCGTCGCCGCGGCCATCTCCCCGCCTCGCTTTTGCGGCGCCAGTGATCCCTAATAGTCCAAACCTTAATGCGTACGTCTTTGCTAGCGACACGAGTCCCGCGCAGGAAATATTCGGCGACTTCCAGACCGAAAATGTCGATTGGCTCGTCAGTGATGATGCGCTTAGTGTGTCGTCTTCCGTAGGAAACGCAAGCGGCTTAAATGCTGCCGCGCCCGAATACGTTTCGGCGCAGCAGTCGGATATGACCCCCTATGATATGCTTCGTTCCATCTTGGGCCAATCCAAGACTGATGAGGAAATCGAAACTGCTCTCGCATTGCATGGCTACGATCTCAGTGCAACTATCACGGCCATGATGGAATCGCAGGGTTCGGAATCCACCGATGCCACGGCCCTTTCGCCCGAGTCGAAGAGCATACTCATCGGAAAGTCCACGACGCCTGATATCAGACCCAGTACGCCGTCCGCCCAGCAGAAAACCGGTATCATCTGCAAGTTTTATTTATCTACCGGCCAATGCTTAAGGGCAGATTGCCGGTTCAGCCATGATTTGAGCAACCATATCTGCAAGTTAGTGATTAGCTCGCTCTCGCTATTACGATTAAGTCGCTAATTTATATAGGTACTGGATAATGGGAAATTGTTTGGCAGGGGACACTTGCATTTTCTCTCATGATCCAGCTCATCTGATAAATCGACTTAACGTAGACGGTAGCAGCACTCCACCCCAGAAATCTCAGAACCTCCAAGTTCAGGACCACAACGCTTTTCCAGCACTACGCCCGGCCACCCCGGAACTAAACCCTTATGCCCCCAGCTTTAACTACACGGGCGCCGCCCTGACCCCGCCTCCAGGTCTGAAACCTATGCATACTTTCGTAGTTAACGACGGGGGCCGTTCACGCTCTCGTCCGGGAAGCCGACCTCAAACAAAAGATGGCACAGCCGCCCCTTCGATGGACGACAATGACGCTTTCCCTTCTCTTAGCTCTGCTTCCGCTAAGCCTAGCAAGAAGCACCATGGGAAGCGCGGTGGGCACGGCCATGGACATAAGGAAAATTACACTCCCAGTTCCCTTGCCGATATCGTGAAGATGTCACCATCGCCCAGCCCTGTTCTAAATCGGCTGGAGTCGAAAAAGATTGGTCGAAATGGAAGCGCCACAAATCTTAAGAATGGGGAGAATAGCGCTGCTGCCCAGGCTATTCCAATGCCTAAGCAAATACCTTGGCTAGAGACCGGAGAAAAAGCTAATAAGGCCTACTTGAAGTCTCGTCAAGAGGCTATCAAACACGGCGGCCTACGTAATAAATTTCTTCAAAGGTGAGTCTAGCTGCCTTGTGTGTTATTGTTGCACTCTAACATGTGCTCAGCGCTGCACAAGCATGGAATCGCAACGATGCTCGGGCGGCCAAAGCCCTCAGTCTTCGGGGCCAAAGCGAAAATGATCTGATGCGGAAGGCACATCGAGACGCCGCACGTGAGCTATACGAGGGCCGAAACAAAGGAAACGCGGGGAGCCCGGAGATCTACGTAGACCTACATGGGTTACATCCCGAAGAAGCAGTTGAGTATTTAGAGAGCGTCCTGCTTGACAACAGCAAGGAGAGCAAGCCCGTGTATGCAATTACAGGAACTGGACATCACAGTAAGAACGGCAAAGACAAAGTTGGCAAGGCTATTAGAAATTTCCTGAACGAATGGAGGTACGCCTACCGAGAGTTTTCGGTGCCTGGTGACCGCAACAGCATGGGGGGCATCCTTGGCATCGACGCAAGAAGCTGGGATAAGTCGTTGGCAAGGGAAGAGCCGAAAGAAGCGGCTGAAGCCAAAGAGGAGGTGGACATACTCAGCCAAGGTGTTGAAATTGGGGATGGTAAAGTGAGATTACTTGTTCGTGATCCCCCCAAAGGCCCTAGTGGTAATAGAAGTAAGTGAATACTTTGTTGTACAAGCCTTTCTCCAGCGACAAGAATAGCCTAGAACCGGACTTATGATGTGCAGCTGTTTTATGGTGAATCCCAGTAACCTAAATGTGACAGTAAGTAAGGGTCATTTAACCCAGCTCGTCCCACCTCCTATAAATCTAACTATAATTATCGCACGGTAGTGTCTGCTAATGTCGAAGCGGCGAATAATTGCTATTGATCGACGTAAACGTACTAGGTTGGCTATAGGGGTAGCAATACTGCTGCTCTGGATTTGCTGCAACTTGCGGCTACTATGTTATAAAGGATTAGGAAGCTCGCTGCGACGGTAACGTCTTATCATGGGTGGCCTTTTCAAACCCCCTTAAGGTGTCTGGCCTATCTATACTAATTTTCCATCCTTTTTCTCAATGCCAACAATTTAATTTCTTGTCTCAGAGATATAACTAAAGCTGAGCATGTTTTTATTTTGGGTAAAGCCAAGGCCTAGGTGAGTCTTACAAGCACTTGTATAAAGCAATGAGTTGAATCCATGCTCACAGAATGTTGACTACTACCTAGTTATTTAAATTGTAGTGCTATCCATACCTCAACTCTGTTACCAGAATAGAGGGCGACCCTGGTAAACCTATGCGGATAACCCGTTGAATCGAGATGGGCTAGTCTTGGCTGTTTCTACTATGTACTGCAGTCATAGCCCTACCAATAAGCGGACACGAAGGACTTTTAGCTACTCCTTTCTTCCAGTAGGTATTGACGAAGGACCTCTTAATAATATACGTGTGAAAAAAAGAAAAGGGGCGGGGAAGAGGTCGTTGGACCGTGCCGGTGGATCGGGCTGGGCTGGTGTGAGCGTATGGATGCATGTATGCACGGAAGGAGTAAAACACGAAGCTGATAGGCACAAACTTACCTTGCAATTTGCTTGAACTCACGCCATTGTCTATATGTAAGCACCGTTAACGTAGTATGTGATTCCCCCAACATCACGCTCTTTAGGCGAAGCAAACAATGTTCACTACTTATCTAGTATTAATAAAGGCTGTATAGTAGTAAGGTACTAACGACCTCAAGTCAATAGGTTCTATTATCCACGGGATTTGTAGATACGTAGGCGCCCATTGTTACTTAAACCCTAACTTGTATGATAAATCTTACTCGATTACATATGTCGACCCCGGAAGGAAAAGAGATGAGGTGGCTTCTACCTGGTGGCTTCCTATGCATTTATGGTTAACCTGTAGCTATAACATCTATTAGGGGATTGAACCAGATTTCGTTTTGTACTGAGTAATGATATTTATGAACATTTTGTTTCAACAAGGCCTTTATAGTATCGAAGCTTTCTCTTGCTGCTAGTACTCTAAATTCTAGCACGTACCTAGTCTAGGACACAAGATAGATGTCTCATATACACCTGTTGCCCTCTGCTGGCTATATATCAAGTTTTTTTTGTCTAATAACAAGGAATGTATTGTGTCATAATACCAAGTGGTTATATATATTGACTTGCTCTTCATATCGAATTACTTACTCGTAACAGAGATCTAGATTCTAATATATTTTCGTACAAATGGCGAACAGCGAGATTTCAGAGGCGGTGGTAGGCCTTCCCTCTAGTCTATATCCGTCTGTTGACACAAGCAGTCCAGGAACAACGTGAAGCCATCAAGCCCCTTCCATTCCCCAGATTGCTTTCCAACTCTTCCCATCGCGGGCTAAGGGTGCGTTGGCCACCCCAAATCTAGCGGGCTTGCCCGTGTTTGCCTCCGGGAGGCAAATCCACTCCCGGATGCAGTTCGGGATCTCCTCTCGTATATGGCTGATGCATATCAAAGCCTGGTTGTCAGTCAAGCCGCCAATTTTGATATTGCCCGTCTTCGAAGCCACGCTTTCCACTACGGTTTCCGACCCGTCGCTCAGTTTTGCGTATTGCTTCGTCTGACCGGCCTCGAGAAATAATAGGCATCGGTTCCGGACCCCGTCGTCCATACCGCTACATGCTTCGTCGAGGACCACGATGTCCGGGCTCTTGATGATTGCCCTTAGGAATAAGGCTACACGCTGCGCTGAGAACGGGAGCTCGCCGAACATGTAGTGATCTGCCCATTGTAGACCCGGACCTTTTTCTTGCGGTTCAGTCTGGGACGGCGCCGTGTGGGCTGGGTTTAGCTCTGGTTCGAACCATCGTAAGCAGGCTTCAACTCTCGCTATTGCCTCTTCGTCAAGCTTCGCTTTAGAGCGAAAAGTGTCAGCCCAAGCGTTCTCGATGACCTGGCGGACGGTGAGGCTCCGCGGCATGTGCTGATGAATCTCAGGACTCGAGTGTCCGATTCGTGCTTGAATGTCCCAAAATGTCAAGGGAACAACACCGGAACCAGGCTGCGGTAGACGACTCCGTCCAAATAGCTTGATAGGCATCGAATAAGTCTGCGGGTGGTCTGAGCAGATGAGAGATACGACTGCAACGCTCAAAGTCAGCCACTGCCGTTTTAATTATGATCTGTGAGTGCTTAGGAAGGGTGAGAAGCTTCCAGGATATGATTATAGCATGGGAAAGAGTTTTTATCTTCTTAAATGGCCAGGACGAAAGGAGGGGTGACTCCAAAAATCACTTACTGGTAGTTTTGCCTGAGCCATTCGGCCCAAAGACGCCCCATCTCTCCCCTCTTCGAACGGTCCATGTCAGACCTTCACGTTCTCTGCCATTGACCTGCTCTTTCCAGTTGCCTAATGCAATCTGACCTCGGTATTGCACTTGACAACCCTCCATCTCTACAAGCGGTTCTCCAATAGTCCTTGGTGTGTCGACGCCCGTGTTGGTAACTTGCATCTTGTGTTCATTGGCGGGCTCATCTCCAATCAAAGCTTCTCCTTGGATCCCCTTCGCAGTGAGGGTCTTCCCCATTTGAACTACATTGTGTACCGCTAGTTTCTCATCTTCTACAAGAGCGCCATTCCACACTCCACGGACATATTTCCGAAGACCCTCGAGGACAGTCTCCTTTTCACCTATGACGCCCACCTGGCAATCCGCTCTCAAGTAGACCAGATGCGTTATCCAGTCAGGAATGGGGTCTTGTGGCCTGGCACTGAGCACGAGTCTCGGGCTCGCCTTACTAGCCAAAGCGTGGAGGAGTGGGCTCAACCCGGCAACGGTCGGCGGGTCAAGACCCATGAACGGCTCATCCAAGAGTAGGGCCTCAGGGGCCGTGAGCAAGGCTCGCGCTATCCTCGCCCTGCGCCCCTGGCCATTGCTCAAGAAGGCCACGGGCAGATCCAGAAGCTGCGAGAGCTTAAGATCCCTAACTACCCGGTCCAGAAGCGCAGGATCGGGCTCGTCCTCCGGGTTCCGCTCCAGGGCATTCAGGTGTGTGTTGCCGAGCAAGAAAGCCCGTAGCGAGAAGTCTGTGTTCTCGCGCTTGGACTCGTACCGAGCAGAGAGGTAGGCTGACGTAGTGACGCCGGACGCCAGACTATCGTTGTTGAAGCCCACGTATCGGATCGCCCTACTCGGCACCCGCAGTCTGTGCGGAACTGCGTCGGATGACAGATAGGGATAGGTCCGTGCTGCTGGCGGTATGCAGAGGTGAGATCCCCCGAGAATTTGCAGAAAGCTCGTTTTACCACTTAGCGACGGCCCTACCACATACCAGTGTGTTGGAGGGTCGGTAGTGGACGGCAATGTGAAATCCAGGTTCTTGAAGAGGGCGGGATTCGGATGTATTGAGCTCGCATTGGGGTGGTGGCGGTAGAATGTGCCATTGGCGATGTTTATCACCGGGGCACGGACAGAAGGAGGCCGCATGGTCTCTACGGGTACACGTAGAATTAGCACCTCGTGACCTCAAGTTCAATGAATCCCCTAACCTTAATGCCATTTAGTTTTCAATTGGCACGGCATGGTATAGGTGGTAAGGTAATTGGCTGGACGAGGCCTAGCTCCTTGACTTTAATCCGATAGTCGGATATATGACGATAGGTCGAGCCTCGGTTTCTGCCAAGACCCGGGTCGGTACAAGGTACACTAGCGCAACCGGGGCTGGCCCGCTCTTGCAGCTGGCTTGGGGGTCCTTGGCAAGGCTCCAAGTGGTACCTAGGTACAAACACGACAGCTCTGGAGCCTGCCGGTGGGTTGTGCCAAACGTTAGAGCTAAGGTTCCAAGGCTTCATTCATTCACCCCATTAAGCCTTGCTACATACTCCATAAACAACAGTCTACCTCTCCTCGACCGCCCATACATAGCCGCAGACCGGACAATTCTTTAACCTCATAGAGGACACAGAATACCAGAGAGGTTTTCATAAATTCTATAGACAACCACCAAGATGGTAAGCAGACTTCCAACTCGTAGCAAACATGGGTCCTCCTCGTCATTCGACATCGTCAACGAAGTCTACCAAGCCAGAACTGACCTTTGCCTCTATGCACAGTCGATGCGTATCGTGCCCCCCGCTCAGCACAGCAGCACATTCACGCACCTGCCCTCCTCGACCTCGGCACCGTCGGCACCAGGCGTCTACGACGTGCTGCGACAAGGCCTAAACCCCTCGGCCACCCTATCGATCGTATCATCCTCCTCCTCTTCTTCCTCCCCGGCAGCGCCCGTGTCTCGGCACCCGCTCGAGTCCCGTCTCAAGGCCTGGGAGGCGACGCAGGAGGGCCTGCGCATGGAGTCGCTGCGCAAGACGTTCGGCATGGCGGAGCCCATCCGGCGGGGCATGGAGCTGAAGATCACGCGCGAGGGCTCCTGGCGGCCCGCGTGTCTCGGCGGCGGCCCGGGATCCGCCGGCGTCGGCAGCGCCAGCGTGCACGAGGACGTGCTCATGGGCCGCGAGGCCTCCTGCGACTGGGAGGACGTGTTCACCGGTGAGGAGCAGCGCGGCGCGCTCGGTGTCCACGAGGAGATGGAGCGGAAGCTAAAGATCTGAGGGGCTCGTCTTTAGGCGAGCCGGATTTTTGGCAGGGGCGGAGGAAATGTGCTCTCATCATGAGTAGTGGATAATGAGTGCTATTGATGATCGGCCCAACGCATGTCTGCTCTCGGATGTTTTGCGTGAGGGCGGGGCAATGAACGTGGGCTTCGGCCGCGGGGCGAATTCACATCACGGCGTTCGGTTTCCGGCGGCGGTGGAAAATTTTCTCACCGAGAAGTTTGTCACTGCCTAGGTAGTGTCACGATCAAAGATGGGAGCATGGCATAGACGGCTCTTCAGCATGTTGCACGATGCTGGGAACCTAGTATTAGAAACAGACCTTACATCTCGCACCAGAAAGCATTTTCATATTTGCCCGAATTCATGATGCCCCAAGAGAATGGCCGTATTTGTAGCTTGACGGCTTAGACAAAATAAGTTGTTCGACTATAATATGTTGCCTTCCTCTGAACTATATAGCATCTTATTTTATCCTCTCATCTGTAACAAAAGTTGACAGGTCTGTCCAGCGGCTATTCAAACAATTTTATTATTATTAAACTCGCTTATGCGGCTTCATCTTCGGCGGTCCGGCATTACTCGCTCTCACTCCGAATTCCAAAGGAATGTTAGTGTATATGTTGCCGCTTCACTTTACAGACTCGGCGATTTCACCAGAGAGTAATATCTATCTTCCCACAATTAAAATACAATCGCTAGTCGCCATGGGCAAGCTCCGCAGCCCCGGTCATATGAAATCACTCCTTTTCAACGCCGCCTGATGCCTCAGCGTCCAGAGAAGAAACCCGGAAACGACAAAAAAATACCCCTCGGCCAAAATTACCAATGCTGACTAGTCTCGCCTACGGCTCATAGCCACCTCGTCCTGCCGCACAAGATCGGTCGAGATGAGCCGCGATGTCGCTATAAAAATATTACGACGTGTCCTCCTGGCTCCCCATCATCGATTATAAGATGACGCAGCAACCACTCCTACCACTATGCGAGCTGGATTCTTTGACCTTCTTGGCCGCTTCCTCCTCGTCTAGTAGGTCCTGTGGTTTGACAGTCATGTGTACCCAATTCTTACTTGTGGTACTGAAGTGGTAGTCTAGAGCGAGCGTATGTCTCGTTAGTAAGCGGTGCTCGTCCATCGGTTCTCATATCAATCTTTTAGGGAAGTACTCACGACTTAGTTGATTCCTATCTTCAAGCAATTTACCAAAATGAATCAGTCTTATGCTCGACGGTTCCCTCGGTGGCTCTTCCCATTCTCTCCGCCAGTCCCTTAATATGAGCTCTTTCAGAGTATAGACTGTGATGCTTGCAGGGTCCATGTTGCCGTCTTCCGTCTTGCCGGTAACAGTAACATTACGCTTAGTAAGGTATTTTTCGTCAATACGAAACGGGTGTCTGGCGCCGTTCGTGAGTTGAAGCATTATATTTACGGTGAGTGTACTATTGCTTGGTGGAGATTCCACCGGGTCTATCGTCAAGTCCTCGTGTTCGGGTGATGCTGGGCCATCGTGTTGGGCCGATGACGACGCTTCAGCATTCGGTGGGTCCCTCACGTCCTTATCGGGGACTGGTATTGGTCTGTTTTCGCCATCGTGACTCTGTGTTGCTTTCGTTTCGGGATTTGCGGGATCAGGCTGTGGTTTGGAGAGGTCTTCCATCTCGACGTCACCAGCAGGCTGGTGCATCGACAACGTCCCCTCCCTGACGCCGCTGTCTCCACCGGCAGAGGCTGAAGCGGTGTCAGCCATGATTGTCACGGTCGGTCAGCCTGTAACCGTACAGAGCAAGGCACGCTGAGGCCGAACACCAGTTCGAATGGCAGCGGAATCGATACGAGACTGCTGCGAAGGAGAGGAAATGATCGAAATAGCGCGTTGATGGGCACGAAGTCTCAGCTGGATGCGGTGTAGGGAAATTATTGGCTTCACAATTGAGACATCCAACTATCGAGGTCGGGTCGGGTCGGGTCCCCTGGCGGTAATGAAGGAGGGAAGGGAGGGCGCAGGCGCTGGGCGGCGATAACAAAACAACAAATGAAATGTCGTACGAATAGTAGAATCCTGATGAGGAACGCCCGGTGGCTCTTGTTCACGACGGGGGAAAATTGCTGCAACCAAAAGAATATCAGAAAAGATGGCCGGGTGGATGGTGGATGGGTTGGACGGGCTGGATTGGCCGGTTCAGCAGTGGGAAATGGGATGTGGAGGATGACAGACGGATGATGATGTTTCGGGGCTAAGGCTGGCTCGAGCACAGGCACCGTGCCGGCTTCTGCCTTCTCCAGATACCTACAAGGAGGGCAACGCCGCCATACCTCTAAGGTAACAGCAATGGGCACCCGCTCTAGCAGGGGTACAGTGGGTGTACAGTAACGAGAGGCACCTGGTGGAATTGTTGGCACTGCCCACCTGCACCGCCGACAGCACTTGCTGCCCACTGATGGCACATATCGGAGCCTGCCCGAGCACCACGTCCCCATTGGCCTGAGTTTTGGCCTGGTCGGTGGTCGCCCACCCCCTGTCCGCACTACCTGCCGTGCAAGCATGTCTGTGGTGGATGTGGACTGCCTTTTCTGGGATTCGGTCTGGGGATGTCGGGGCAGCCAGGTACTATGTATATCCTTTCTCCCGCCGAGATGCTGCCCGCGTTCTCCCCCAGCTTTCACATGCCCACAACTACCTTCTTGGTGTCGATTTAATGGTTCTCGCTACATGCTTAGTACGGACAGTAGTACGGAGAATTACCCACTCTTTTATGTCGCCATGGCCAACTCTGATACTCAATCTTGCCAAGTGTGCCAACGAACGTAACAAAGTAGGTACCACTAAAACCGTTAGGAACAGAAGAGTTTCCCATCTGGTTGATCAGGGCGTATTCGGAAATAAGGTTCCTATTCAGAAGTGGGGGATAAATATGGTAGGAGAGTTACACCTGATAGGAGGATTCTACAACGCACATCTTACTGTACGGGCAGCGTTTGAGGCCACCTGCGACCCTGGGACAACCAGGCGCGTACCAGCCACGGCAGCAGGTACCATCTTAATCCGCACATCAGGGGTCCTGGACCTACCAAGTGTGAAGGTAGGTAGTAGCAGTAGTAAGGCAAAGTTTATGCTAGTTTGAAAACGTGTTCATCAGTGCTAACTTGGAAGCTACCTGGGGTAGGCACCTATGTACGTCACTCGCAGTCTTGTTAATCTGTTCATCTGAATTTGCCATTTCTCTAGTCCATGATGTGTGTAAACTTAGGTACTTAAATCTGGCTGCCAGTCCTACGATCCGGGAAGCGACGAGCGATGACCAGCTCTCAATAGCGGGATGCAGGTTGCACAAGGGCTGTCATTGATTGGACCAAAAGACTACTAAAAGAAAAACGCCATCTCCTAGCTGATACACTATGCCGTGGGCAACGTCATCTTAGTCCAGCCGGATTAAAGATGATAATGTCTATGTACGGCATGGTATTATAAATAAAATAAAACACATTAACTTATATACCAAAGGATAGGTAAGTTTGGTTCAATTTAATACTAAGCAAATACCCCTCTTCGCCATGCCCCTCCTCTGTCGTAGTCATTCCCCTGTGAGTCTACCGAAGCCCTTACCAGTTTGCCACACGAATCGAGCGGCCTATCATACCGTAGTGCAATAACCGAGTGCCCTGCATCAACACCAAAAGCACCGACCGGCGGATGACCTTCAAAACCCGAAGCGATGCCGGGAATAGCGTACCTAGATAGGGAATATCCACAGCCCATGGAACGACTGTAACCCAATTTTGACAACATGGTCCAGGAGTGGTCG
The DNA here is from genome assembly GCA_022495125.1 of Xylaria acuta. NCBI lineage: Eukaryota > Fungi > Ascomycota > Sordariomycetes > Xylariales > Xylariaceae > Xylaria > Xylaria acuta. The sequence continues at coordinate 173,836 of MU383155.1, read as the reverse complement.
GAAGAGGTCCCAGGCTCAATGGCTGTGATGCAACGGAGCTCCCTTCTCGTCACGCAGCTGACCCGACCGTTCCGCATCCACAATGCGGGAGGTGATTAGTAACACCACAACTTCAAATGGGTCATGCAACCCGGGCGCTTCCTCGCGCGCCCCGGTGATGGGAGATATTTACCAACTTTGGAACGTGTAACCGAACTAGGACCCTTCGTAGGCTTACACTATCTTAAAACTTCAAGACATAGACGTAACATCATGCCATAAGCAGGGAGGTAGTGGCAGATTCACTGAGGTAAGAGCCATAGCTCCAATACCTCATGCTATATGAAAGCTGAATATTGGACTATTACAATATTGTGCAGAGCCCGCTTGCGCCATGTAGTTATAGAGCGTTCATGGATATAGCTTCCGGGTTTGGCATGCCCTTTTGAATATAAAACAGTCACATACACCTGTACTTGACCAACTTACACGCACGCACTCACAAGTACCCAAGGGGGAGATGCTCGTCTCATAGAGAAAACCCACAACATTTCTTTCTGTGTCCGTCCCTCATTTCTTCGTATCTGCATATGCTGACCTGGGGCCTACAGTTCACCCCAGATTTATACAACATGGAACGATGGAATTTGTTCGGGATATCGTCAAGACCTCTCGGTCACACTTCTGGGTTTCTTGGTACCTCTAAGTGTGGGTGCGAGAACTCAATAGGTCCCGAGATTTATTCATAGAAGCTAAGGGAGAGTTGATACGAATAAAGTGACGACGTATTCGTTAGTATCAGACTGGGTTTTTATATGTTGTGGCATGATTCTGCTTTCTATACAAATAAAGCAACTTGTATACTGTTGGCAAAAGCCACTTACTTTAGGGAGTTTCGAAAACTGGCGCAACAAGAGGTTCCCATTATACGTTTATATTAAATTAAACGAACTGGCGTTGATTAACTTTAGATCCTTCTCGACCTATGTCCCTATACACATATGTGATAAAAATTAAAAGATTTTGACGCAGACATTGATGGTCTATCTGAGCAGCAGATGAACGATTAGATCATCATACATCATTCCTATTAACAGGAAAGAGCTGTGCCTTTGCAGAAACTAGCTAGGTATAACGCCCAAGTTGGAAACAAAGATCAGATATCTCTTGTGCTCGAGATTCCTCGGTAAATTAATGGTGTTTCAGAAAAAGTTCTTCTGTCCTCGCCAACATATAGCCTACCATGTAGGTACCTACCTACTTTACACATATGGTAGAACGGCCGGGGACTTATATAGATGGTAGTAGCTACCTTACCAACGGGAATGCCAATGTCGACTGGGGATACAGCCTGCAGCATAATCTCAACTATGTTCCTTAGCTTCCTGTGGCTCTAGTCTAGCAATTTGCACCTTCCCTCCCAAACTCCTGTGGCAGTCATAGTTGGGGAGACTACTTGCATTCAACCTGAAAAACGCAGCGAGATTGGAAAAATGAAAAGACTGTGATAAAAATCTAGAGGAATGATCATTGATGACCGACAGGAAATCTACGTAGGCAGAGGCATGAAAAAGGAGTGTATTTTGACCTTCTGTAACTTCATGCTGGGTCTCTCTCTACTGCAAGAGTTACCTTCCACTTTCTGTTCATATGCCAGCTCTTTCCACTTTGCACATGCCTCGCACAGGAAGAACGATGTACACCTGCCTTAGACTACTCGCGTTTCAGAATTTTCACTCGCACACCTTCAAATGTGCGTCCCTCTTTAGCCCAGCCCTTCTCCTATTTACTCACCCATCCACGCATCCATCTATCCGCCCCAACTTCATCCTCTTCTTTACCATCGTGTCTTCGTCTACTGCCATCAGCCAGCCGGACTGCCACTCGTTCCCGCAAAAATACTTAATATTCTCAGTCTGTCTTTAAATTCCCAATTCCCATCTCTAGGAACACTCTTGACGAAAGACCTGTCCAATCCCTTCTTCCACAACGACACAACACTTTGCAACCATGCTCTTTGTAGCATTCTTGGCCTTGTGCCAAACCGTTGTGGCCTCCCAGTTTGATGCTGGTCGCTCTGAGGCCAATGACTCTCCTCTGGCTGTATCGACTGTTGACTCTGCCCTTACCTCTGCTTTCACTCATTCAGGCATGGTTTATGTCATGGCCAATCCCTCTGCCGTCTTGTCACCTGATGTGGAACTGGCAATTGAGAAGCGAGATCCCTCTGTCTATGTTGTTGATGATCAAGTCGAGGCTACTGTTGTTGTTGCCACTGTACCCCCAGCTCTATCAACCGTACTTTCACCTCAGGATCCCTCTGCCCAAGTCACAACTCTTGGAGATGAGATCACTGCTCCAACTCCTGGTCCCACTGGTGCTTATGGTGGTAGTGACACTGGCAACGGTCCTGGAAGCGGCCCAGGCAGTGGTACAGGAAGTGGCCCCGGAAGCGGTACTGGCAACAACCCTACTGGAAGCCTCCCAGGTAGCGGTTCAGGAAGCGGACCGGGAAGTAACCCGGGTAGCGGTACAGGTAGTGGCCCCGGCAGTGGCACTGACTCTGGTCCCGGAAGCGGTACTGGCGACAACCCTACTGGCAGCGGCCCTGGAAGCGGCCCCGGAAGTGGTTCTGGGAGTGGCCCTGACGACGGCTCTGGAAATGGTGGAGAGCCCAATCTACCCAGCGGAGCTTATGGTCTGCCTCCTAATACAGCTGGACAGCAACCTTCAAGCCCAACAGGCGAGCAGTCCCCAAACCCCGGAGGACAACAGTCTCAAAACCCTACGGCTCAGCAATCTCCTAACCCTGTAGGCCAGCAACCCCCAAACCCTACAGGAGGACAATCTTCGAATCCCACCGGAGGACAGTCTCCTAACCCGGCAGGACAACAGTCTCCCAATCCTACCGGACAGCAGTCTCCTAACCCTACAGGAGGACAGTCTTCAAATCCCACTGGAGAGCAGTCTCCTAGTCCGGCAGGACAACAGTCCCCCAACCCTGCAGGGCAGCAACCTCCTAACCCTACTGCCACGAATCCAGGAGTTCTCATCACAACGGTCCCTCTGGTAGGAACCACAGTCGAAACAGTAACTATTAGCCTGGAGTCTGCTCCAGGTAACAGCCCAGTTTCGACCTCTTGCAATCCAGACACGGGCGCTTGCGGATCCTCACCCTCGCCTACTACACAGTTTCTGCCTACCACATTTATTACCATCCAGGCCAGCAACGCTCCATCAGCGCCGTGTGAGTCGGATACTGGTCCTTGGGGCCCTCTATCTGCACCAAACCCACCGGCTTTGCCTACTACATTTGTCACAGTTCCGGGTGCGGGTAGCCCAGCACCTATTTCCAATCCACCAAACACTGTTATCCAACCAAGCACTGTTGTCGTTACCGTACTAGGCAGCCAAGGACAACCTTCAGCTGCTGCTCCCTCTGGTAGCCCCACGACACCCGTCGTACCAGGCTGGGAGACGACTCCAAATGTCCCAGGTTGGGCTACAACTCCCAGCGTCCCAGGCTGGACGTCAACGCCGAACACTCCAGGTTGGACGGCGACTCCAAATACCCCAGGCTGGGCTACGACACCCAATGCTCCAGGTTGGGCGACAGTGCCCGGAACTACTGTCACAGTTCCCAACTCTCTGCAGACCGGCCCTGGAAACACTAGCCCTGGCAACACTGGCCCCGGCAACATTGGCCCGCAACCATATTCGTCCACTTGCACTACAGGTATTTACACCAATGTCATTTCCACTTCTTCGCCGAGTACAACTACATCTGCGGCTACAATGGCGGTAGGGAGCAGTACCTCATCCCAGCACACCGCCTGGTCGTTCGAGACACCGGTCTCAGCAAACCCTTTAGCTACCCCAGTCCCCGTCACAGCTGCGGGTGTCCTCACTGTCCAGTTTAACCCGTCTATTATCTGTGTTGTCCTTGCATCTTTCGCAAGCATTATTACAATGATCTAAGTAACGGGAGGCGTTAAAATTGTAGACTTTGACCCACTGACCCAGATCTCATATGAGATCAGGATCCTATACGGACAACTCCCATTTACGGTTGCGTTCTTGTGGCATAAGTATGAAACCTATCGAGCTGGAGAATGATGGTGGTCTAAGAAAAGATTTGAATTTTGGAAGTTTGAGCATGTACAGTGCACAGCGCAACGCATAGCTGTTGCATGCTAAGTTCCGGCTGAGAGGTTTCCGAGAGAGATTACACACATAATCTGTTGCTTATGCTAGGTAATACGAGGTGGGAAGATGTATGCTAGAGATTGATCGTTTAATTCAACATGCCGACTAAAAGACAAGAACGCAAAAAGACTGATAGTGTGAAGTACATTTTTGGAACCTATCTCTGATTCTGTATGCATTACATTATGACATATTTGAACCCATCTTCACATTACCACAACCTGTACAATACCACTGCAATTTCCCAGCGTCCCATGACTTAGTACCTACAATTGTCCGGGTATTATATGTACCAGTAAGGCGTAGGATATGGACGTCGTTTACAACATTAGAAGATCCCCATTGCTACCAACCCCTTGCGCAGGCTGTAAGACTTGCTGGGGCGCGAACTGGTTGACGACATATCCGGCCTCGTTGCCAGTGCCGCCACCGAAGCCATCATCGTGGATCCCCATCGCCGCCATGCGCTGGCTACCAACGCCAGCGAAATACGCGTCTGCGTCACTAACGGCGCCGGCCATATTCTCACTGTCTGGTGTCCCGGACCCGCCTGCTATGGCAGGATTTGTCGCAGCCGCGTTGTTACCAGGCCGGACAACGGCTGCTTGTCCACCCATACCGAACATGGAGAGGGACTTGTTGGCGTCGAACGCGGGCAGATTCTGGGACGTAGGCAAGGACTGTTTCTGTAGGGCCGGTGAGTCGGCAAGACGGCGAGGTCGTGCGCTGCGGAAAACGGTCTGCACTGGCTTCAGGTAGATGGTGGCGAGCGTGCCGACGTTGAGACACATCTCCTCGAGGGTCTGGGGGTCCAGCTTCTCCGACTCGGCAGTGATGGGTGGCTTCTCGCCCATCACGATCTGCTTCGCTAGGTTGACGTCCGTGCTCAGCAGCCTCCAATACATGTACGCCCGGTCTCGAAGGTCCGGGTTGTCGGTTTCTTCCGTGGCCCATTTTAGGACACGCGGGACGAGGTCCTGGCCCTTGGTTGGTCGCTGGATAAACAGCTTGACGGTTGCTGTCAGTAGAGCGAGTTGTACCTCAACCGGCTCTTCGGCGAATGAATACAAGAAGTCTTCGAGGAGTGCATCACTGTTCTCGATTCGGTCGGCGTACTGCCCGATGACCCACACCATTGCCGCCTTGGCCTCGGGCTCATCGAGAGAGTCCAGATGCTCGCACAGCACGCCGATGATGGACTCGTATTGGTTAGGGTATTTCCGGAAGATATTGCGGATGACGACGGTCGCCTCCTGCACAATGTAAGGAACTTTCGTCGCGACAAGCTCGAGCAGGAGGTTGATGCACCGTCGAGCAGCTGGCTCAATCTTAATGGCCAGCTTCCCGATAGCACGCACAGCCTTGCGAACAAAATGAACGTCGACTTCTGTTGCGTACTCTCGCAGCTCGGTTAGTACCTCATCGATGTTCTTTTCGTTCGCTAGCATAAAGATGAGCTCGAGCTTCGTGACTTTGACATAGATCGGATCATTGTATTTGCAGAAAAAGACACGGATATCGTTGCGCAGGACATCCGGTCGTCGTTGAAGGATGAGTAAAGCGTTTCGCAGCGCAAGGTACTGAACCTCAGATCCTTTTGCCAATAATGTTACAAGAGGGGGAGATAGCTTTCGACACAGTGCTGATATTTGCTTCTCATCGGCAATATAGTTCATGAGGTATAGTATGACCCGTATACACGTCAAAACTACGGCTGAGTTGGTGTGGGAGAGACGCGGGGCTATGCGCTCTGCGAGAAGCGTGGCTTCTCCCGACTCCTGAGGCACGTATGACATGAGAGCCTCGAGTATATATGTTTGGCCCCATCTAGAGAGGGTTAGTCTTGGCGCTTCCTGATGGTGGATCAAATCGGGTGTGTACGTACTCGGAACAATCAGGTAGGATTGCTACCATCTTGGAAGCGTTACTGTAGTCTAATGTGAGTTTGATAGTCTCACTACGCTCCCAAATATCCATTAGACTCGCCAACGCGCTGGCGACGACGGTGGGGTTGTCGTCCCTTAGCAGCTGATTCAATCTATCTATTAGGTCGGACTGTTCCACCATCAACTTATCATGGTCATACAGCTTCGCAACACAATAGGCCGCCGTCTTTCGAACGTAGGGATCGGCATCTCGAAGTAGTCGTTTTACAAGCGGGACAGTTGACTCGACGAATTCTTTAACATGGACATAAGACATGGTTCGGAGGGCCAGAGCTCTAACCAGGGGATTGGGGTCGTCCATATCCTATATGCCGTTAGACTCGCCCTTTTCATCTCTGCTGCCTCGACGTGGCATGATGGAGCTTGCCTGTTGTAGGACCGGGATCGCCTTTATCGCGATCTCGGCTCGCATTCTCGAGTAATTCACCAAGAATAAGAAGCACCTGTGCTTCGTTGTAAGCAAGACCCAACCACTCTCTCCGACGTTTTCTTGAGCGAGCCTTACATTTTCTTGATTTCTAGGCTCTGGATTTGCATGCAGTTTATTACATCGGGAAATAAGGAGACCATTTCGTTGTTGCTCATGGTCATATTGGCTACTATCTTCTTCAGGGCGATCTTCTTTTGCGTGAAGTTCTTGTCTTTCCTGCTACCACTGTTCAACTCGGCCCGCAGCTCGGCGACCTTACCCTGTACAGTCATTCGATGTAAGCCATAGTCCGGAGGTATATACGCGAGGAACATCGCCATGCTGGGTAGGTCTGGAGGGAAATCGCATGGTCATGTGTAGTGGGAGACTCGGTCAAGGCGGGGTTGGGATGGTTCGTTCGATGTGTCTGCATCGCACAAGGCAAGGCTATAGACGTCCCGAAGCAGTTCTAATGAGCCGACGAATGCTCTGCAGCATTGAGCTTCATGTCCTGGATGACAGCGTGCTCTCAAGGTGGGCAGTGCGGAGTGGGCAGTCGGTCGGTGATTGAACATCACGCAAGCGCAGGCGGGAGGATTGGAGCGCGGGGGGGAGGATACGAAGACGAAAGGGAATAATCAGGCAATTGCATGGACGAGAAGGTGTCTGGGAATAGGAACGAATCGAGACAATGCGCTTACTCGAGCGAAGAGCTTCGAGTCGCCGGTCTGGGCACTCGACGACATGTTGACAAAGAATGGAGAGCAGCGGGGGGCGGAGGGACCGTATATGGGAGTTCCGGTGTCGTCTCTGGGGACTCGAAGCGCCGGCTACTGGGTAGCTGGCGGCGGCGCGGGCTGGACGAGGATGGATGGAGGGATGGGAAGATGTCGCATGCACCCAGGGCGTGCGACGGCCCAATGGTAGGCGGTGGAGGGCGGATGACGGCAGGATGTGGCAGCTGAGGGGTTCTCCGATGCTGTCACATGCGCACCATCGCTGACTTTAGCCCGTTTCGTCGGTTCGTACCGCTGGACCGGTGTTGTAATTGTAATTGTCGACTGTCGTCTCGATCGTCCCAGGTTCGCAGGTGTGGCTGGATGAGCCCGATTGGCCGAGACAGCCGAATGTACGTACGGGGGTGGCGGTTGATTCGGGGCGCTTCGTTCGCACTGGGGTTCGGAATCTGAGCAACGTATCGAGGCGAGATGTGTTGTATGACGACCAGGCAAACCACCCACAATAGGTAGTACGTGCAGTCCTAGCCAGTGCTTGGAGTTTTGCCTTGGTTCGTTTCTGGATAGGGGGACCCTGGCATCAACCCCATAGTGGAAGCTTGATTTACCTAGGTACCATTAGACTCTCGGTATTAGTGTAGGTTCCCAGTCTAGACAAGTCTGGATAAAGCACGATGCAGGTCAATTGCCAGGCGGCACGTGGGGAGAGTGGGATGGCAGGTACATGGATATTAAGTAATTACTGTATTTATTATATTTAGCACCTGTCTAGAAAGTGTACGCTGTAAGTGCTCCATAGGTAGGTACCTACAGTGGAGTGTTTTACCGCTGAACCTGCTCATCTAGTGGGGTCCCCTGCTTACCTAAGGGGCACTCAGCTTTGCGGCTACTACTGGTAAGTTACTTGTACTGCAGTCTGTATCTTGACCCTCCCGTTGACCTCAACCTTCGATTGGCCCTTTCCCACCTCGTTTGATATCACTGTAGTCGTCTTCTACTTTCGTTGCCCATACCCATATCTTACCTAGAGCACCCCCATCTGATTTGCCTTTTATATTTGTCGCTCCCTACGTGCCGGGATTGCCATGTCGACCGACGCGTCACCAGTTCCCCAATGGGTCACTGACCTCAGCTTCCCGCCAGCATACAAGTCCAAGAGCGGTGGCATACCCGATCCTCATGGCTATCCCTCGCAGTCCGGCGCCTTATCTAAGGTGCGACTTCAACCCACTAGCTAAATTCTCATCACTTACTCAACCCTTCCGCAGAAACAAGCCGCCAAGGAATCAAAAGAACCCAAAGCCCAGCCCCGAAAGCAGCCGACACCCGAAGAGATGGATACCCTCAAACTGAAGAAGGCTTGGGAAGTGGCTCTGGCCCCAGTCAAAAGCTTGCCTATGACATTCTTTATGATGTACATGTCGGGGAACTCTCTTCAGATTTTCAGCATCATGATGGTTTACATGGCTTTCAAGAACCCCATCGTGGGACTGGTTGGGACAAATCAGGCCTTCGAGCGATTTGAGTCCGACACCAATAAGACGAAGATGCTACAGGTCAAACTGGCATACATTGTCATGCAGTTGGTTGCGCTGGCAGTGGGGATTTGGAAAATCAATGGGATGGGGCTCTTGCCGTATGACATATCTCCTATTACAGTCATTCCATCAGGCTTAGACATGCTAACAAGACGTAGAACAACACGGTCGGACTGGCTCGCATGGGAAGCGCAAAGGGATTCGTTAGAACACGCTGTCTCAGCTTTTTAGTTGACGCCTGTCGGTTTTAATAAGTCGAAAACTATCCATATCTGTTGTTGCTTACCCGATAATCAGACACTTTCTCGATTGCTCAATGTGAGATGCTTCTGACGTAAACTACCACTGGTCCCTGTACCGCTTTCTGCTGTTATAGAATGGTATATGTAGCTCTGGATCCTTTCGTGTTCCAATAGCTTCTCTTCACTGAATGAATTGGGTACCAGTTAGTCTCTGGTCATCAACTATGTGTGTCCGGTTTGCGCGAATATGCATGACGCCTGGGGTGCTTGCTACTACTAGGTATCAGATATATATATAAAGGTTCGTCTACCAATGCCCATTTGGCCATCTAGTACCCCATTGCCCCATTATGCAATTGTAGCTCGAGGGTTAGGTGCTGGCTTAACTTGTCTTTTAAATAATGGCTAATTATTTAATGATGCTATAGGATAGGCTTGCTATCGAACCGACAAGTAGTTGACAGCGGTAGATGCGAGTGTATTGGGGGACTGAGTTGTTCCTATCTGAACACAGTCATTTAATATGATATAAGACAAGTTTCGACTGCTACTACCCTTTCCTTGACTACGGCTTAAGTCGCGAGCAACACTGCCCGCTCTAAGTCAAGGATACGAATTAAGCACTATAAACATGAGAGCGCTGGTATATATGCGACAGTTTAGGCTGCACTGTTATATAAGTGTTAGGAATGCATCTTTATACTTGGCCGACTTGAACACGTCAAAGTATATAATGCTCATAAAAGTATTGCTTATGTTCATTGAAAGCCGGCCGATACTCTTTCAACAGTTTACTTTACCCCTCTACCTTAACAACGTGCCCTCCCAGCACATTAGTTGCTAGGCCAAGTATCCTACAGCAACCTAGACTGGGTTCTTCGACTATAGATAGAATAAAGCGATGTTGGGATGTAGGTCTGACTTCCGTAGATATGCTTACAACAAGCTTTAAAGCTAAGCGCAACGTAAGGGGCGCAAAAAGCAAAAATAGTATGGCACGAAATACGGGTGTTATCCGGAGAGTAGTATATACGTTATCGGTTTCGGAGTGAGTAGGTGCTTAGAAGCAAAAGCAAGAGACCAGCTCCGCTGGTTTCTACCCGCCTTCTCCGATCCCGCTATGTTGGGTTTCCCGGTTTTGTCCCGATTGAGAATTAAAACGAGATTTGTGTAGCCCGAGTAAGTACTTACTGGTCTGGTATTATCGTGGATAAAGTTCTTGTGTTCCCCGATAATGCAAGCCTACCCGGTTGCGACCATTATAGAATGGACTGTTCCAGAAAACACCTACTATGTAGATGGACTGAAGGAAACCGGCAGAAATCGCTCGCATGGGGTCGGAATCACCGCTTGCACAGATGACAGATGACACGTAATTATTGATTGAACATTTCTGCAATGTTTTAGGTTGGGGCTAGTGTTTTACCGATTGACGTACCTACTTACGTAGGTAGCCCATGTTTGGGTTCATACATTTACCTTAATAAGAACCCAAAAGGGGAGACACATGTGAATAACCTATAGGTCAAGAAGCACTAGACTGGATAGATACGCGGTAGTCAATTTATCTACAGTAGATATTGGTTAACGGCCATAGCATAGCAATCTCAGTTCCTACCTACGTACCTTAGCCCTCTTTTTCCTAATTTCTCCGGGCCTCGGGTCCAGACAAGTGGTCGAGCGGCCGATGGTACGTACTACTCTATGGAAATGAAGCAGTGTATCTACGTACATACACATGTACATAGGTAGGAGGTAGGTACATATGTAGTCGTAAAGTTTTAGTTGTCTCGGGCAGGGGTTCAGTCTTGGCAAGGGCAAAGCAAGGGGTCCAGAAGCTCCCCTTCTTTGGTGGGGCGATGACATAGGCGGTACAGGACCGGTCGGAGCTCCACACGGGGACCTCTACCCACCTACAGTACTGAAAGTTTAAGTACTGAGTAGCCTTCCAACATCTCAAACCATCTCTTTGACATATATACCACGATAGGCCTATGGCAGAGGACCGAGACGATATATCGACAATGCTTAAATCAGGCTGAGCAGAGACCCATCCTCCTCTGCCGATGTTAGCTACAGGAAAAACTCCGACATGGCGGATGCAGTCGAATCCAGTAGCGTCAAGGCCAACGGCCCATCGCAGCCGCAGCCTCCCCAGATTGCAAGCCAGCCATCGAGTACTGCTGCCAACATCGAGCCCGATGAGGCACCCGTCACACGGAGATCCACCCTGGGCAACGATGTCCACGACGACGAGCCTTCCTTCCCTCTCTTGCAAAACAGCGCCAGTAGCGAAACGCTCTTGCAGGATGTCAAGGCGTCCAAGAGCGCAGCCGAATATGACAACGACGAAGAGCCGTCAGTGGCCCGGCCTTTCATCCGCACTCACAGCCCGGAGGCCCTGCAGCGAGAGATAACACCGCCCGACGACGAGCGGACCCCCATCCCGCTGGTGTACAAGATGCATAAGTTCACCTTGTATGAGACGGCCAGCCGCTACTACATCGTGGGCGGCGATGTCACCGAGAAACGCTTCCGCATCCTGAAGATCGAGCGTAACACGCACGATGATCCTAACTTGAGCATCACCGAGGACAAGACCATCTATGGCCGGAAAGAGATGAACTCGCTCCTCGATACCATCGATCATGGAAATAAAGCAACGGGCGGCATCAGGCAACGGTGCACGACATGGGGGCTTCTCGGCTTCATCAAGTTTACTGGGCTATATTACATGTTGCTGATTACGAAGAAGAGCACGGTGGCCATGATAGGCGGCCACTATGTATACCAGGTAGATGGGACCGAACTCATCCCGTTGACGCCAGCCAAATACAAAACAGATACATATACACGGAACCCCGAAGAGTCTCGCTTTCTTGGCATCCTTAACCATCTGGATCTGACAACGTCGTTTTACTACAGCTACTCCTATGACATCACAAGGACTTTGCAACATAACATCAGTAGAGAGCGTACCGCCATAATGGGAGGATTGCCGGGGGCCACATACCACGACTATAACAAGATGTTTGTTTGGAACAGTCATCTCCTGCAACCTGTGTCGGCTTCCCTCTCCAATCCCTTTGATTGGTGCCGCCCGATTATCCACGGATACATAGATCAAGCTGCTATATCCGTGTACGGGAGAACCGCGCACATTACTATTATAGCCCGCCGCTCACGGTTTTTCGCCGGTGCTCGCTTCTTGAAGCGTGGCGCTAATGATCTAGGTTATGTTGCGAATGACGTCGAGACTGAACAGATAGTCTCAGAATCATTGACCACCTCTTTTCACTCACCTGTCCCTAAGCTTTTTGCAAACCCCCAGTTTACTTCGTATGTGCAGCACAGAGGTAGTATTCCACTCTACTGGACACAGGACAACATCGGCGTGACCCCCAAACCACCCATTGAGCTCAATCTGGTTGACCCGTTCTACACGGCTGCTGCGTTACATTTCAATAATTTGTTCGAACGTTATGGATCGCCCATCTACGTTTTGAACTTGGTCAAAGCTAAGGAAAGAACGCCACGAGAGTCCAAGCTACTTGACGAATACACCAATGCCATCAACTATCTCAACCAGTTTCTTCCCGAGGAGCACAAGATAATTCACAAAGCTTGGGATATGAGCAGAGCTGCCAAAAGTCGGGACCAGGACGTGATCGGCACTCTCGAAAGCATTGCCGAATCTGTGGTAACGACCACGGGCTTCTTCCAGAATGGTGACGGGGACGTAACCCCGGGCAGAGTTCAAAATGGAGTAGCCAGAACCAACTGCATCGATTGCCTAGACCGCACCAATGCGGCCCAGTTCGTCATTGGTAAGCGAGCTCTTGGGCATCAACTACATGCCCTTGGGATTCTCGAAGATACATCTATCGAATACGATACTGATGCAGTTAACCTATTTACCCACATGTATCACGATCATGGCGATACAATAGCGGTGCAGTACGGCGGTTCTCAACTTGTGAACACAATGGAAACGTACCGCAAGATCAATCAATGGACGAGTCATTCACGTGATATGATCGAGAGCTTCAAACGCTACTACAACAATTCGTTTCTCGATAGCCAACGACAAGAGGCATACAATCTTTTTCTAGGCAACTATATCTTCGCTCAAGGGCAACCAATGTTGTGGGATCTTTCGACGGACTATTATCTACATCACGAGAGTCCCCGAACATGGTCTGAGAAGCACCATCATAATTATATCCATTGGTTCAACCCTGCCTTCCTCGAGAAAATGACCTTACCAGCCTCCGTGCCGCTGAGGGAGGATCTTCGGGACAAGCCAATTTCGTTTTTTGATGACTACTGGCTTGAGTATTATCGACCAGCTACGCTCTCATCGTTCCCAAAGATGTTTTCGTACAAGATGAATTCCACCATCAAGTACATACCTTTCAGATCAACACAAGAGGGAAAGTATGATCTCAGCCCTTTCCGAGTCCGTACCGAGGGCGATCAGGAAACTCACGAGAAGAAAAAGCCTGTGGGCAAGAAGGGTGTTACCATTATAGACCCCCATGATTCTATCAAACGTCCAGATGGTGAGACCTCCTCAGTCGCCACGGACCAGACGGCGGAAAAGTTCAGCGCGAAAGGGATTTCTATCCACCGCTGGCTACAACCGATTCCCGCTGACAGAGCACCGACCGTTCCCCATAGTATCATGAAAGAAACATTCGAGACCCCTATCGACGGCGCCAGGCCCAAGCAGACACCACAGGAGAAGTCGAAAGCCGCCCAGTGGACGTTCACAAAGGTGGTCCACGAGTCTCTGAACCCGTCCGTTAGTGCACAAGAAGCGGAGGATTACGCGCGATATATTAGCCACCCACAGAGTCTTCCCCTCGTAGTCTCGAACGAAGCGCCAACAGACATCGACTCATCCGAGTACCAAGAATACCTAAACGGCAGCTGGCAGACAGACGGCCTTGCACCCAATGGCACAGAGGAGGACATTGCTGCGTATTACGAGTTGCTGCGCGTCGGCGACAACCCGCTGACAGTCACCGAGGAGGATCTGTCCAAGAAACGGTATAAGGCATATAAGAAGTGGCTTCGTGGCAAGTCCCTATTCAAACAGCAGCCGGTCGATTAGGCATCGTCCGCTGCGGCCACGACGCCCTCGAGCGATGTATTTGAGGACATCCTCAAGTCGCCTTAGGTTGAAGTCGGGATTTGTCTGCTTTCTGGGTTAGTGTCTACCTCATTTTGCTTCGCAACTGGTGAAAAGGGTGCGGAGCTGTGGATCTTTCGCGATAAGTGGGCGCACTCGATCGGACATGTCGAGTCCGGCCGCTGTCGTGATCGCGGAGAGTGCCTCGACGGTCTTGGTTAGCTGTTGCTTTAGCTCTGCCTTAGTCGGCTCTTTGGTTGAGAAGGAGCCATCCTCCCCAATATTCAGCCACGAAAGCATCGTGATCTTAATAATCTCATTGCAGTAATGCGGAATCCGAGGCCAGCACGTTCGCAAGACTGCCTGTAACAGACGGATAGCGGAGAGAAGCGTTGGTGGGTATTGAGTGCCAAAGGGGTCGACGAGGATCTCTGAAATCATGGGAATAACGTCCTAATATCATTATAAGCGCGGCTGCTCACTTTATTATGCAATGGTCTGATAGGGTCGAACAAGGGTTGTAATTGAAGGGGTTTGAGCGTTTTTGTACGTCGCTCCGCAACCCCGAATCGTATTGGTATTTGGCATGAAGACTGGCTCCATACCGACTGGAGAAAGGGCAGGACGGGGGTAATACTCTAATTTCATGGGCGTATGGGAGTAGACATGCCGGCAGTATTTATAACAAGCGTAACATGATAAAGGGCGGACACACCTTGAGATATTTGACTGATAATATACCCATGCCGTCCATGAGATCGCGCAGCGTTTGGCAGAATAAATCTACTAGTTGCACGTGCTCTTTCGTATGATGATATCCAGTCATGATGCCTTCTCTGACAATTTTGTCGAGCAATTTCCGTTGCGCCTCGGAGAAGCCCCTACTCCGAGGATCACGTTCGTCGCCTACTGCTTTGTCATCAATACCTTTACCCCCAACTTGCTGATTTTCATTCTCGGTGTCCACCGAGCCCGAGTCTTCAATACCCGCCATGTCAAACAACGCAGGGTATGCAGCAGTCAGCAGTGCGCGAGATTCAGCTTCAGGTGTGAGGCTCGGTAGGCTTAATACCGTTGGGAACACGGCTTGCTCGAAAACGTCGGCCAAGCCAGTACGCGAGAGTAGACCTTCGGGACATCGGTTCCAGAAGCTTCTGAAGATAGAGAGAGAGCGGAGCTTTAAGGAAGTTGGCTGCGGCTCGTCAAGTAATGTTAGGAGGATAGGGGTGTAGAGGGGCCAGTGTTGCTGTAGGAGATCGGTCTAGCGTTACGATAAATTAGTACATTTCAAGCGCAATGAAGTCAGAAAGAGTTTAGAGGGGTCAAATCGCTTACGTCTGCACTCTCCACCGCCCATTCGAACACAGTGACCGCGTATCGTCGTGTATATTTCCACGGCTTCGCGTCGATGGTCTCTTCACCACCCCCGAAGCCCTCGCCTTGACCGTAGCGTGAGGGCGTGTCCGGAAAGGCAGCGGGACGCCCAGACACTGTCACGGTCGCCGGACGTGACTTCGCGAACAAGGGACGTAAGAAATCTGTCAGGACATCTTCAGTGATGAAACGTGCCCGCTCTGTTTTTGGCGTCTTTTCACTGGGTTGTCTTTCTGTCCCAGCATCTCGTATTGAGCGAAGGTTGGAGAAGGGAGCTGGCTTCGCAGCTGGTGGCGCTGGTATATTCCGGAAATAATCCGAGAGCAAAGATTGCGCGAGTTCAGCGCTGGAGCTTGAGGCCCAAGTGTCATCGCCATTGGTAAATGCGATGACGGAGAGAAGGACCCTAGAAGGGAGGACCAGGCTGCCACGAGGGGTAAGGGCAAGGAGTAGGCTAAGAATGAGCAGTCCTAGTAGGCCGTTACGTGACAACGATGCATAGTCGGTAAGGTCTTCATAGGGGGAATAGTTGTCAGCGAGGGCTGTTTCAATGAGCTCATGGTATTGAAAAACGTAGGGACATACCTTCATCAAAAGCGGCGCCAGAGCAACCCGGCTCCATCAACTGGCCAATCCGCAGAGCGATCTCCTCGAGTACAGTGTTGTATTTGCCATCATCATCGAGTTGTACTCCCGGCTTGTTGGACTTCAAAGCCGCATAGATAGCCCACAGGACAGCGGTGGCGTCCTATAGAGTAAGACTCAGCCTATGCAATCCAAACCCGGAAACTGGGATGGACAGAGATCTATGGTGTCACTAACCGATCCATCTTGGGGTTCTGTAGTGAGGCTTCTAATATGGTCTAAAGACAACTCGTCTGGGACAGCTGTGACATCTCATTAGCATGCGTGAACTGGGCGACGTAGAATTTCTCTATTAATCAATCACCTTGCAACAGAAGCTCCGGGGCGTCTGGGAGCAAGCTCGCATCATCTAAATCCCGGGCGGCTTTGAGAAGCTGCTCAAACATTTTGGTTCGTGGATCAGACTGGCCGCCAAATCCAGGTGGATAAGTAGTCGTTGTCGTTATTTACATGGGTACGGTACAGTACTGGCACTTCGAATACGGCTGGTCAGAAGCGGTACGTGCCGCAGATAGCTACTTACCTAACCCAGCAAGTCGAACCGATGCGACTTACAAGTACTTAGTAACCTAGCACTGTCGGAAGGGACCGCCAGCTGTCTGTCACCTGAGACAGCAACCCCCGCCGCCCATGAACTTCCCTAGCAGCTCGATTAACATAGAAGACGCGCAAAACTATATCGACGATGGTGTCATCAAACCACCTATTCTATTTTCTAAAATGACACCCGCAATCTGAATGCCCTTGTAGAATACGCGACTTGTGACTTGACCAATTTCCCCTCCATAAATCAGTCACTCCCACCTGTCTTCACGCAGGAAAAGCATTAATAATCAGGATAACCACGTTTTGGGGTTGCCTGGAGACTGTATCTCGCTTAGGAAGACTACCAGATCGAGAACATGGCCTCGCTTATGTTAGATGACGTCTTCGGTGCCAAATAACTATCTCATTCTCGCAATTCCTCGAGTGTTTAACGCAGGCCACCACTCTGTTAGTCTATAGCCAATCTGCACGCATCTAAGCGAACCTTCGCTTGGCACTATTTTTTCAGGGACTGATGTGTGATTAGAACCAGGATGCAGGCGCCCCGTTGCTACTTTCGCGTACTATAGGCTGAAGTGGTTTGGGCAAGCTGCAAGCTGAACTGCATCCTTGGCGTCAGATATACCGGTTCCGTCGTGCCATCGCCCAACACACTGCACCATCCACCCAACAGTCCCCGTTCTCATGACACATCACAGCCGACATGGAACGACGACCAGGGCGATGTGGAACCTAGCAACCGGGCACCGGATTGCAGGGGGCTCGGGTGACATCCTAAAATGCCACAGCTGGGTGTTCAAAGCCGTTAACCGATGTCAGAAAACCATTGTTCATCTTAAGTACACTACGTATATATTTCATAGTCGGTTCCCAAACTAACGTCTACCATTGTAGCTATCACACGGCCCCCTGCCGATGCACTCCTTACCTGAATGTAGTGGTCTGGGCCACTTATGTATACTACCGGCAGTCCAGCCGCTGGTGAAACCATTGGCTCGGCTACTCGGTGTAGCCATTGATTTCTACATTGTATAGCATTTTGTACGGTCGTTCATACTCGCGTAGCCGTTGGTATAACTACTAGTCTGACCGTTAATTCAGCGAGAAGTTGTCTCAAGGGTAGTATTGTATTCTGTGATATACGGATATCTGACAACATGAACAGGGGGTAGCCAATGCAACATGAAGAACTCATGTAGTAGTGTAGCGGAATAATGTTTTCTGCAATTTCTTGCTTTGAGATCCAGCCCACCTCGGACCGACTTTTGAAGTCCTACAATATCACCAAGCGGGAAAAGATCATCGGTTTCCCTAGTCAAATATGCCCTTCTCAGTACCATGTTGGGACTATAGAAGGCTTGGGCACGCAAACCAAGAAATTATTGAAAGCGTCACAATCTTGACGCACGTCACCTGGGTCAAATGCCCTTTTTTTGCGGATCTAAGGTTGCAGCGCCATGCAGCCCCCCGGAATCCTTTAGGGACCAAAGGTGTAGGTCAGTAAGTGACGGAGCTAAGAGAAACTGTCGTCTAAGACCAAGGCCATGCCGACGACGGGGGCAAACGAGCATATTATACGACCAAGTCCCCAAGAATTTATTATGAATAAGTAGCCGTCACATTGTGTCAGCATTGTATCGGTGACTGAGAGACAAACTAGCCACTGAAGAGAATGCCAGTGCTTCGAGAGCGCACCCTAGCAATGCGGGCAGCACTGCTTCTTTTGCTGCTTCACGTCACCCTTGGCGTCGCAGACACGTGCTCTACTCTAGCAGAGAACACGGATATTGATGTCGCAAACCCCCTCTCCCTTGATTATCTTTCCGAGCAACAGGAGTACTGGTCTACCTCGTGTATCGCCCTGAAGCCCTCCTGTATCCTCTTCCCAACCTCAGCAGCCGAGGTCTCCGTCATACTTCAGACTATAAATGAAGGCGATGAGAGCTTCGCCATCAAGTCCGGAGGCCACAATCCCAACAATTACTTCTCTAGTGTGGATGGCGGGCCGCTGATTTCTACGGCACGACTGAATGAGGCTGTCCTCGATTCTAATACCGGCGTCCTGCGTATGGGACCTGGTAACCGGCTGGATGAGTATGCACTCATGACTCTTTAGTCTCCCTTTCTGTTGGGCTCCAAGACCACTACTCCTATAAGCCCTCAATATTACAAATAAATCATCTCTTTATGGCACTGGCTAACTCTTGATTTTGGATAGTATCGCAGCAAAGCTCCAGGGTTCTGGCTGGACATTTGTCGGTGGGAGAATTGGAAATACCGGGACGGGTGGACTAATTCTTGGTGGCGGCTTGTCATACATGAGTGCGCAGTATGGATGGGCAGCTTCATCGGCACTCGAGTATGAGGTGGTGTTGGCAAATGGCACCATCGTGACTGCCTCGGATACCGAGAATGCCGACCTGGCTAAAGCACTTAGAGGGGGAGGAAATAATTGTGAGTGCGAAAAATTTCGGCCCTTGTGCCAGAGTATAACATAATGAATCGCTAACGATGAGTGTTTTAAGTCGGCATCGTGACGACGTACACCCTTCAAACGTACCGCCAGGGCAATATCTGGGGTGGAAATGTGATCTTCCTCCACACTGATGAAGTGGCCTCGAACCTACTTCGCGCCGTTCGCGACTTTACAGAGTATAACACAGATGACCGAGCAGCCGTCATCGTGACGGCAGAGCGTAGTACCGGGCTCGTGATTCCCGAACTAATTGACATCGAGCTTCTTGACACCTGGATTCTGTTCTTATTCTACGACGGGCCAACGCCGCCTGCCGACACCTTCAAGAATTTCACGGAGGCTGGTGTGCCGATCCTCAACCTCGCCAAGACGCGGACGTACTCTGAGCTCATCGGCGGCAGCAACTGGGTCGTGGTGAAAGGGTCTGTCGTCACGATAGGGACAGAGACCATACCAATACCGTCAAGCCAGGATTCCAACACAGTAATGGAGGGAATTCACGCGCACTGGCGCGAGGTGTCGGGCGCAGCGCTCCTCGAGCCCGGTGGCATAGCCTCGATTGCGTATCAGCCATTTCCAAGATCCATAGCCCGGCAAGCCAAAGCCCGAGCACCGGACTTGATTGATGCCGACGACGATGCGGACCGCCTGATTCTGGAGTTGAACTACAGTTTCATCCCGCAGTGGGACTACAATAAGATGGCTAATACTCTCGAGGCGACGTATACTGGCATCCGAGAGCGTGTGCTCGGGTGGCAGGAAGAGGGAATCCTATCAAATGTGTATTGCCCCGTGTTTATGAACTATGGGTTTTACCGAGAGGATTATTGGGGTCGGCTCCGCCCCGAAAGCCGGGCGTTCGCCCAACAGGTGGCTGCCAAGTACGATCCTGACGAATTCTTCAGAAATCGAACCGGAGGTTGGAAGCCGTAGAGAATTATGTATTGGAGCGTTTGATTTGGCAAAAGACAGGAAGGTGGCTGGATATGTAATTGATTTCGGGGGGTTGGTGATCTTGGACCTCAAAGGGAACGTCAGGGCTCTATGAAAAGGGGCTAATGTTGCGTAGGCTCTTAATGACATTTCTTAATCATTCAGGGAACTATTAAGCGCATTTAGGAGTAAGTAGTAAGAAGATATTATTGAATTTTGTAGTATACTTGTTAGATTTTCCCAACACATATAATAGCATAGCAGCTAGGCTAGTGTGTTGCAGTGTTAACTATACCACATATGATTTGTACACAACATAAAGCAGACTATAATTTCAGACAACTATAGAAGGAGCACGGATTGCCAATGATTAAGTTGAAACCGGCCGGTATCTAATACTAGCAGTTATAGTTATGTAAGGCAAAACGACGCCGTTATTGCGCTGTTGGCAAGAACGGTAAGGTATAGATACCCTCTACAATAGGTTATATAATAGGCCATAAGACTTGCTGTTAACGCTCCAGCAGCATTTTAGCCTTTTATAAAATATAAACTCCAATTAAGAAGTTTTATGGGAGACCATATTAGATAAAAGCTCGCCAAAAGTCCTACTCGGGATGGTTAGTCTATTTTGAGATGATAGGACAAGCCCATTATCGTAACTAAGGGCTGGAAGAGCATTCATTTATCCTTGCAAATCAGTTACTAGTTGAACTGTCACGGATAAGTGGGTCTATACAGACCCCTACACTATATGGAGCGGATTAACCCTACTCCAGATGATCACACATATAAATAGCTACACTGAAAACCCTTTTCTAGTGATTTGAATCTAGATAGTTAGATCTTCTGAATATACATCTGGTGATCGTTTCTGGAGAGTGCACTTGTCCACTTCCTACATATGATCGCTACCCCACATCTCCGCGAGATGAACAGTATAGCCTACAATCAAATAGAAACTAGCTTATATGGATAATACAACTATGAAGCAAGTCAAACTTTAATCAAGTTACCTTAGACAAATATTCCCATGGCCAAGAATGTTCGTTATAACTATATCTTCATAAACAGCAAACCTATTAATATCTTTCTGTCCCTATGAATACAACTAAATTACACATCACCACATCAGAATCTCGTAAGTGCAGGGGTACGCAGAGACTCTCGTTGTTGCGCGAAGGTCCAAACACCTTCGTAAGCTAGTCCCTGGGCATATCAATGCATGTTCTTTGTTCCAGACGAGGTATCGTAACACACCAGTCTCCATGATCAACTCCAAGCAGCCCTTATAATCCAGAGCACCGAAAATGAGTCACACAGAACGAGCATGGAATGCCTTTGTCAATTTCCGCCTGAATCTGGTCGTGCGTGACATCAATACCTTTCGTTACTTTTAAAGTATCCTGTAGCTCACGTAAGGGCACATGGCCTAAACGCCCATGCCAAAGCCAGACTCGACCGCTCGCATGTCTGTCGACCTTTTGTCGCGTGGGTGGGTTTCGATAATCCCAGACGGGTGCTTGGGAAGAATCCAGGGCAGCGTTTGCCAGTCCATCCGCATCCGCGTTCCTCGAGCGGGGGACTTTCCAGAAGTAGACCTTAATTTTCTTCTGCTCGTCCAGGCGTTGGATCGCCGTCCATAGCTTCTTGAACAGGTCCTGGTTGTGCACGGGCAGTGCTCGCGCGTTGATGAAGCCGTTTTCGCGCCACTTAAAAATCCACTCCGTCATACTCTCGACGAGGTAGCTCGAGTCGGATTTAACAATGACCCTCTTCAATTCCTTCCCGCCGAAGACAGACGACTGCCACTTGGAAGCAACGAAGTCATAGACATATTGCAGTGCTCGCAGAGCAGCGCACAACTCAGCCCGTTGCGAAGTGGTGTCGTTGAGGGGCAACATTTCAGACTTGTTCCAGGCGTGGCCTGCGTTGAAGAAGATGCCGAGTGCTGCCCGCGCATTGTTTTGGCCGTTATTTCGACAAGCACCGTCCACAGCAACGATCAAGGTATGCAATATGTCCGTGGACAGGTGAGTAAAAGTGAAAGGCTCTTCCACGGGTTCATCAGAATCCCTTGGGTAGAAACGACAAGCCATGGTCTTACCTGGCTGGATGATCTGCTGTAGGAAGAGGTTTCAACGTTATGAGAAATTTTTGTTGCAGCGGGTGGAGGGTGTATTTGATATAGGCTTCAGTGATGCGACAAGTTCCACGATTGGGGGGAGGCGTCATATTTATTGTGAGACATAACATCGCTAATCAACGCCACGGAACCACACGGGGCGACGTCCGGATATCAGGGTCATATGGCACGGGCCAGAAGCCCGAGATACAAAACTGGTAGTGCAAATTCTGTCATGTAAATAGGGTTTGTTGTTTTTTGGGTCTACATTATTGCCACTAGTTAGATAGCGCCACGATTGTTTCTTTTTACTAACCTCACGATATCATCGATGCAACTTGACAAAAGTATGTAGGAGCTCTCGTCATGTGCTTGAAATCCCCATTTGTTAGCTTTTAAAACATCTGAGCATTCACTACAGGTCGCAATAAGAACCCATATTATTCATATCGTTTAAATCTGTTAGCATAATGACCTCCTTACTATGGGGTGATAAAAGTGCTGCGCGCCCCTCGTTCCGTTTTGCCAAGCCTTTTGCGGACCGTATTCAAAGAAGGTGTATACGTCTTATCCGTTTCATTTCGGATGATTCCGTGTTATTGATACCACTCACCTGCCCACTTATAAACGTTCCTGGCTCACTTTCCAATCTGCTGACCATCGTCAATCCTGCGCCCAACACCATAATCAGAGCTGATAATTAAGCAGCAGCTTAACTAACCCGATAACTCCCCTGTTAATCTCACCTTGGGCCCCTCGCTGTACTATTTTTTCGGCTGACTGGATACTTGACCATGGGAAATTCAGCGCGACCACTGGCTCAAGTTTTGATTATACTCTAGCATCCCTCTACGCCCATACTCATACTTTTGCCACCTCATGTTTCTGTCGTCAGGTTGTGAAAATGACCACGAGAGAGAGCCATGTTCAATCCTTTGTAAAATTTGGGGAAACAGACGTATCGTAAGTCGGATTAGAAACGAGATAATCACCAGCGTCACTGTGTCAAGTTCTCACTTCGCTGCAGCCCAGAGAGCCCACGAATCTCCATAGAACTCTCTGCTCCCTCACGCCTCTCTCTCACGTTACCATACCAGATCAACTTCACGTTACGCAGAGCGCAAAGTGATGCCCAGGGCCAAAGATGCATTATCCGCTGGAGTCCGACTATCGACGCCTTCTCCCCATCTGGCTTCGTGCTACTGCGGCATGTGGGAAAGGAAGGGGCCTGTGAAGTTATTTCCGTGGATCATCACACCGGGCTTGTACCTCTGCCCGAAAAGGACGCTATCTTGGTCGATGGCCATGGTCAGTCTCTCTGGGAACTCGCCCCGGGCGGCCAGGTCTCTTTCGTGGCCAACCCGCCAGAGCGCTACTACCGCGCCCTTCGAGCCGGCGAGACATACACGTTGCTGTATCCCGGCGTGGAGCAGACAATGTGGGAATGGGGCAGTATCCAGGACAACATCGGCACCGAAATGAGGAGGGAGGTAGCACCTGCTCCCGGGCATAGGTTGGTAATACCGGGCGGGGTATGCGTGACTTTCACGGCGCAGTCAGAAGCGCAACCGTGGCCTGATCGCGCCAAGGTTGAAGCCTCTGGGGGGTTTTTCACGGCGATCTGGCAGGAGCAGCAGTGGCGGTTGAGCCAGATCAAGCGAAGAACACCCTCACCCATCGGTCTACCAGAGCGTGTGTAAGTCTTTTTCCCCGGGTCCCATCCTCTTGCATTTTTTGCATTTTTCTGCGGGCTAATACCGGTTGCCCTCTGTTTGTAGGTCTAGTACGCCGGCCCTTACGGTCACCATTGCGTGTGCGGCCACAGTCCCACACCAGGGTTCATTCGAAGTAATGGTGAAAGTGAAACATGATGGCGTCGTGGGCGAGGCAGTTGTATCTCAAGCACGGGCTATCATATTTCACACCCAAGCTTTCGTCAACCCGCGCGGTGAACGGCACGGCTTTCGGCTTTATCGCTCTCGCGACAAGAGGCGCAGCTGGGAGGGCTGCGACCTCGACGACGGAAGCGCCGGGGCTTCTATGTTCGTCGACGACCCCGATTGCGTGGTTTCCGTCGCACAAGACGACATGAAAGAAGACTTTGTCAGCCTACGCCCAGGCGAAGAATGGTCCACGCAGCAATGGCTTCAGGGCAGTGGTTGGAGTTGTCTACCCGAGGATTCGGTCCCAGGTGACATCTTCCGTTACTCTTTTACAGGGACGGTGGTTGAATGGTGGGATTGGGGAACCAAAGACGAGCATAAGGACACATTTGTGAGCCTACCTCCGTGGCTTGCTGGATACGTGACCAAGCCGCGGGATAATGGGGGACGCAGCGCCTTAGTGGTACCAGCGTCGGAGACGGTTGAGTTTATCATGACAGAGTAACCCGGCAACGCTAACTAATTATTTACTATCGTAAGTCTTATTGTCTAACTTATAAACGTTGTGAACTAACTTTTGATCACGAGGTTTGCACGCGAAGTGTCGTACCACGTATGCCAGACTGGTATTATATATCTTCTCCTGGGCGATGGCCATTACTTTCTAACTACCAATCAAGGGTTGTGTCTCACCGGGGAAGGTCACACTGCCGTATCGCTTTCTATCCCGCTACACCACGACAAGAACCAGAGCCTGTTCAACGGCAAAGAACGCATGGTTCACGGGTACAAATCCCACCAGCGTGTACCAAACCCCAAAATCAGGGGGCGGAGAGTCGAACACAAGTCGGCCAGGACACCACGTGGCCGCCAGAATAGCAAACACAACCGCCTGTAGTGCGACACCCACCACGCTGAGCGCACCTATGCCGGATCCAGGGGGGCGGGTCAAGCTCTCCCGGGCCTGCACAAGGAAGGCGAGAAGGGCGAGCAGAGTGATAAGGGGTATAAGAAAATATACATGAAACAAAATAAAAAAGGCCGTATTGATGCTTCGACCAAGCGATGGCTTCGAAGGCCCATTGGCATTAACTATCGCATCGACAAAAACGGGCACAACCGAGGTCATCAGAAGGAACGCGTAAATCGCGAAGACCTTTATGGCGAGAGAGCGGTTGTCGCGCCAGTAGTATACGATGCAGACAAGGAAACTGGGGAGTCGCTTGTCAGTTTGCTCGAGAAACATAACCTCATGCACTCGACGATATTAGAGCAGCGAGGCCACAGTCATCAAAGGTCGGAAGTACTCACATCACAAGCCACAAGATCCAAATGACGGCGATGTTAACGAAGTTGATCCAATCACCAGGTTCGCGCGGGTCGTGGACGAAGATGTCGGACGATTCGGCGTTGTTCACAACGACGAGAAAGCTAATGGCGAACAGCTCTGTAGCGGCAGCGAGATTCAAGAGGACGTAATTCAGACTAATGCCCGAGGCGTTGCCGTGGCGGTAGACGAGAAGATAGAGCTGCGGCACAAAAGAGACGCATGTTAGGATTAGGAGAAGGCTGCGGCGGATGAGTGCAGTTAGTTAGTGGTCATGTTTCATAGGGTCAGTTCGATAAAACTGCGTGGGTATCTAGATAGTGGACGCACATCCTGAGCCAGTCGGGCATGTTGTAGAGCGGCAGCGTGAGTTTGGCGTGGTGGGCGCTGAGATGAGAAGAGGGCTCAGGACTAAGAGCCTTTCTTAAGTGGTGTCGTTTTCGGACAATTCACTGCCTACGAATCCCAAAAACCCAGGGAAAGGTTGGCGAGAGTGGTGATAGTATCGCACAAGCTCCACTTACACAAAATTATGTATAGTACGGAGCAGATGGTGGGCAGCATTAAGGCAGACTGTTTTAAGACGTGTTACCTAGACTTTACACTGGAGGGGTATGCATCGCTGTGCCGCAACTAGATAGGCAACCTTGAATGTGGTCCTATGAACACGCTATTGTTTATAGCGGTTTTGAAAACGGGAAAATCCGTATACGCCGGTCGTAAGACATCGTGGGAATATAGGACGTATTCTTAGACCCCCTAGACTGGCCCAATAATAGGTACAGACATAGATATACTTTAATTTTCGAATCGTTTACGTTTCTTTATATCGACATCGGAGTAGTATTTAAACATAATAATTATTCCTATAGTATAAGAACAAGAACACCCGACTCAATATTGCTTTTATACTTCAACTACCGATAATTTTATTTATTAAATAAACTGTAAATAAAGCTTAAAATAACTATAATAGTCACGGTGTTGGATACAGGGGTAGCCACCAAACTGGGCATATTTAATAGGTTAGCTCGGGGTCCAATAAAGACTCGGTCAAAGGCTGAGTTCAAGACACCTGATTTATACAGAAGATACACAGAATGATCAATACATCTTACGATCAATATCGCATCAATCGGAACAAGACCCTATATTTATCTTGTAGGTTACCTAGCGCATACTGGGAGCCGGGAGCGATACCAAATTAGGTTCAAAGCTTGGCCAGTCTAGGTTGGTTGTGCGTAGACGTACTATCTCGCGTGTTCATCTTGACAGCTGTGGCGGGCTAACGTGACGAGAGCCTCAGTGCCTCTCGGGATTCTTAACTTGGCCAGCTCAGTCCGGATTCACCCGCCAAGGCCTGTACTTCTTGGACGAGTATACTTGAGTGAGAAAAATAAACATCTTGGCGTTTGCTACCTTTCCTAAGGGTTATGCATATTTGATACGCGATAGGTAAGCGAGGTAACGGAGAGTAGTTACCGCATGCGGAAAATCGTCACCTCCTGCGATTCTGGAGAGCGCTGCACGTGGTACTCCGTGATTTTCTTCGTTTTCCTTCCGGCGGTCAGTAGTGCGGCTCGGAGATTGGATATACTGTATGGAGATCCTTCCAACCTCAGCCAGAGTCGAAACAATAATAGACTACACACTCATAATTTCACTCCCAGGGCGACAACTTAGTGATGCAACACTGTTCTCTGGAAGGAAGAGTGTACTATGATTACCGTATGCACACTTGTGTTCATATTGTTCTCTACCTCAGAAATAATCAGAGGTGATATATAGGAGAAACCAAATTTGAGAGACATTAGATGGTGTTTCTGTTGGCGAATATCGCGGTATCTTGACCAGGCTTTGCCTCGGTAGCCCGGTCTTCTTGTAGCTCCAGTTATCACGCCGTATACTCACCATCGTCCCATCCAACTGCGTATATCAAAAATAATATCGCTAGATATTCTAGATCCCCAACCTGATGAGCTAACTGTTGCTAGCCCTGTGCCGCACGGCCGCAAAGCCTCCAAATATCTACTCTCCATGCTTGGCTACGATGCCAGTCTGTAGGTTTGGGTATGCTATACATAAAGATGATAAAAGCTAGCTACCTGACTCCAAAGTCTCCCGATCTCCCACCTTGTTCTATGTTCTCCGCAAGTCCAAATTCCCTTCGTAACTTCAAAGCCAGCTGTCCCCGCGTACGGACACCAGCATGGGGTGGAGTGAACTTAGTCCACAACCCACCGTCGACCGACGGTGGAATGTCCGATTTGCTTTCAGGACACTCTTTCTCATTGTTTCCAGTTGCTGGTTCTCAGTAGTAAAGGCCGCCATATTATCTCCTCGATCTCTGCAACGCCGGGCACCTATCGCTGACGGCGTGGACATAACGGTACTTCCTATAGGAGAGTACGTAACATATTCTCACTCCCATGCTAGTTAGCAACAATCGTCGAGTCTACAATGAGCCGCATATTATTGGCTTATAGAATCATCGCTAACAGGATACTAGCTCGATTACCTGGGGTGCACAAAGCTCAGACGACAACGGTTACCGTTTATCCCTTCACAAAAAGCTAACCGCTCGTGGGAATAACGTCAACTTCGTTGGGTCAGTAAGCAGCGGGACTTTTGCGGATGACCAGCACGAAGGACACCGCGGTTTCTTAATAGATGAAATCAACACAGCCAGCGACCTTGGCATTTACGCCGCCCCGAACGTCGTTCTGCTCCATGCGGGAACGAATGATATGTACCCTGATAGCAATGTTGGAAACGCACCGTCACGCCTTGAAAATCTTATTAATAAGATATTTGCGCACTCCCCCAAAGCAGCCGTTTTTGTGTGCCAGATTATCCCGTCCAAAACCTCTTCGATACAAGCGCGAATTGACGATTTCAACAATGCTATACCAGCCGTCGTATCTAAATACGTCGACGCGGGCAAGCATGTGACGATGGTTTCGATGAACAAAGCCCTATCCACTTCCGACTTGGCAGACTTTCTACACCCCAACGATGGAGGCTATGTAAAAATGGCCGATGCGTATTATTCTGCTATTCAAGAGGCGGATGAGAAAGACTGGATAGTGGAACCTGGCGAAGCACAAGTGCCGCCGGCCAAAACAAGCCCAGACGCGCTGATAGCAAAACGTCGGGAAATTAGAAGGCTTTAGGTACGATTGCGGCAGGAGAAAAGGGTCGAAAAGGAACAGGGGTATTGTTTGCCGAGTAAGTCATCAGTTTCTGCTTTTGCCTCCCTTTCGTCACGTTAGGCTGCTGTTAATCGCTATATAGTTTAAATGGAGATGGTAGAGATGATTATATCTATGTCGACCCCTCCGATGGAGAAGTTTATGGATGGATCAACCGACTTGAGAAGGGCGGTGTATGGCAATGGCAGTCGATTGGTCGCATTGCTGGGGGAGTTGGCGCAACAAATAAAACTCTTCAAATGGTCGACCTTGACGGTGAGTACTCGGTAGCTT
The DNA here is from genome assembly GCA_022495125.1 of Xylaria acuta. Taxonomy (NCBI): domain Eukaryota; kingdom Fungi; phylum Ascomycota; class Sordariomycetes; order Xylariales; family Xylariaceae; genus Xylaria; species Xylaria acuta. Next base: position 144,851 of record MU383155.1, on the reverse strand, counting down.
CCTTTCCAATCATATTCCAAAACGCACTCGTTCGCCTATACTTTACCCCTTAATACGTAGGTCTCTGTCTGTCCTAGGTCTCGCTAATCCTGGGGCATTATAGGTGATGGAAGGGCCGATTTCTGTCTCGTCAATCAGAATGCCGGAGAGGTAACAGCCTGGTTAAATACTGGCGCAGACATCGTGCCGGATTATTATAAACTTGGTGTTATCGCAACTGGATCCTCTGCGTCTAAAGGAGACACAATCTTCTTAGGCGACCTTACCGGCGAAGGCAGAGCTGATTATATGATTGTAGGCGATGGAGATAAGGTAAATGGGATCATTAACCGCCTGCAAGCAACGACACTGGCACCACGATGGTTGGAAGCTTTTACTTTTGCCGAAGGGCCAGACGGAGCCAAACAAGATCAAGTTCGACTAGTAGATATGACAGGCGATGGCAAGGTGGACTACTTGCTTGTTGACGAGAAGACCGGAAAAGTAACACTTTGGGAAAATCTCGGCACTGGTGGCAAGTATCAGCCAGGAGAAGGAGTGGTTCTCTGTGACTGTAAGCTGTATGCCTGTGCTCTACCACGGCAGGCATTCGAGTATGAGTGGGAATGCTAACTTAGTGTCGACATAAAGTGGATGGTGATGGTACAAGCGACTACTTTTGGCTTGATCACAACGGCAGAGGATGGGGGTGTCTGAACACAGGAAAAGGCAGAAACCTATGGAACGATTTGGGCCAGATTGCCAATGGGCCGGTTCGTGATAGAGATACCCTCCGAATGGGCGTTTTAACGCATAGCGGGCGTGCGGATTATATCATGGTCGAGGAAGATACCGGAAGATCCATATGGTGGCAGAATCTCGGCACAGACAGCGGTTGGGGCTGGGCCTCTCGTGGCGAGGCTGCCACGGGGCCTTCGAAGACTATTGAAAACACGTACGGATGGAAGTTCAGCGGTAGGAACGTGCGCTTTGCCGAGTAGGTTCCCGTCCTTACCCGTTGTTGTTTCTCCCCTCGGACCGACTGGTAACTGATATCCCTCTACAGCTTGGACGGCGACGGCTTTGACGACTATCTCTATGTGAATGACCAAGGCGCTGTCGTGATGTGGAAAAACCTTGGCACCGACCCTATATCCTGGGGTCTCCCCCATTTGGTTGCCGATGGCGTCGGCGTTCTCGCACGGCAAGTTCAATTTGCCGATACTAATGGCGATGGCCTCCTAGACTACAACGTGGTGGGCAGCGTTACGGGTCTCACACGGTCCTGGCACAATCTTGGATTTCGAAATGATGGATCGATTCGGTGGAACACGCCGCTCAGATTTGCGGATGGCACCGCTCCCGGGTTCACCATCAGAATTGCGGAGGCAAGTTGTTTCACCTTCCATTCAAGTTACCTCTTATACCATATGTTTCTAACGTTATACGTCACTTCAGATGACCGGCGATGAGCGCGCTGACTATGTTGCCATCAACCCTAATAATGGTGCGCTAACCCTCCAGCAAAATCGTTGCAATCCAATCAACACGCTTCCTAGCGGCGACCCGCCTATCGAGACCTTTCCCGGAGATGACGGCGGTGGCGGTGGCGGTCCTGTTGACGACCCCTCTCCCGGGACAGGTGACGGGTCGGGTGGTGCCGGTCCTGTCCAGGTGTGTGATGGCGATGACGCGCAGGATCCGTCAGCACACTGCGTAACGATGGTTCCGGTCGAGTTCCCTGATGACACATGTAAAGGGCAGCGAGACACGATCACTGCGGAGATGAGTTGGGCGTACGCAATGGCCAAGGCCGCTGCAGAAGAGCCAGAAAAGTCTGACTACTACAAGGTATGTGCCTTTTCCCGTTTTATAGTGGAAGTGGAAAGAAAAAGAAAAGATATCTTCACCCAAGACAAGACTCTGACGTCGATCAGCATTTCTTCTCAGAAGGATTGCGGCAAGATGCCGCGTTTGTGGGCAAAATCAAAACTCGGTTCGAGAAAATAGCAAAAAGTAAGAGCAATTAGTGACCGGTTCATATCTTATCCAGGCCTGGTGGGCGGTGCAAGCCCTGCCTCTATCGCGGGTCGACAAGAAAGACCTGCTGTGCGAAGCCATGCCCGGGACAACATTCATGGCGTACGCAAGCGGGGCTCTAACGAAAGTGAAAGCATGGAGAGCTCCAGCAACACAGGGCTTCGGCTCCAACGACGAGCTCCGACATCGTGCACGCTACCGGACTACATCGTATGGGACAAGGACGAGGACGAAGGTCTCAAAGTCACCGGCTATGCGCACTTTGGCGACTCTTACGCCAGCGGGATAGGCACCGGGGTGACCACGGGCGACAAGTGTCGCATAGGCTCAAACAACTACGGAGATCTTATCAACAACTTCTTCGACGACGAGTCCGTTGTCTGGCCTGGTCCCCTGTCGTGTTCCGGAGATACCACGGTGGAGTTGGTTAAGCGCATCGACGGCTGGAAGACGGCAAAGAACACAAATGTGGCCACGCTGACGATAGGGGGCAATGATGTGGGCTTTTCGGACCTCGTCAGTTACTGCGTGGTCAAACCGTAGCCATAGACAAGTGGCGAAAAAGACCGCAAAAAGTGTGCTGCGTTGATGCAAGAGGCCTCGGATATTATGGATGATGGCAGCGATGACGGACTGAAAGCGGGGCTAACGGCTGCGTATCTGAAAATCATGCAAGAGGGGCTTGACGCCCATGGACCTGGCTTGGATCTCTATGTGGCAGGCTACCCATCCTTTTTTGAATCGGAAACTGAGGATTGCAATTAGTAAGTTGGCTCGAGAAGTTGGTCCTCAACACAGTCATCACTAACTCGTTACGCGTACCAAAGTTCAAGCTTCGATTTCTACTGGTCGGGGTACCATTACGTACACGGGGATAATATTGTCATGCTCGCTCAGGAGCTGCGACGTCAACTCAACGATCTGGTAGACCATCTCAATGATGTCATCGGCGATGCTGTCAAAGAAGCGAACAATGCTTGGGGCTCGTATCGCATTCACTTTGTCCGTATGCAAGATCGATTTGCCGGGGGCGCTGACCACCGCTGGTGTGCTACCGAAGATGTACACGAACCGGACCCAGACCGCAAAGACACATGGTTCTTTTTGAGCGGCTGGCCTGACGTCGACAGCACCGCGTCGGCTCAGCAAGACGAGAGCGAGGGACTCGAGTTAGCGGCGCAAGGGAAAATCACGCTACCTCCGTGCGATGAGGATTCACCGCTGAATAAATTCGCCGGGAACGATCCATGGGATGTATGGAGATGCCGGTTTGCCCAGGTGATTGCCGATGACCCCGACGGCGACGTGGCAGAGAGACTCGCGAAGGCGAATGCCGACCTCAGCGATGGCAATTACCAAACTGACGATGTCAAATGGTATTATCCCACTCGCCAGATCAAGACTTTCCATCCTCGCACTACGGGAATGCGTTCGTACAGGGATGCAATCATAGCGGCGCTAGAAGCAGACGGCAAGCTGTAGCTTAAGCACTCTATAAGATTTGGCCGTAGGGAATCTCCAATCATGTAACTATTCTAACGCTAGGCCCTTACGTACGGACTGCTCTACAAAGGCGTTGACAAATGGCTCGTATTGGTTTCCTTCTTGTGTCATGTTATTGTAGGCACTATAAACATGAATAGGAGCGGGACCTCTCAAGCACATGGGTGTGGCACTCGGATCGTGGGAGGATATCGCGTGGTAAGTTGCCAAACTGGTCTAGATCAACTTCTTCTTCTTCCGTACCTTCGTCTTAAACGTATTCGTCTAGTTCCTAGCCTCTAGCAAATATTTATGACATGCCTATAAGTTGCTTGTTTGGGTTGGGTGCTTTTCCCCTTTTATTTGGCCTATGTAGCTATAATTCAGCCTCTAGGCTTCGGATCTTATGGTCTTTTAAAGCGATCTTAGAAGCTTGCTTTTCGAAGACTAGAGATATTCTTGTGTGTTTTAAGCGGGCCTTAGAATTGCCCTTTTATACCCATATCTTTTCTTTCTTGGTCGGCTTTTGGTGTTTTTAACACTCCAGTATGTACGTTGTTGTTTATTGACAACTTGTTGGGCATCAGGGGTAGTAGCATTGATTTAGAGCTTTATGACGTCCCGGCAGTTTGGAACCGATCGGCACTAGATCTATTAGCGTACTACTAGTGGCTTGGCGGTATAGATCTATGCATGAAACTCTGTATTTCTTAGTTCCCGAAACAAGAAATGCGAACTGTGATCTTCGAATACCTGGACTATAGCAGAATTCATTGGCCGGGATTTGTTTAAAAATATTGTAAGCTCGGATGGATCAATAGAACTTTTAACCGCGCACGTTTACGGTTAAGAGAGCTCATAGCTCCTAAGAGTCTTCATTGCATTGCGAACTAGCCCAATATGGTCAGTTGGGTGGCTACCCCTGTAACTGACAGGAGACTCCTCTACTGTATGCCAAACGTCCAAGAGCCAAAAGGGAGGCTGAGGAGTAGGGATGCTTAGACTGGTCATGTACATGTCAGTCTATGGATGTAAGCAGGGCGCCCTTGTTCGTTCAGCTAAGTGTTGCGCGTAGCCCTTCTACCCTCGGGCATGCTTCGGATATACAGACCAGGATGGCCCGGAGCGTCTACACATTACAGCCAACGGCACAATTAAACCACCTGAGTACTGAATTGGACTTTCTTACATCTCGTCATGTTTATTACCTTAGATAGTCCGAAATTGGTTACTACTAGTAGGGTAACTTGTGTCCACTAATTGCCAACCTGTTTGATCCGTTGTCGTTTTGGGTGGTGTTACGATCACCCAGATAACACCATGCACGTGTCGTCTGCCGTGGCATAAACTGCCTGGGTGGGTAGTTGAATAAAGTGCTGGGTTCTGGAAGTCAAGGTGCCCAGCGATGTGGTACCGATGCGGCGGTTTCAACCGTAGTATGATTCTTGACACCGCAGGTAGCTGCGATGGGCGGAATGAGACAGGCTTCGGATTTAGGGAAAGTCTCCTCCCCAAACCTGAGTGCCTAGTCCATTTCGGCATTATCAAGCGCTGGAGTACAGCTTTCTTACAGCATAATTTTTTCGGGCTTCTTGGAACGCTTTTTTGGAATAGAGACGATGCCTGTATTCAATTTAGCTTACAAGGGGAGTTCGCATAATCGACCACGATTCAACTATCCATGGCCAACCGACGCCCGACGAACACACCCTGAAAGGCCTACAGACCAGACATCTCAGCTCCTTTTACCACAATCATCAACTACATCGCGACACCCAAAACAACGCAGAATAAGCCGCAATCAACATGGATTGCGGGTTAGCAGACGGCTACCTGCGAGAACAAGCAGGGGATCCTTACCTGCCGTCGACAACGAGTCCCCTCTCTCCCAAACCACCCGATCTCCGGACCATCCATACTGGGGTACATTGCAGTCGCCTTCAGCATCTTGTAGGAACTCGAGAACACGCCGCATAGTTGATAATTGTACCGCCGATATGCCTTCCAACGGGCCTATCAACAGTGACCCTAGCGGAGACAGGGTACTGCCTGAAACGGCGGGCCCCCGTCGTGGTCCGGAGTCGATAGATTCAACAAGGCAAGGGCGTAAAACACCCAAAAGAGAAAAGCGATTCGGAGTTGCGGATCCGCTTGCTTGGGATGTCATCAATAGATCACTCACACAACAGCACCGGCTGTCTTCCTTGGTTGGTACTGATGAACCGGTCGCCCTGCCAGTAAAGGAGTCTTCGAAAAAGGCGATTAATGTCGCCTCTCGTACTTCTAGCCAACGGAGGGCTCTCAGCCAGTTTACGAGAGAACTTGAGAAGTACGCTGACGTCGCCGGTGCTGCCGGTAAAGCTCCTGTTATTACGCCTACAATATCGGATTCTAAAGTGTCAATTCACACCGTAAAGCCGTTGGTACCTTACAAAGATGAGTTTCTGGCTGCCGGCCTTGCAGTGACATCTGCAGAGCAGAGTCGGAATTTGACCAGCAAAGCTCATGCACAAGGCTCACTCCAAAGAAATAGGCCACATAAACACCCGAATGAGCCGACTCAGGCGAGGAAGAAGCCCGATCCGCCCGGCGATGGCACTTCTTCTAGTACAAGTATTTCACCGTCGTGTACCAGCTCCGGATCCTACGTTGAATTTAGCCCGCCAAGTATGTTGCATGCTATCGAGTCACTGGTGCCACGGAAAGCCAATACAAAATCAAAGCATTGTCAGCATGCTAGAAAACACCTTCTTTCTTGGTTCCTCAAGAAGCCATCTGGCAAAAATGGCGGCGGTGCTGGACGTCCCCTCCCAGTTCGAATCCAGCAGGTTAAAGGAGGGCAAATTAAACCCAACGACCTATCATCCGCTCAGCATGAGCGCCGTCGGCTTCAACACAGGAGCCACAGGCCAACAATGCAGAGTATACCTGAGATTCAATTACGGCCCAGGCCCGCTCTTCCTCCAAAACTTGTCACCCCCAAAAAGGAACCTTGCGTGGCACTAACTACCGAGTACTGCGAGCAAAGTGACCGGGGCCCTCATCCAGAGCAAGAAGGCGGGTGCCATAGCATTGTTATCGATGCCAAGCAGTCTCTAGGTGGAGCTGGTTTACGAGGCAAAAGAGACATAACCAGAGGTGTTTTACCAAAGCCGTACTCCGAATTCATAGGCACTATCGAGGAGGAGACAAACAGACATACACATCTAGTGGGCAACAGTAATGAAGATCGATACCCACCCCGCATCAACCACAAGGTGATGGCAAGCGTAAAACAAGGCACTCGCCAGCGACCCAACGTCACATCTTCGGTGACTCGCGAGTCATCCGTTCCGTCTCTCCCATTCGCAGCGAGACTTGCAGCGACTACTACTTCATCCTTACAACGAGCGTTAGACGACGCTTGTCGAAAGCTTGACGATGAGGACCTGCAAACAGACAATCTATCGAAGCGAGAGAACACTAAGCAGGACCTGCCACCCATTCCACCACGAGATTCGCAACAGAATGTGTCGTGTCGTGCGCTCCCTCGTAAACCACGCCCAACCGAGAAATTTATATTTGTGAAAAGGACTATGCCAAGGGTAGAGGTGCCCCAGTCAACTTCTAAGCCCTTGCCGCCAGAACCAGTGTCGGCGGCACCAGCCACGCCTGAGAAGGGTTCTGGCTCGAGACACTGTCAACCGAGCCGCAAAGCCCCTCCTGTCCCTCCCGTGCCCCCCGTCTCTCGGGCGTTGACTGGCAAACACAAGAATGCGGTGGCTGAACTTGCCAAGGCGGAAGAAATGCTGAAAGACTTGGACGTGTTTCTCAACGACTACGATGACGCGGATATCGAGGACCGGGATGTCATCAAGGGTCTACAGGTGGCCATCCACGCGGCGGCGGATGATCTGTACGATGGGTACATACGACATAAGACAGGGCTGCGGATCCGACGGTTCTTGGCAGACCTAAAGTCGTTTGAAGACATAAGTGAGCTCGGTTCCACGGACCAGCGAGCCAGGGAGAAACGTGCCGGGAGCGGAAAGCGGGAGGGTGTGAGGGATCGTAATAATCGCCGTGTTTAGAAGTGAAATGCCATATCTGCATAAGTAGGTAGCAATTGGAAGAACTATGTGGATTCCACTCATCGATGCCTGTCTATCTGCCTAAGGTAAGTAATCACACATGATTCAAAGTGAAAAAGAGCATTGTCGGTACCGTAATTGAACGCCTGGTCACGGCTGGTCTCCGGGCTTGTGTCGCCCTCGCCCTCGCCCTCATGGTCATGCTCATCCTGAGCGGAATCCTGAGTCCTGTGCTGAGGGGCGGCTTGCCCCGTTCAGGTTAGTGTTGGAGGGGCTGGGCTGGCGCAACTCTTTGCCCACCTGGGCAGTTCATTGTGGGCAAGCCATCCAGGTACCTGTCAGCGTCTGCCTGCCTGGTGGACGTGCTGACGAATCTGATCAGCTACCAACACCTCATTGGAACTGGAACATGCATCGTCTGGTACGCCCACTTAATCAAATCATACAGTACATTAAACATACCGTCGCGCACCTCACCAATGCGCGTGTGGCCTGATTCATAGTCTTCGTCCATGGTATAGCATAGCAGAGGTGGGGAAGGATAACAGCCATCATACGTCTTGGCCCCGAATGCACGATTCTCTTGAAGTAGACATCACGATGTCGTCGAGCGCAACGGCCCAGGATGGCGCTGGAATCCAGAAGCACCGGGCTTGCGATGAATGCCGTATGTTAGAACCAGAGCCATAACCAGCACCTGAACCACGGAGGCGGCTGGGCTGGTGGACTAACAATCGCCACAGGTATTAGGAAACTTGCCTGCACCAAGGAACCCGACGGCTGCTCGCGATGTCGGCGCGAGAACATCCCATGCCAGTACGCAATACGCACGCACCCGAAACCCCAAGGAGGAGCTCAGCCTCTACTATAAGTGGTAGTTTCTAACGCGCAAGTTCTAACAGCTACTCTCCGCAAAAGCAAATGGGGCGGCCCCGGAAGCGACCACGAGAGGGGCCTAATGAAAATCCTACTACCGCCGCGCCACCGACCAAGATAGCCATGACAGAGCAGCCGCCTGACACAGAAGACCCGGGCATGCAGTTTATCAACATGCTGCTGGGAACTGACTTCGGCTTTGATCTCTTGCCATACGCACAGACAACTGCGACAACGACAACGACGACGACAGCAGCACCACAAATAACAACGATGGAGACCCCGGTTTCGATGCGCGACCCCCCCTGGGACTATCACAACTTGGGCGGCGTTAACTTCGATTCCCAGCCCACCGAACATGTACAATCATTCTCCCAGGCCAACATCGATCCGGCCTTGTTCAGTACACCAGCAGGTCCTGATGCGCCCCCTACGGACCAAGTTCCAGCTCTTTCCCCACCAAATTCGAATGCGACCAGTTCGCCGCAGAGCAGTGGCACAAGTCCAACTGGGGCGATACCTTCCGAATGTGATTGTACGGCAAACCTTTATTCTGCATTGAACTGGATGCAGAAACTGCCGAGCGAGGTCGAGCCCGCTATCCGCCAGGCTCGCTTGGCTGCCAAGGTGGCATACGAGGTTGTCAATTGCGCTACTTGTTCATTCAAGCTCGAACCTCCGATACAGCCTCATGTTGGATCTCCTGTTATGATGCGGAGCTTTCAAACCCTGATGCTCTTGGCGACGCTGATTCCGAGTATTGTACACGCATATGCGCGGATGCTAACTATAGTGGACGAAGAGACGAATCGAGCAGTAGCACAGCGCCGCAAGATCATCTTCAAACTGAACGGCCTCGGGGGCATCTGGGGAGCCTTGGGGGACGACGACGACAACTTATGCGGCACCTCACGTACTTTTAATCATAAAGAAATGGAACCTGTTATGTGGCGACTCACTGTGCGAGCTTTGCTGAAAGTCGATGTCTACGGCATCTCAGGTCGCTGTGGCACTGACGTAGCTCCCGCCGACCCGTTCCACCTCGGCCTGAAAGACATTGTCTTGTTGATGGAGAACAAAGCGAAGGCAAGACATCAATTCATGGATGCTATGATGGATGCTGGTATATGGAAGCGACCTGATTGTGCCGTTTTTAATGCCAACACCCCGGGAGAGCCTCCGCAATGCCAGCGTATCATATCTATTGCGAGGGCATCGGTCGAGAAACTCTACATAGCATGAGCCGACTCCTGATACGGAGCCAATTCCCAAAACACGAATATTGGGCGATTTGAACTACGATCAAATCTACGAAAATAGCGAAGAACCCCTGGTATTTGGGCTGCAGGTTCCTCTTCTTCGCTATGACCGAGTATATACGCACACTCTTTTACGTTCCAGGCCGGCGAGGACAGGATTTCCCGTGGCGCAGATACATCAAGGTCTTCGGTACCCTAAACGCAGCGGGCGATCCTAAGCCTGTCACAGTCCCAGACCTGGCTATGTAATATGGAGGCCTCTATAACGCCACGGCTATCTCAGTCTAGTATACAGCTCGAGGACGTCGAGATCAATACTAGCTGGGCTATGACGCAACCAACTCCCTCCTCTACAACACAACATTCTGCGGGTTATGCAAGGTCAGTTAGTTGTCATGGCGGAACCAAAGAATGGATCAGAATAAGACTAATATAGGTGCAGGAATACTTGTACCCCCCCGTATTACAGGTTTGCGTCCAAGCCCTCTGAAACAATAGGATAGCTATATTATCGGAAGTTCATCGCTACTTTGAGCGTACTCGCACAAGTCGGTATATCAAGATATTGAACACTGAGACGTTCTCCTTGTTCGCTATCATTGCCATGTAATAATAAGACCATGCGTCGATGTAACAATGTAAAGAGCATCTACTGGACTCTGGTGGATACTGTATTACGATACTACTGGTGTGTATATGGAAAGGACGGCTAAACTCAACTATTAGCAACTATACGAAAATTCACACAAATGGCCCTCAAATGAGCTGTACATCCACTCATATTCCAGATTAATGTCAGCGTTGATGGGTTGTTACTATACGTAGGAGCCGCGAACCCGAAGAAGCTTAATCATTCAAATTCTAAGTATTGCTATCTTTTCTTTTGCGGGCAATTGGCCCATACTGGCAAGGGCAAAGTGGTCTGATGTTAGTCCAGTCAGCTACTTCGCGGCTCATTCTGATGAGATCATGTGACACGCCTTTTAATATCGCTTCAAGGATCTTTGAATACGTCAGTTCAACTCGGGTAGCATTAGTAGCAATACATATTGCATAATAATACGGTCCAAAGTATAAACTCTGTGTTCACCTAGGGTTAGGTAGTTTAGACTGTAGAAGGCCGTTATGATAGAATTGAGTGTATTTATTCCCGTACCCTTAGCAAGCCAGATGTGATAGATCGGTTGAAAGTGTCAGATGTGGTGGGTTTACGGACACGCCTTACTTACAGTAGATAAGTGCCTGGTTAGTCTAATCATGTTATTTTTGGTATACAAAATGGCACAGTTCAAGACGGAACGGGAGGAGGTGGTGCAAGATTGTGCGAATATATTCAATATCCTACCTAGAAACCCCACTGCACCTTGGCACCTCTTCGACCTACCGAGGTCACCTAGGTTATTTAAAGTATATATGTTACAGTTTGGGCTTACTGTGCCTATTGGACTTTAAGAACTGACTAATACGGAAGAGCATAATCGAAGTCGGTATCAATACTGGCCAGCACTCTATGTCCAATGCAATGCAATCTTGGAGGATATGGATGGGATGCGAAACTACTAGTTAGCAATGTAAGTCATGTTGACAAAATGCCACATATGTAAGTAATGATCGGTTGCGACAATGTCTCCCCACAATAGCCTGTAGAACCTGTAGTGCGCCGAGTAGTTGACGACCTATACAAAAAGGGATTAGCGCAGCTCAGCTATACCGGTAAAAGCAAGTACGTACGGGAGACCCGATAAATAGCGGCCGTCAATTGGCCCGGCGGGAGGCTAGGCGTCGGGCAGAGCCTGTATAGGCGCAGTATAGTTGCATCATTGCTCCCAATTTGCAATTGAGGACACGGTTGTCGAGCAGTGGACCCTTTGACATATACACTTCCCTACCACTCCACCAGCTCTGACTTGACTCTCGTCTCGAAGCTCTCGAGTCGTCTGATCCCCCTCCGCAAGTTCCGCAACACACCAACCGCGACGACAGCGACAACAGCAGACAACGGTAACGCAACTGTATTCCACTTCGGCAGGCTGTTATCGGTTCCACCGCTGCTGCCGCTGCTGTCGTTCCATCCATCCTCTCTCTGGCCTGATCCCAGCGCGCACAGCAGACCCCCAATCCCACCCCGATTACCGTGTGCCAGCGGCGCCCACCCTCGATCCCGTCATCCCGAGCCTTCTCGTCGGCATCGCTCACCTCCGCGGCCCACGACCCAGACAATCGCTTTCCTGCCTGCAACGACACCCCTGCACGCGCAATTCTTGGTTCCGGCAGTCGACATGGCCCAAATCAGAGGCACTGCCGGCTATCAGCTGAGCAACCAGACACCCTTCGGGGGGCCGAAGCTGGATGGCGGCGATCCGAGCCCCCTGGATGCCATAAGGGCGCAGACTAGCAAAATCGAGGACATTTTGGACTCCGTGAGCGAGCCCGTGAAGCCGTACGTGAGCGTCTAGAGTACCCGTTGCGCCATTGCATAGAGTGATGCGCGGGTGCTTCGCGTGCATCGCCGACTGTTGACGAGGCCTCATTGCTGACGCGCTCTCGCCTTGCAGATACCTGCCTGCCATTGGCCGATTCTTGATTGTTGTTACATTCCTTGAAGACGCCCTGAGAATCTTAACGCAATGGAGCGATCAATTGGTCTATCTCAACTCCTATCGCCACAGTAAGCTTCTGCCCGTTGCCAGATTGCCAAGTGTTTAGGAGCATTCTCGCTAACGCGGCGATTCCCACAGTCCCGGGCGGTCTGACGCACCTTTTCCTCATCGTCAACGTCATCGCCATGGTCTCGTGTTCCACACTAGTCATCATCCGAAAGTATTCCGACTACGCCGTCGCCGGCTTGATGGGCGTCGTCGTGACGCAAGCCCTTGGCTATGGCCTCATCTTTGATCTCAACTTCTTCCTCCGCAACCTTTCCGTCATTGGTGGTCTAGTCATGGTTCTCTCCGACTCCTGGGTTCGGAAGACCAAGGCATTTGCCGGCCTGCCCACGCTTGACGAGAAGGACCGAAAGATGTACTTCCAGTTGGCCGGCCGTGTGCTCCTCATCTTCCTGTTCGTTGGCTTCGTCTTCAGCGGTGAATGGTCCGTCTGGCGAGTCGTTGTCTCTGCCATCGGCTTCATCGCCTGCGTAATGGTGGTTGTTGGCTTCAAGGCCAAGTTCAGCGCCACTCTCCTGGTTGTCATCCTCAGCGTCTTCAACTTGCTGGTCAACAACTTCTGGACTGTAAGTGAATCTGCAACTCTGATCTTTGTCCAGAGATCGTGGAACTAACCGTGCCACTAGCTCCACGAGCACCACCCCCACAAGGACTTCGCCAAGTACGACTTTTTCCAGATCCTGTCTATTGTCGGTGGCCTCCTCTTGCTCGTTAACAGTGGCCCGGGGCAGTTCAGTATCGACGAGAAGAAGAAGGTGTACTAGACGGCCAACTTTGAAACCAATGGTGAAGACCACATGATCTAGAAGTACTTTTGGCTACTAAAAACTTACGTGTGCGATCGCGATGCACAAGTTCTCTTTGACTATGGGCTCTAACACAGAAAAGGAGACTCGCATATCATGGCGTACAAGGCGTGGACTGAATTTCCACTTTTTTTATTATTGTCGGAGGTTGGGCTGAATGGGTCAGAGAGATGGGATACCGCTGCTATACAACCTCTTTTGCCGATCGCTGGTTGTGAGATAAAAGAAAGGGGGCCGTACGGTTAACGAAATTTGCGAAATTGGGTTGAAGATGGTCCAGAGATATACAATAGGAATGTGTATCCTTATTAGCCTCAACCGCAATACGAACAAATCTTTGCACATTTTGCTTCTTTGTCAACGCCAGTCGAACAACCAACCCCCATATTAGGCCGCGGGTGACAGTGAATAACCGATCTCAAGTTTTTGGTCTACATTAAACGCAAACGATTTTTGGAGCATTTTAAGGAGAATAGCTAATGTGTTTGAGTAGCCATGGCAACCTCGGTTATATGAAACATTCCTTACTCAGCCAATTCCCAACTGTCTCGTTGCAGTTTGCATTGATTAGGATCCTAAAAATCGCGTAGATTGACGACCCACTACCTTTGAAGGTTCTATTTTGTATTTTCTTCTTATAGCTTCACTATCTATTTCCCACTATAGCATAGCATCCCAGGTTCTACATCGAACCTCTCTCATCGAGCGACAGCTACGGGAAGTACTGGCATTGTATTGTATTCTTCCACCAAGCGCCGGGCAAGACGTTGCACGCCTCCCGCACGTCGAAATAGACAGCCAGTCGGTCTTATTCGGAGATCACAGTAGGTATCTATCTATCTAGTTTTATCCCTCCCCCCCTTTCTCACTCTTTCTGCGGATCATGGCCCCAGTTCTTCAGGCTCCTCGCACTCTTGCTGTTTGCGTCTTGTTTTGCCTTCCCCTGTGTGCCCGGTGTGTGTTAGTCGAGCCAGTAGTAGTAGGTAGGAATAGTAGTAGGAACATCTGGACGACGCGTATCGTGATAGAAAGTAGGGGGACCTGGGAAGCGAGCACCAACCTCCTGCGCCATGTGTCGCTTGCAGTACGAAACTACTCGCCGCATGTGTTCGACGTCTTCTTCGTCGTATCGATCGGGATCTTTGCTAGGGTTTTTCTCTAGGATTTCAACGATCCTACGGCCACTGTATGCCGGGGTTATTTTATGCAGTTAGCTTGTATGTAACTGGGTGAATTCGTATATGATGTAGTTAGAATGTTTCGTTTTCTCTTATGCATCAATTACCAGTTTAGGGATGGTTCGGCATCATCTCGAGACGAGGGATCAAAAGATTTGAAGGGCGGGATGGCGATTACCTTTCATGCCCGATCGTCTCGCCCGACTCGTCGCCTTTACCCCAGCCTGCCGATTGCGATGGCTCGCCTTCGAGCCAGGCCTCCAGGTCGGGGGCTGACATGTTGACGAGGTCGTTGAATTCCCTGATGCGCAGATGACTGGCGTTAGTACTGGCTTTCGGATAGTGCAATACATTATAGCTGACGCGGTGCGGAAAGCCACGTACTGGATTACAGTCTGCGTATCTTTTACCATTGTTACGGTTTGTCTTTGTTGTTCAGCGCTTAAAGGTACAGTTGGTCGATCTGATTGAATTGGATGGATAATGGATGGTTCAAGATAGTTGCGCAGTAATCTTTGTATAAAGCAAGGCCAAGGATCGGTTCACTATGAACTGAATGGTGCTTGTTCTCTTGAGCGTGTTGATGGAGATGTGATGTTTTGCGGCGCACTTTTAGTAGTGGTGGTATCGAAGACGTCATGAATCAAGACTAACGCTCAATTGAAGACGCCATTATACCGGTATCTTCCCAATTCTCTAACTGTAAAACTCTATTGATATTTCTAAATGCTTAAGCCATTTGACTTAATTTTGGCAGAGCGGTGTCGAGATGCATTTAGCATCTATGATCACTACAAAGAACCAGCACAGAACCAGGTAATGAACCCCAACCAGTTGGGCTAACATTCAAATTCCTTTCCTAGCTTTCGCTCAGAAATGGAGTTCAAACATATCAGGATATATGTGAGGCTCGTAGATACCATATTTAATATATATGTGTACAGCCCACGATGTATCATAGTGGTAGCTTGGGTTATTAGGATATAGGTCCATGCACCAAACTTCCATCAACTTGTACACCGGTCTGTAGCACTCCACGCATGTCAACTAGCAACGCCCAGGGGATAAATAACATAACGCCTGGTCAAGGTTAAAGGTTGCAGCTTTGCATTGAGCCACGGTGCTCTACGTACGCTACAAGGTGGCTATGTCAGAAGCTCTGTTCGTATTCATTCCTTTATTATGTTTCTTTGTCCCGGCTCGAAGCTATAGTAGTGTTTAGCTGACAATATAGTTGTTGTGGCTGTGACTGGACCCGTCAAGACATATGTCTCAGCCTTGGCCTGGCTATTGGCCGGCGACTATCACAATCACAGCCTCTGTATTGAAGCCTAGAATCGATAGGAATTGTGGCCAAAGACATATGTATAAATAGAGAGCAAAAAGCAAGGTTATATTGGGATCAATAACAGGAAACATGGACTCCAATATAATAAGAATTACTAGTTGAATATGAACCCTTGTTCTAAGCCTTTGTCACACCTTTGATTCTCAATCACCTGTCTTTCAGTCATTTCAGACGCCGCCGTCTATATAAACAAAGGAAACTACGACGCAATACATTTAATAATCATTCTCCAAGCCACCACCTCCTATCACACATACGCCACCAAACGCATCTTAACAAACACCCAATAACAAATTACTCTAACAGCAACCTATTCTAAAAATGTCTGTAGTACGCAGGGAGCAGGTGGCAAGGACAGCTGCCAACCATGGTTGCACGGTTATCTGTGTCCACGGGCTGGTAGAAGGCAAAGCAAAATTCGGGAATCAGACCCACCATACAGTAAACTGTGAATGTCGTCGACATATGGATCCTGCTCAGGAGAAAGCTAATGACAGATACCTCCTCGAGCTTCTGGCGAAAGGCTTTGACGAAAAACGAACTGAGTCTACACTTGACCTCGCACTTGCCTTCATCTATTTGAAGCAAAATGCTCCCGGGTTAGTTCCTGCTAGATTAACCGTTGAGTGGGACGATGCGCAAAAGAAATGGGGCCAGTTCGTTGATTAAGAAAATATCCTTGCTTGAGTAGAGCAAAGGTTTGCTGGCCACACCTCGACTGCATATAGTCAAATTCAAATTTCTTGAAAAAGGAATACCAAAAAAAAAAAAAAAAGGCGGGAACAAGAAACTGAAAAGAAAGAGTGAAGAGAAAAGAATTTGCCCTAAAGATAGACAAATGAATAAGTACACGGTTTCCTATATTCTTACCCTTTTAAGCCTGAAGTACCATGTCTTAAATGTTACAATTCCTAACTATACCTTGTTTATAGCCCAAGGCATTAACAACGCCTGAGGTACCCTAAATATAATACATTTCTATCTCTTGTCCCTGCTGTCGTACGAGAGCTGGAATACTTTAGTTAACAGCGGAAAAATATCTGCTTAAATTGCACATCTTAGTGCTAGATACGCACCTACCCGTTATCAGTTTTAAGAAATAATGTCGCATGTACCCGGGACTGGGACTTACATATCATGTATATAGTCATACGGGTGTTAGACTCTGTGTGAGACTTCGGCTTCTAGCTTACCCGTATTTGCCTGGTCTTCTGAGATAGCTATACGAAAGCGAGGAGGCAAGACGAATTGAAGGAGCCGGCAGCTAGAAGCGAGGCTATGCGGACATTTAGTCTGTAGATCTCCCACTTGGCCGAATAGGGGCTGAGTCCTTCATGGCTCCCTGGACGCCCTAAACGATTATTACAATTCGAGTATTCTTCTAAGCCCTTGTTACACCATAGACATACTTCCTATTATGCTTGATAGGCTGGGGTCTAGAAATGATATCGAGAAGACATTCGGCTTTCTAGTTTCATAGACAAAGGTAGAGAGTACGTCGTCGTTCGCTACTTGTGAAATATGGACTTTGGGACATATAAAATATACTTGCCATGGGCTAGATGGTGTAATTTGGAATACTGTTTTAGAAGGATGTACTTTGTTGTAAGAAGTACTACGAACACACGATCTTAAATTATTCGCTCATGAATTCTTTGACGTAGCACCCGCATGCTTTAGTATCCCTCTTTTCGACCCAGATCCGCTGCTTTACGGCTGCCCGCTGTACTTATTCCTTTTGTCCACCCCTTAACTTGTCTATTAGTGTATTATTTATTGTGGTTTAAACGCCGCTTTCCGGCGTGGGAAACCGCGGAGATTAGTTTACAGAACTCTGCGGCAAATTAACGGTGCTCCAGCGACACCTACAAGTAGTTTATTGTGCATTCAGGGAATAGATCAACCAAGGCGTAGTGTCAGGGACCTTGTGCTTGATATAGGCAAAAGACACTTGCTGTTGCACGAAGGGTCTGAACACTTTCATAGCCTAGTCTCTGGCTATATACATACATGTCCTGGAAGGCGCCAGCAGAGGGTATACATGGCTTACGATCTGATATCTTTGATACCAGGGGCAGAGTAGACGTCGAGTTGACGTCGTCCCTTGCGAAGGAGGAACTCAACGGCAGCGAAGTCTCTTTTATCAATGTTGATATTTTTATCGAATTCGGATCTGGACGATTTGTCAGCATGCGGCTTTTTAACTGGTGTTGTGCGATGCGATGTTTACCTTGCGAAAGCCTCAAAATGCGGACGCGTTTCCTGTTCGGTTTAAATGTGAGCCCCGTGCCACGTGCAAGTCTTGATTGAATACAACAATCTGAGGACGGACCTTCGGTTTCTGGCGGCTTGCTCGGAGGCAGCTCCTATACAGGGAGACCACCTCTTTCTGAAGGCCTGATAGACGCATTATGTAATTAAGTCCTGATAAAACAGCGTGGCAAGTTTATAGGCGGTACTAGGAAATGAGGCAGGAGAAATCAGAAGCGAAAGGTAGGTAGTCCAGATTTTACGCTAATTTGTACTAAAGTCGGTTGTATTGACCCATGATGTACAGTAGTCGTGGAGGACAGGGGGGAAATAGTTAATTGGGCCTATGAGTTCCATCCTCCACTCCACAAATTTCGAAGGACATCATTGTTCGGCTGTCGGGCTCCTGGATAGACCTCTGGCGATACGGCCTACTGCTGGGCCACTGTCAGCCTGCCAATTCAAAGGCTGCGGACAGTATCTACGTAGCCTAGATTAAGTACTGCTGTAGGTAGGCTGGGAATTTATTCAAGACAATTCAAGAGCTGTCCCCCCATGCCCGATGTTGTCTACTATTACTCCTATTGGCCTCTAATCGACATCTCATTACCATGCCAAACAGTGAAGTACGCGGGAAAAGAACACGGAAAGCAAGCAAAGTAAAATTTCGATATGCCGGTCTAGAGCCTATAAGCAAAGCAATGCTAATTGTTCCATCTATGACCCCTTCTATAATAGGTATTAAGTTATGTACATAAAGAGGCATGAATCGGAGGTCCAAGGAATTTGTTTTTAAGCGGAGTCGTCCGTCGGCAAGGCCATCTCTGACAACAGAGGGTAGAGCATCTCTCAGCTCTCTTTCGGTGTAGGACGCCCGAAGAAGGCTCGCAAACCAGTAATAGCAACCCACCCGGCGACAATTACAGTAATGGCGATTCGCAGTTCACGTGCTGCGGCTATGGCCGACGCGTCTAGCCGAATGACGTGCATATGCTGGATGGCCCCGGCATGTTCAGCAGCCAGGCTAAAGGATTCCATCGTAGAAATGCGGGTAGAGTTGACTTGGAGTGGCGCTTCGATGTGGATTTGACAGAGCTATCGCATGGCTCGATATGATTATTGCTGTTTTGGGCAGATCTAGCGTTGTAGTGAGTGGCAACGATATTGATGTTGATGACGGTGGCTATGGTTTGTTGTTGGTGGAGATAGACGCATGGACGAGAAAATTCACTAGATACTGTAATTAATTTGGACCGTGCGAGCGGGAATAAGCTCCACTCGTCGTCATCATCATCATCATCATCTACTTCTGAAAAACATATCTCAGCAATGCTATATAGTCGCAATGCACATTTATTAGCAAACTACAAGCCGGAAATGACATTGGCGGAAATGATTGTAATTAATATCGTCGCACATCAGTCACTACCGTAATATGTTTGCATACCGAAAGTAATGCCGTAAAAATAGTACCTATTTATATAACATCCCTGACCCGACCGGTTTCGTAACACTGACGCCAGCAAAATGCGGGTTTCATTACAATAGGAACCAACTGCTCTGGATTGGAAAACACGTGCCTCTAGCTTGTGCAGCCGCTCTATACCTTGTGTGCGATTTCGTGGACTTCGTGGCTTTCCCGCGCGATTTCCTTCTCGACCTGTTCGAGATCGACATCCGCGACCTTTGCATCCTCGCCGTCGATGACCTTGGCGAGTTCCTCGAGTGTCGGGCCCTTGGTCTCGACGTACATGAAGTAAACGAAGGTAAGTTCGAGGCCGATCCAAAAGGTGTAGATGATGTATAGTTTCCACGAGTGGTTCATGCCGAAAGCCTCGAAGGCGACCGGGTTGGCGTACTCGTTGAGCAACAGCGCAATTTGGATCGTGATGTTGAGGATCATGAGGCCCTTGGCACGAAGCTTGTATGGGAGGATCTCGATAGCATAACCCACGAGAAGACCAGACCATGCAATCGAGTAGGAGATTTGAAAGAACCAGATGAAAACAATTAGTGCCTTGTCGGCGCCAGGTAACCTGTGCTCGCCGTACAGTCCTGATGTCAAGGTCCAGAAGATGAAGATAACGAACATGCCACTAGTCGCTGTCAGGAATAGGGGTCTTCGGCCGAATTTGTCGATAAGTGTAGCCATAGTGATGGAGACGATGAGGGAGAGGGCAGTTGACCCAGTTTGAAGCTGCAAGGATGTGTCAGCACCACCTCCAGCTGAGGTAGGACGTAACGACTTACACCGAATTTCTGTTGCGAGCTCTGGATACCCGCTTGCTCGTAGAGCACGTTGGAATAGTTCGAAATGATAGCGTTACCAGACCACTGTGAGAAGAGACCCAACGAGAAGAGAACCGCCAGTCTGTATCGGTTGCCCTTGGTCCTCAAAAAGTCCAGATACGAGCTATTCGTAGTCGCTTCCATCTCCAACTTGATTGTCTCCTTGATCTCGCGGTATTCGAACTGCACCGTCGGGTGATTGGCGTCACCGTTTCCGTGGTAGCGGGCCAGAATATCGAGCGCTTTCTCGTGCTTGTCCTTTGCCATAAGATATCGAGGTGACTCTGGGACCCACCAGATGAAGATGATCTGGATAACGGAGGGGAGACCCTGTCCTAGAGCCGGAATACGCCATGACCAGTTGGTAGGGATGTAGTTCGTACCCAGAGACAGAGCGGAGACGACTATTCAACGATTAGAGCTGTCTGCCTCTAGCATTGTTTCTCTGAAGTCACTTACTAATAGCGCCAGCATTCCACAGGCAATTGTATACGGCAGTGAGGCGACCACGATGTTGAGGATGGGCAATTTCTGTAAGCAACATGGGGGAGGCAATCTGGGCCAAGCTGTTTCCGAAACCCATCAAGACACGACCACCCATGAAGGCGCCAATTGAGCTTGCTGTTGTCTGGGTCACGGCCCCTGCGATCATGATCACGCAGCCAACTATGATAGGCACCTTACGGCCAAAGTTGTCGCAAAGGATAGGCCTATCGAGGATTAGAAACCAGTAGTTCCACAATTTTCGAGATCTTTGAACCTACGCAAGAGGAATGGAGACTACGCTACCAATCTGATATAATGCAACAAGGAGACCTAGCTCAGAACCCACGGGGTGGCCGAAATAATCTTGCCATTGTGGGAAGACCTGAACGGCGTTTAAGAAAGACCTGAAAAGGAGAGTTAGTCATGTTCTGAGGCTTATACCCAGAAATATGGAGGCGCGTACCCGTCGTATCCTGTGGTAGCGGAGGCAATACAGAGAACAAAAGCATAGAAGTATAGCTTCCGTAGTCCAGGGTCCTTATACCAGCTAACCTTCTCGAAATCCGGGGCGTCCTCTGCAGCACTAGCCGCCGCTGCCCTTTTGGGAGCACCAGCCACCGCGAGAACCATCTTGGCTACAGAACAGCTCTGATCTGGTATGGTAGAGGTCTGTATGGGAAGAGGAAACCCAGAAGAACAAGGTTCGACGGGCGTTTGGTTAAATGGTAGAAAAGAGAAGGCTCCCAATTTCCCCGTCAGGGAAATGTGTTCAGCTGAAGAAGAGGATGGTTCACAGCAAGGTAAGACACGGTCCCGGAGATGGGCCAGTAAGGAGATATATACAAATGCACAGCTTGGAATCACGCATCTGGAGGCGGGCGAGCGGACCGGTAGGGAATCCCTTGGGTTTCCTACACTTGCCTGGCCACAATAGTTGGGGCTCTTGGACGGGGTACTACACCACCATAGTAAGGTGCTCACATGGGGTTTGGCCAAACCCCATCCTACCCCATCCGGGGCCCAGCTTAGACTAGACGCCCCAGACCATGCGATTGGGGCCAAGATGGCCGGGGTGAGGAAATATTAGTCTACTATAGTAAGTACACTAGGGGCAGCATCCAAAAGAACTCACAGATCGCTTAATCGATTCAGGTCCTGGATCTCACTACACTAAGCTAGACACTATGTTGTACAGTACTTTCTAACATACCTCGGTAGCCAACGCTTGGGCAAGGGTAGGTATGTTCGATTGGTTTTGTTTTGCGTTATGTCGGCATCGTTCCCGAACTTCTCTCTAAACGACCCACGACATATTGGAGATCTGTGGCGTAGCCTCTTTATTTTTTCCTTCTCCGGAGCGAATATGTAGCTATTACGCATATCACAAAATTACCTCAAGGTTAACGGCGATCAAGTACTAAATTATTATACGCAACATGCGCCCACGGCGGGATATAATTCGGTCTTAATCTGCGGTCCAATTTGTCGTAACCTTGGGCTCGATGGTCGTCCGTCTCGCTAGGGCAACGCGTTATATAATCTATTCGAGAGTTTTGGGGAGGGCATTCGACTGGACTGCGGGGAAATACCTGCCAGTAACACCGATTGTTGGAGCATTGCTTCTAGGCCGAGTGTTCTAAGTCAGAGATTCTCAGCAAAGGAGCCAGGGGGTGTTGCCGTTCCTGTGTCCTCGTTGGTCGTGGAGGACCATGGTCCCATTGCGAGTCTTCTGCGTGATGCTATTTCAGGGTGGCATCCCGTGCCGCAGGTGACAGCTAACCAACCTTACCTCGTTCTCATAGAAGTTGTTTCGCCTACCAACTCTTCGCCTCCCGGCAAGACGGTACCTCGGTATTGGTCGTGGCCTAGAATACTATTATCAGCTGCTCGACATTACGCTAGACGACCATAACAGATTCAAGGTGGGCGCCTCCAAGTTTGCCGATGAGACTGACTAACTCCCACTTCGTTAAGAGCAGGGGTCACTTTACTTCCGTTCCAGAAGAAGAGGGGTGTTGGTTCGTCGTTGATCAATTTCGTGCCTGGCACGGCTTGACAAGGGGTTACACCGCAGCGTTGGAAATGGAACCGTCTCTTGGCAACCATCGTAACCGTTAGCGTGATGAGTACTAAATTAGACATCGGTGCACCCTGCGCTACCTACGTATGCTTGAAGTTCTCATACGCTTTTGATGTAAAGAACGGTGTTCGAATCGGACGTTGATCGTCAGATTTCCTCTATTGCAAGCACAGACCTTAGGGGATGATCGAGGTATCTTGGCTCTGACATGATTCGTATTCTTCCTCTGCTGGTCGTATTAAACCAATGAGGCACCAACATAGAAAGGACCCTCTGCAGAGTGGACTGCCTACTTGAAAACAGCGAAGGGCACTAAGGGGAGCCGATCTTGGCAGGTATACCGGTGTTACCGACTAGGTCAGCAATATCCGAGAAACCGGAGACGTCGTCCTTACTAATAATTCTCTGAGGGGAATGATGATGTTGTGACGGCAACAAATCAGACTTGTCTGGGGGTTTCTGTGGCTGTCGCTGTGACGGAGTTGCGTCCCGAACTGCCGGGAGTTCGTCTAGCAAGGGGGAAAACGGTTTAGCTTAGGCTTGCTGTTGGTGGCTGAACCAAGCACTTAGTCAACTGCGTCTCAACTCGACTACGAACAATAGTGTATCTCGAAGGCGTTGGGGAAAGACGCCTCATGGGTTCGGCTCTTTCTCCACAGGTAAAGTAGAGTGTGTTGACCGGTAGCCTGAAGCTGCTCAAGACTTGAAGTCTGATACCGCCTGGGCATTGCGGCATCCGCCGTCCGCTATGTACACTAGACAACACTAGGAAAGGACCGCGGCATTCTCCACCGCTACCCTCTCTTTCTCATTGGTCTCCGCTTCAGAACGACATAGACTACGGTGGTATCGAGTACGTGAACACAAATACCTAAGTCACGGTAAAGAAACGGTGAGAGTTGCTATCAAGGTGGTTGGCAAGATTGGCCCTTAAGTGGCTTCAAGATCGTCTTGATACGACGTCTCGACTAGATAGATAGGCTACTCGAATTACTCTTTGTCATGGGGCCAATCACGAGGATTGTTGAATGCTGTTCTGTCTGCATTCTCGGTGGTGTTCTGGATGCCGGTATGCTATACCCTGCACCGATTCCAGCACTTGCATGGGGCCCCGGTCGTTTGTATTTAGCCTGAAAGCGGCAGAATTGCTAGCTCGCAGGGCTGATCGTGGGAGCATGATCTAGATACCTAGTGTAAATCTTCTAGTACGTACAGTAGCGTAAGCACAACTGAGGTCGCCGTTTTGCCCATATGCCACACTACAATACCGTACAGTCAAACCGCCACAGTGGGTGTTGGCCTGGACTACGTTCGTATGATTGACAGTCACACGTGTGATGCTTGTACCGGGTAGAGGAGCAGGCCATCTCGTACACCACTCTACGTAGCATAACGATACACATTGTGATCATATGGTTAGCATTGAGGCAATACCACACTTTGTGAGTCTGCCGCTCATGTCAAATTTGAATCTCCTTAGGAATTATCTACCAGTGGCGCGTCCATTGCCTTTGGATCTAATGAGAATATAGTCCTTCATCTTTACAATCCTATCCGCGACCCCTTAACGCATGAACCACCACCGAACCTATCAACGAAGAACCAGTCACAGAGGCTCAGTACCAACGAGACGTTCACATTACACGAAATCACCCTTGGTCACATATCAGATTTGCTGTGATAAATGAGTCAATTGCTCCCCGTGAGAGGGTAATCTGTAATTGACCGAGAAATGTGCCATCTCTACTTCACAGATCAACCGCCGAGACGCGGATTCTATTGCCCATAAACACGGAGAGGAGTATGTGACTCTTCGGTTGAACGCCGCCCAATGCAATGCAGTCAGTGGCCACAGAGGCCTCGTTTCTATCCATCGTACAACATCCAGTCAACAATTCGGAACACCGGGCAATTAATGGTATACACGGAGACGTCGGTCGGCCATGGGGACAAGTCTTGTCGAGCCTATCGGTCCTTGGATATTAGATCTGGAAGCCGAATCCGGCCATGCAGGTCTTGTACTGGTCGATGATAGGCTTGCAATCGCCCGTGGGATCGTTCGACTTGGAAAACAGCATGCAGTCGTCTCGCCGCGCCTTCTCGTCTTTGCACACACAGCATGGCTACATAATGAATTCACGTTAATGATTCAACTGGCCGTGAAGATCGTCACGGAGGGATGGGATCCGAACCTTGGGCTTAGAGGCTGCTGCGCTGGCGTTGGCGTTTGTGTTTACGCCTCCCGCCGTGGGTTCGGCCTTGGGCGAAATCGACGCTACGGAGATCAGCAGCGCACTCGACTGGAAGGGCGAGGTCCTTACGTAGTGAAACAGACGAAGACATGGCGATCGTAGAGAGTATGATGTTGTGGTTGGGAAAGCGTGAAGACCTCCAGCGCGGGTTTACGATGTCGCGATCTTATGGATTGGTAATGGGAGCTCCGATGGGCGTGACAGGTAAGAAACCATTCTATGTAATTGCGCCACAAGTGGGAACAGCGTGGCTAGTACACCTTATCTCCGTCCTGCTCCGGAGACACCTATCAAAACCCGCTTGATTTCCTTTTCGGGAAGTCTATATTACGACCACATGTTGAATTGTTACATGGTAAATGTAGGAGAAACTACCTCGGTACGTTTGAATTCTTGAATTGCGCAATCACAGTTATTTATAACTTGCTTGATGTAGTATTCATATAAGTTCGTAAATCCAATTTGAAACAGCGTGGACTACGCGGCATATATAGAAACCGTCTGAAGCCCTGGCTTTATGTCGAAGCCTCGAACGTATGAGAATTCTCCGTCGCTGTAAAAAGATATTTGTTTCAGCTTGGTTGTTTATCCATTATTGGGCAGGAGTAGTCTCAAAATATCCAAAATAGGTTCCGAAGAATGTTGCCCCAAAGAAATCTGCGCCTATGCTGTGATCTTATATATAACTAGACTCGACAAATAGAACTAGAGACTCTGAACCCGCGTCTTGAAGTGGTGCAAGTGCTTAGATAGACGGGATCAGGTTGATATCGTGAACTTCATGAACCTCGTTTATCATATGCGAGTTCGACATATGCATTTACAGAGTATGCCATACCCCGCCAACCCCACCAAAACATACTTCTACTTTAAGCCAACGAATGCGACGATGGGCAATCGAGAGCTCCAGGCAACTGTATTCCACAACTCTATAAAACCGTGCCAAAGATCAATCAGATCTCGCAATCCTCTCTCTCTCCGGACAAGGGGAAATCAAGCAGCCTCACATAACAAAAGACAGACACAATGCCGGCCCCGTCACCCCTAGTTATCGCGACCCAGTCGGTCCAGCGCCTCGTCAAAGAGGACAGCTACTACCGCAAGGAACTAGCGCAGCAGTCCGAGCGCGTGCAGAAGCTCGAGGCGGACCTGAAGGCGTCGTCTGAATCCGACGACGGAAACGCCCCGTTCATGCTGAAGCAGGAGGTTCGTTCGTTCGTTCCCTTTTGTCTCCCTATAAGTCGGCAATCCCCGCCAAGAAATCAAGTGGTGCTGTCCCCATCGACGACCTGTCCCTACGCCGACGCACCCGCTATCCCCTTCCGAAGGTTCAGGTATAGTTGTTTTTTTGCAGGCTTGCTAACAGCCGGGCTTGGGAAAACAGCAAAAAGCCGTTCAAGAGACCCGTGCCGTCTTCGCACCGCTGCGGGAGCGCATCGTCGAGGCCGTCCAGCGGCTCGAGGAGCAGATAGCCGCGGGCGAGGCTGAGAGCGCGCCCGCGGACGACATCGCCAAGGCGAAGGAGGCATTGAAACTCGGGCAAGGCCTTGAACCTCCCGTCGCGTGAAAGACGACGTAAGGTGTACTATTTTTGGGGGCAGGCAATATGCACATAGCAAGCAAGGCTACACCGGCAACGGTTGGGGATGTATGAGTCTAAGTTAGGCTGTCTTTGCGTATGTGCGGGGATCGAGTTGTGGGACCAGGCCGTAATACACGGAGAAGACGGCATGGATACATCAACCTGCTGGGTGTGCCGGAACAGAAGATACTGGAAATGGTGTAGCGCCCGGACGGGCACCCAAGAGATGATACCCAAAGACAATGAATGAATGATACCACATTAGATGACGCGATCACACGAAACGAATATAGATAAGTTACCTTAAAGGCCGTGAAAGCAACTCTAATCGTAGCTATACACTAGAGCTTCTGGGTATATTATTTTCATTGTACAACCATGAATAGCGTCTCCATCTATCGCTCATGAGCCTCAGGTTGTATCCATGTTATCGTCACCGCCGCCCGTCGGGGCCTCGACCGTGATCTGTGGTGTATTTTGCGACTCATCAGCCATCGGCGTATCGCCGCCATCCTGACTCTGCCGCTGCTGCGTAGCCGACTCACTCATTTCAACATCATCGCCGTTGTCCTGTCCCTTGTCCTCCGGCTGTTGGCTTCCAGCTGTCACGCTGGGAGCCAAGCTGCCAGATCTCGAAAATGTTCCACTGACATCCAATCTAGGCTTCAAGCTTTCCCCACCGACCGCCGCAGCACCAGGGCTATCAGGTCTAGGTGTCCGCTCGTCTCTACTGCTGCCTGGCCTAGGCGTGGCGTTGCCGGCGTCCCCCTTGCTCGACGAGACAGCGCCGTTCTCCGGACGTGGTGTCGCGTTTCCGCTGGTGATACCCTTGCCGGGTGTCGGCGCCGCCTCTCCGTCCTCGGCATCGGAGTCCATGCCCTCGCGTCTCTCCACCTCCTCTTTCTCGTCGCGGATCAGGGCACGTAGCCTCCGCCCCTCGTCCACAAGCCGCTCGAACTGCTCCCTACGCTCGCGCCATGTGTCCCCGTACGCCTCGCTCTCGCGACGCAGCTCCTCGCACTCCTCTGCCAGCTTCGCTAGGTTGACGTGTTGCTCCGCCCGCGTCCGCAGCATGCGGTTGCCAGTGATCTTGTCAGCGAGCTCGTCGAACTTCCGGCGCTGAGCGAGCGTCGCCCGCGCCTCGTCGAGACGCAGGCGCAGTTGTGTGTTGCCCTCCCGCACCGACTCCATCGTATTGAGGATGCGCAGGCGCGCCTCAGCGTAGTGCTCGCGCTCCGCCGCGTTGGCAGTAGCGAGGAACTGCAAGCGGGCAATGGCAGAGTCGAAGGCGGCGAAGTCGAGGATGATGTCCTCCTTCAGGGCCGCGATGTCGACGTTGGACGGCGAAGCTTCTGCGGCGTCTGCATTGCTGCTGTCGGGAGGCGGTGTCGGGAGCTTCTTGCTTGGGTTTGTGAAGGTGCCGGGCGCTACGAGACGTTTGGTCAGGCGTTTGAAGGGTCGTTCTTCGACGGCCAAGAGCCGTGTCTTATGTAGTTCTGTTTCCTCGCGCTCCTCTAGGAGTCCAAAATGCGATGTCGCCATGACTGTATAACTTGCTGCTTACGATGTGTAGGCGGCAAGGAAGAAATATGCCGTAATTGATGAGCGATGGGAGCTCTCTCGATTATTTCAGTTATCTTGCAGATTGATCTGCGGAGGAAACGAGTACCAGCGGGAGGTACCTACAGAGTACCGAAGGAGCTCCGGCCGGGGACGTGGTTGATGGTTTAAATTGAAACTTCGGGTAGCTGCATACCCGCGTAGTTGGGCAGCCGTATGTATCTAGGGCAGGATCTAGGGATTCTTAAGGTGGGGCAACGGTACACCAACCTAACACATATCCAGACATTGAGCGTTGGACATCGGATTCAAGCGTTTCTATCCAGACCAGATAGTAAGATGTACAATTACTGTTCAGAACAGCTGCGTGAAATACTATAGGTATGTAATTACAGCATAGTTGGTTACTGGCTAATATGTAGTAAGGTGAGGTTGCCTCAAGCCGCTAGGTAAGTGCTCATGGAAGTAGAATTGAAGAGACGAACAAAGTTTGGCAATATATTATTGCCCAGATGAGTAGGTAGGCTTGTAAGATCATGTCGTCTCTATATGCCAATGTCTTTAGTCTCGAACTAAGTTTCGCGCTCTGCGCCTTTCCTCTTGGCTTACCACCCAATCGATCCCGTCATCGTCGCCCGCCTCTACCAATTCTTCCCACTCGTCGTCTTCCATATTGGCGACCATAAGGATCTGTGTAACTCTATTAAACAATTCCCTCACGCTATAATTGCCTTTTGCCACGGTGCTGATGATTCCGTTGAAATCCCGCTCCATGCGGATGGCGCCGTATGCGGTTGCCTTGCCGCTGTAACTCCATATCCTCTTCTCTAAGCTTTGTTTTGCCAGGTGCGTTGCTGTAATTTCTAATAAGGTGTTGTACGTTTTGGGCGTCATGAGCCGCGCAAGAGGTTTCATGAGGGCATCCCAGCCTTGCTCAAAGCGACGCGGTACACGATCCAGAAGTTCGTCCTCGTCTTCTTCGTTCTGCAGAGCGATCTCCGCCAGCTCCTCTTCTGTCCGCCAATAATCCGCATCTCGAAAGGTCTCAGCCAAAATGGCGCGTAGCTTCTGCCTGACCACTTGGTTGAAAAGAACCTGCAAACCATCATTAATGAGTTCGCTCGTTTTCGTAGTGAATGTTGAGTGTAGATTATTAAGAGAGGCAGTGACCAGTGAGACGTCGTTATCAAAGGGAAATGAGGCGGCAAGATGATTAGGGTGAGAAGTTCCGTTAGGCTGGTCTGAGGAGCTACCAAGCCGGGTTGTTATGATTCGAGCTAGGTACTCGTTTGAAACATCAAGACTATTAATCAAAACAATGAATGCGATGATCTTGTCTTCTGGTGGTAGGCCACCTTGCACGACAGGCCGCAGGTACGACTCATCTTGCATCTTTTGATGCATCATTTTAATGAAGTCGGAATCCAGTACTCTGCTACTTGTCGATACAACATTAGATACTACCTCACGCTGCGAGGTTGATATAGATCGTTGGATGACTGCGCTGACGATGTACATGACATCGTCGACAGCGGAAACGATAAAAGGTGCATTAGCTTCAATAGGTTTTTTCAGGTTTAGAGACAACCCAGACGGGGATTCATCTAGTTGGAATGCTTTCTCAACAGACCTCCTGAAGAAGAACGTTGACATGACTTTGTAGGGCTCGACAAGTTTTGCCGACACTTTTCTCTGGAGGTTTGAATTGCTCAAAACTACTGGTATTGGCAATGCAATGTTTTCTGGGGTCTCAGGGCTCTGCGACAAGTCAGCATGAGAAATGGGTAGTGGGAGAGGGATGAGCCACCTTGCATTTGCCGGCCAGGAATCTAGTGTATAATGACCAACGACCGAGCATGACGGAAATCTCATTGAGAAGTCCGTCAACTTCTTTCATATTGACGCCTTCATCTTCGCTGTCACGAGGATTGGTACCGCCACCGACCGCAGGCGAGCCCATACGAGGTGTCCCGGCAAGGGATTTTTGCTGCGGCAAGTAGCTCTGCACTAAGAACGAGAAAGGGTAACTCTTCACATCTGTGAGTCGCCTGTTGACATTTCTGTCGTCGCTCCAGGAATCTAATATAATGCCACCTTGCACATCAGCTTCCATTTGCAGCCTTTCGATAACCTTAACCATCTTGCCCTCTCCGTAGTGCCTCTCCACAAGACTACCATGGCTTTCGACGATCTGGGCGATATGCTCAAATAACTTTGTAAGGGCGTTCGCATAGAAAAAGTCGTCTTTTCTCCCAGTACCGCCAGGTACTTCCTTGAGGGTTGCTCGCGCGGTGCCTGCGACTCCCTGACACACATATCTGCCGTAGACATCTAATCCAACATCGCCTCTTCCGATCAAGGGGAACAGCTTGAAGAAACGGGTGATTTTAGCACCATCGCCGTCCGTGGCTGCCTTTTCGAACTCGCGCAAAAACAAGCCACAGAGACTCTCCTTTGAATTCTCGAGCGTCACCCAGGGTGCATCGGGGACTTCCACACTTGGTACGATGGATGCCGCAAACCCGCCTCGTATGATAGCCTCGGGGACCTTGCTGGCGCGTGCTATGTAGCCTGCTGCTGCTTCCCAGTCTTGGGGCGCACCCATACTGCCGACCACACCGTGAACACAGGCTTTGAGCTCGGCGACTTGTTCGACAACCTTCAGCGTCTGTTGCACCCTGTCCTTTTCCAAGTCCAACTCTTTGACTCGGTTAGAGAGCCGACCGGCAGTCTCGGCAGCTGACGACAGCATGCCATTGCTGATAGACCTGGTTGCAATCACCTGGGATCCCAGGTTGGCACGTAGCATGTCGAGTCGGCCCAATTCACGGGAAAGGTCGGCCTGGGAAGAGACGAGAGAATTGAGGCGAGTTGTTATGGCGGATTCACGTGCGTGCAGTGCGGCCAGGCTGGCGCGAACGTCAGCGAGAGATGATGCATCGTGGATGGAGGGGCTCGACGACGAGCTGTGGTTCAGCTTATGGGGAGACTTGTGCGTTGAATGGGCTGGGAGGTCGCCATTTAGAAGGTTGTTGGTGGACATTGGGTCATTGGTGAAGAGAAGCGCATAGCGACGCGAGACATCAGGCCGGGGTGGAGGTCTGGAGGAGCACCTTTGTCGTGAGTATATCTTGAAGAGGGCGACTTCGACATTGTCAAGAGGTGCGAATGTTGGCCATATGCCAGCCCATTAAGTCATTGTCCTGCTAATCAGATAGTTTAGGTACACTCCAGGTACCCAAGATCCGCTATAAGCGTCTGGTGAGGGTACTTCGTTGGCGGGTCCCCACTGACTGATAGCTCCTGTCACATGTAGGTACCTCACTGGGCTTGGCAATAAATCATTAGTAGGTAGTGGCTACTCATATTTTCACCAACATACCGTAACGAAAGTACTGGATGAGTCAACAAAGATATTCCCACCTCGAATCTTACCGGCGTGCTAGTATCATCTAATTATATTTTGAATTTTATTTCATTTCATTTGGGAGTCACCGACGACGTATCTGTGAGGCAAAAGAATTGGCAAACTACGGAATATCTTCGAAAGAATAAGAAACGGCTGTCAACTTTTCTTTCGAGTCTGAAGGCTCGCCTTCAAGTTGGCTTCGCGAACTTTAAACGTTGGACTCAAATCTGTTCGAGCTGCCCTCAGCTCTTACGGTGCCATGTCGCAAGACTTGCCACTACAAGCGAGGAGGACGGAAATTCTGAAAGTGGTTGGTGGTAGTGGTCTTGGAAAATTTAGAGAAAATGGCGGCCTAGAAAAGATTGACAAGTGGGAGGTTTCCCAATCACAGAGTGCCAAGACTCTGCAAGAAGCTGCACATTATCTGAGAACGAAGGATATACCAGTCGCGTTCCCAACCGAGACGGTGTACGGTCTGGGCGCCGATGCGACAAGAACTGCTGCCGTCAAAGGCATTTACTCTGCGAAGGGGAGGCCATCGGATAACCCGCTCATTATACATGTCGCCGACTTAGACATGCTCCGCCATATCTTACAGCCTGCAACCGAGGACAACGGCGTAACAAACGGATCTCATGACCGCATCCCTGACATATACAAGCCGCTGATTGAGCGCTTCTGGCCGGGTCCATTGACAATATTAATGCCCAACCAGACTCCATCGAAGCTGGCCCCGGAAGTGACGGCAGGATTGAAGACCTTTGGTGTACGGATGCCAGCCTCACCACTTGCACGCTCCTTGATTAAGCTGGTGGGAGCTCCACTGGCTGCCCCCTCTGCCAATGCCTCCACAAAGCCCTCACCGACCACGGCAGCTCATGTGTTGGAGGATTTGGATGGGCGTATTGAGCTCATACTTGACGGAGGCCCATGTCCAGTTGGAGTCGAGAGCACAGTAGTGGACGGGCTATGCGATCCACCTGTTGTCCTGAGACCAGGTGGAGTGAGCATAGACGAGCTACGACAATGTCCTGGGTGGGAGAACGTCGAAAAAGCATACAAAGACCACAGCGAAGCTGGTAAGGCTGCGCCCAGGGCGCCGGGGATGAAATACAAACATTACAGCCCAAAGGCACGGGTAGTCCTCTACGAAGCTACCTACCATGGTCTACACAAAGGTATCGACCACCAAGACCTTGAAATTAAGGATAACAGCAACAATAAGGTCGGCGTTATTCGGACTCGGTACTGGCAACCGGGTGGTGGCCTTGTGTGCGGAAATTTCAAAGAGCAAGAAAGACTGGCTGAGCTTGTTGAGTCTGAAAACCAAGGTGTTGAGCTTCAGGTTAGGGACGCAGAACTGTACAAATCACCAGATGGCGTAACGATGGGAAAGCTTCTAGACATTAGCATTGGCAAGGATAGCAGGAGCATAGCACATGGGCTTTTCTCGGCGTTACGGGAACTGGATAGACTGGGCGCAGATGTCATTTTCGTAGAGGGTACAGTAGACGATGAGGATATTGGCGCAGCGGTCATGAACAGGTTACGCAAAGCAGCGTCCCAGACTAAGTCGTAGAGAATCAAACGACCCCGCCACTCAACATGTTATCTCTCCCAGCAAGCAAGAGTTTTACTAACGCCGTGATGTCGAACCTTCTACTCTAAAATATTTCGCAACTCTTTCTCTGCCATCAGGCCATGGAGAGCCGTCCCTGCGTTATAGTCCTTGTCGCAACCAGTCGGTCAACTTGGCCCGCCCGAGTTGCGCCAAGTTGTTTACGCCTTGTTCACTGAGGTCGATGCGGCTCAGGTTGACGTCTTGTGTTGGCGCCTTGCTGACTCTTTGTACGATAATCGTCGGGTCTGTTTCCAAAATAATGCCGTCATCGACGATCTCGTCGATGGCCAGTGATACTAGATCGTAGTTCTCCACAACAGTCCGCTTATCCACGGATTGCCTAAGATCCTTTTAGCATTCTACTGGAAACTCCTAGAGACTAGAGGTAAAAGAGACGCACTTGAATAGCAGGTGCAACGAATCCCGCAGTGCCAAAATAACATTGTATAATAGGACCTCATTTTCCTCAGCGCCACCAACGACGTACATCATGACGTCGGACTCCATCTTGTAGAGCACTAGCTTGTTATCGTAGAGTATGATGTCGCCGGTCTGCTTCGCTGTCTTCTCGAGTAAGCCTTTCTCAAAGCTTTTCTGCGACTTTACGTCCGAGTATGGGGAGCTCGAAGGACCGGATGCTATAGGGGACTTATTAGTCGCTGGGGTTTCTGACTTCGCGTGCTCTGAAGCTTACTGCCTGTCGGCGCATGATGGGGTGCGTTGTAGTATTTGGCGAATATCCTCTGCCCTATGTCAACGTCCTGCACCAGATCGCATAGTGCTCCCGTCTCGAGACGCCCACAGCATGGTCGCAACAAGTACATGGAGGGGGACAGGACCGACTTACTGCGATACGGTTAGATAAGCATCAGATAGTTTGCCCGACAAGCGAAGACTGAGGAATCGAACAAGGGGTGTTTCGATACGTACCGGAGCCGTCGTCAACACTGAGTATGATGACTGCAGTCACGGACTGCAGGGACATAGACGGCATGTTGCCCGAATGTGTAGGGACAGGCGGAGCTGAGCAGACCGTGTCGTTTGGGGCTGATCTCGTTCGTCAGGTCGAATGATGCTTGCTCATTTGGGTAGACTGTGGCCTTATGTCGAGTCGCAGAAGGTAACAACCAAGATACCGTGGACAGTTGAAGCGCAGGTGGCATTGTCGTTAGGAGGTCCACTCAAGGGCAAGCTTGGGTACCTCCAGGGGCCGTCTGAATTGGCGACCCCGCTATTATGTGAAGTACGCATAAAGCGGTCTGGTATCTTATGCAACTACTGTGAGTCAATGCCAGTGTCGAGGTCCTTCCCCGCAGCAGGTTACCCCTGCAACCAGTTAAGCCAGGTCTACCTGGGCTAGGTAGCACTTTTATTTTCCACTTTACGCGCTCTGGACGCGCTACTACGCGTTAAGGGTCACTTTTCGCGACGGGCCACATAGAAGCCTCCCCCATACAGCCCTCCCGCTACAACACCAGTCAGTATCGTCGTTCTCATTCCACACGCAGACTTCGCACCTCAACACCAACGTCCATCCAGGCGATAGGGACCGCTCCCCGCCTACGATCCGCCTCCCACAGTTTGCCATGTCGTCCCCTACTCAGCGCCGCAGCCAGCGTAGCTCGGCGGCGGGCACTCCCGCCCGCAATACGCGCAGTTCACAACAGGCTGCGTCGCAGAATGGCGCCACGCCTCGTAACACCCGGACATCACAATTGGCTTCGAGCCCTCTATTTTACCAATCTTCCCCGGCGAATGGGAACAATAACAACGATGTATCGTCGCCTTTGCGACACAATACAGCAAGCCAAAGCACGGACAACAATAGCGGCGCGCCGCCCAGCTCGCCTCTTCGTCGCATGACACATTCTCAGCCGACTGAGTCTGATGGCGATCGGACACCCAGGGCATCGAGGGGTCCGATTGGTGGTAGGTTATAGAGCCCGGGCGTAGACATGAAGATTGGGCTGCTAATACATATTTTAGAGTCTTCCCCTATTCGATACGAGCCAAGCTCAAGTCCTGGTCGAGGATTGCACCCTCAGTCCGATCTTCGAAGCGAGAGCAGCGGGCTGTTCGTCGGCGCCGCTGGAACCCCTCGAGCCAGACCTCGGAGAGGCGACATCAATTCGGAGATTTTCAGTGGTGGTCCACGAAGTAGCAACCGTGTGATTCTCGATGACTCCGGCCGCGTGGTACGTGAAATTCATTCTGATGCGGCGACTTTCTCCAACTTGAACCCCGGCACCTCAGACGCCGATGCCCTTGGTGGACAAGACAATGCTACGATTTGGGGTACTACTGTCTCTATCGACGATACCTATGCTGCCTTCAAAGATTTCCTGAGAAATTTCACGAAGAAATATCGAATGTGGCATGAGGGAATGACAACGGAGGAGACAGACGCGGATCCCACAGCAACATCGAAACCGTACTGGGAAGAACTCCAAAACATGCTGACTCTGGGCCAACGGATCCTCTACGTGGATATTCGCGATTTCAAGCTTTATCCACCTACCAGGAAATTATGGCACCAGATCCAGCACTATCCACAGGAAATTGTTCCCCTCATGGACCAGTCGGTTCATGATGTCATGATCGAACTGGCACAGGCAGAAATATCAAGGCAGAGAAGTCAAAGTAACGGGGCTTCTGCTACGCAGCGAAGCTCTGTCCCGAGCTCTGATATGCAGTTCCCCAGTTCGGAGAGAAGCGAGGAGCCTGTGCAATCTCAGCGTGTGCAACAAGGACCAACCTTGGAGGAGAAAGTTATGGATCAAACTTATATGACACGACCTTGGGGTTTAGATGATATTATTAACCTCCGAGATCTGAACCCTTCTGATATGGACAAACTCATATGTATCAAGGGTCTTGTGATTCGAACAACTCCTGTCATTCCTGACATGAGACAGGCATTCTTCCGTTGCAATGTCTGTAGCCACTCACTGCTTGTTGGTCTTGACCGAGGCAAAATTCGAGAACCTACCGAGTGTCCGCGGCCAATGTGCGCTTCAAAGAATTCGATGCAAATTGTGCACAATCGATGCGAATTCGAAGACAAACAAGTCATCAAGTTGCAAGAGACTCCGGATGCCGTACCTGCTGGACAGACACCTCACTCTGTGTCTGTTTGTGTCTATAACGAATTGGTGGATTTCTGCAAAGCTGGTGATCGTGTGCGGATAACTGGTATATATCGTGTTAGTCCTGTCCGTGTCAATCCTCGCATGCGGACAGTGAAGAGCGTATTTAAGACCTTTGTGGATGTCGTCCACGTAGCAAAAGTCGACGACAAGCGCTTAGATGCGGATCTTACCACGCTTGAGCCAGAGTCCAACGATTCAGACAACCAGATTGAAGAGGTTCGAAAGCTAACCCCCGAGGAGGAAGAGAAGATCAAGGTCACGGCCGTTCGCCCGGATATCTACGAACTCCTCTCTCGGTCTCTGGCCCCCTCAATCTATGAAATGGACGATGTGAAGAAGGGAATCCTCCTCCAAATGTTTGGCGGAACAAATAAAACTTTTGAACGCGGCGGCAGTCCAAAATATCGTGGAGATATTAATGTTTTGCTGTGTGGTGATCCGTCAACTGCGAAGTCTCAACTCATCCAGTACGTTCACAAGATTGCACCTCGCGGTGTGTACACAAGCGGCAAGGGTTCCTCTGCTGTCGGTTTGACAGCATACGTCACTCGGGACCCCGAGACCCGACAGTTGGTGCTCGAGTCTGGTGCGCTTGTTTTGTCTGATGGTGGCGTTTGCTGTATCGACGAGTTCGATAAAATGTCGGATGCTACGCGATCTGTGCTTCACGAAGTGATGGAACAGCAGACGGTTTCGGTGGCCAAGGCGGGCATCATCACGACGCTGAACGCAAGAACAAGTATATTGGCTTCGGCTAACCCCATCGGTTCCCGATACAACCCTGATCTCCCAGTTCCCCAGAACATCGACCTACCCCCGACGCTTTTATCGCGTTTCGATCTGGTCTATCTGATACTTGACCGCGTCAATGAATCAAACGACCGAAGATTAGCACGGCATCTGCTGTCAATGTATCTGGAAGACAAGCCACAATCGGCGAGCTCGAAAGATGAAATTCTCGTAAGTTTATTTATAACACCGTTGTAATGCTTGACCGCTAGCTAACGATTGCTTGTAGCCTGTGGAGTTCTTGACTGCTTACATCTCATATGCTCGCGCCCATATTCATCCCACGTTGTCGCAGGATGCTTCGCAGGCCCTTGTCGAAGCCTACGTCAATATGCGTAAGCTGGGTCAAGATGTTCGCGCTGCGGAGAAACGTATCACTGCTACTACTCGTCAATTAGAATCCATGATTCGACTTGCTGAGGCCCATGCCAAAATGCGGCTTTCGCAGACCGTCACCAAAGCTGATGTACTGGAAGCTGAACGTCTCATTCAGTCTGCGCTGAAGACAGCTGCAACTGATTCGCAAGGCCGGATTGATATGAGTCTGCTTACTGAGGGTACCAGCGCGGCAGAACGAAAGCGCAAGGCTGAATTGAAGGATGCAGCCCTGCGTTTGATAGATGAGTTGACAAGCGGCGGCCAGAGCATAAGATTCAGCGAAGTGAGCAGAAAACTGAACGAGGGAGCAAGCATTCCAGTCGAGCCATCCGATTTCGCGGAGACGATGCGAGCACTAGAAATGGAGGGTGTAATTATGATTACTGGAGAGGGTGCTAGGAAGAGCGTAAGGCGTGTCACGGGTGTCGCTTGAAGCGGCTGCCGACACTAAAGGAAAATTGATAGGATCGTCATCGCCATTATCATGTATTGATCTACAGTGGACAAGGAGTTCGCGGCCATCGTCTCTGTTTAGCGTCTAGGGTTGGTAACAATGAGGAGTCTGATATGGCAGACAATTGAATGGAATAATGACACAGTATCTGAACATGAAGACGGACATTCGCCGCCCTCTTACCATTCACCGACATTCTGCACGGAACTACAAAACGCTTGTGTATCAACTAGTTTCTGTCATGAAAATAGCGTACACTCCCCTTCTTGGTAAAGAAAGTCTTGTACTACTTCTGCCCCTCACTCGATCTTGGCTCTCCGCTTTACAACCGGCCAGCGAGCGTTTGCGAAAATGCAGATAGGAAGCTCTCCATATTATTGTCAAACACCTACTGTATAGGGTGCAGCTGGTGTCCAGTTTTTCAATGCATCCGACAACGTCAGTGGTGGGAATGACGTCAAAAAATAGGATCTCGCTCCACGTTCTGGATTAGAGCTGGATCTCAACACGCAAGCTTTCAACAGCGTGAAGCAATGATTTTCAGGGACCAGCAATCCCCTGCATCAATGCTACTACTTAAAATATTCAGGGTCCAATACGTTCCTGAATCTGATATTTCTTGCCGTCCCCTCACCTCTCTTTTCCCGTATTGTCCAGCTCATACCAATTGGCACGCCCGGAACGCTGCAACATGGCCTACCAGTCCAAGGACGCTTACCCACGACCCGACTTCGTTCACGCGAATCATAGATGGGCGCCCGTCAATGACCAGTGGTCGATTCTCTTCGACGACGATGACGTCGGTCTGAAAGAGGCGTGGCACATAAACGGCGTACCCGACAAGGCTTCCGTGAGCAGCTCGTCGGCCTCCAGCGACGCGGATGCCAAGGCGGAAGCGCAACGGCTCGCCGCGTTT
This sequence comes from Xylaria acuta, assembly GCA_022495125.1. NCBI lineage: Eukaryota > Fungi > Ascomycota > Sordariomycetes > Xylariales > Xylariaceae > Xylaria > Xylaria acuta. The sequence continues at coordinate 105,932 of MU383155.1, read as the reverse complement.
CCCGAGCTCATCGCGAAGGGATTCCAATCACGAAAAGACGGGAGTCGCGAGAACGCGAAGAAGCCCATAAACGTGCCGTTCGTCTTTCAGACGCCGGCCTCGGGTCTCCACGAAAAGGATGCCCACGAGGTGCTGTGGTACGAGAGGCCTGTCTCGGACCCCCGCGCCAAGGCCGAGATTGAGGCCGGTGACCGTGTGCTCGTCCGGTTCGGTGCGGTCGATTATGATGTCACCTGCTGGGCTTCGGGCCACCTCGTCGGCAAGCACCGAGGCGGGCACGTGCCCTTCGATGTTGATATCACGGATGCTCTGGCTAGCGTTCGGAAGAGCATCGGAAAGGGCGAACTTCATCTGGTTTTGCGTGTCCAAGATTCGCCGTATGATCTTGGCCAGCCGCGTGGGAAGCAATACTGGGCTCCTCAACCAGAGTCGATCTTCTATACTCCGACAAGCGGCATCTGGCAGCCAGTCGTTCTCGAGGTGGTGCCAGCAACCCGCCTAGGTAACAGTAGTGCAGGCACAGTGCTGAAATCAAACGACATTTACAACGGGGTGCTCGACGCGGAAGTGTCTGTTCTCGGGCGGAGAGCCGGTCACGCCTATAGTGTTGAGATCGAAGGTAGTCTTAACGGGCTTTCGATCAGAAAAAGGAAGGAGAACTTGCCAAAAGACAAGGATTACGCTTACGTGAAACTCCCACTAGCATTAAGTGAGGGTCAACAGAAGAGTGCACCGCAGTCTGTGACTGGCATTGCGCCTTATGACAATACCGATTTCTGGCATAAAGGGCTAGCCCTTTGGTTCCCAGATCACCCCACTCTCTACGATCTTACTATTCGACTATATGACTCGGAGGGTAAGGTTATAGACGAGGTCAAGACGTACACAGGTTTCCGACATCTGGATTGGAATAAGGGCGATGGTACTTTCCGGCTCAATGGCAAGCCACTTTTCCAAGCTCTATGTCTTGATCAAGGGTACTGGCCAGAGACGGGCCTGACTCCGCCTGGTCCCGAGAGTCTGAAGGAGGACATTGTGCTGTAAGCAACTCTCAGACTCGTTTCCTCCTTGCCTCGGTAGCCTTTAGTATAAAGCTTGGGCCATTGTTATCCCTATAAGCCCCTAAAGTTATCACAAACCATGCTTTCCATGGCAATAACTGACTTCGAGTGTTGTTTAGTGCGAAAAAGATGGGCTTCAACGGGTGCCGCAAGCACCAGAAAGTCGAAGATCCCGTGTTCCTATATTGGGCTGACAAGCTCGGATACCTGGTGTGGGGCGAGATGGCCAACGCCTACGAGTTTAGCGCCGAGTACAAGGACCGGATGGACCAAGAATGGATCGAGGCAGTGAAGCGTGACATCAACCACCCTTCTGTCATCACGTGGACCCCAGTGAATGAATCCTGGGGATACCCGAGTCTCAAGGATAACGTGGAGCAGCGTGATCACGTCCGCTCGCTGTACTACCTAACCAAGTATATCTATACCCCCTACCCCCCCGAACCTATAATAACCAAGAATGCTGGCAGGTCTCTCGATCCCACGCGGCCCGTGAACGACAACTGCGGCTGGGAACACGTATTAACAGACCTGAGCACATTCCACGACTACTCGGACGCGCCGGCTCTGTCTAAATCCTGCGCAACGCTCGAGCAGACGCTCGAGAGGGACTGGGCCGGGCGTCCCATGTTCGTGGGGCCCATCGGGAACAGCGATCCCGCGACCAAGCACCGCCCCGGCGCCCCCCTCATCTGCACCGAGTTTGCCGGCGTCAACATCGCGCGCACCGGCTCCGAGGCCGACGAGATCCAACCACAGGGCGGCGGCGGCGACTGGGGCTACACGACCGCAAGCGACGCGAGCGATCTCCTGAACCGCGTCGAGGCGCTCGTCAAGGCGGTTATCCAGGGGAGTCATTGCAGTGGGTTCGTGTACACGCAGTTGTAAGTCCTCTGTTACTCCCTTTGCAGTATTCCCCCCCGCTAACTGTATCTTTTTGATAGCTCCGACATCGAACAAGAAGTCAATGGCCTGTATTCGTTTGATAGGAAGGAGAAGATCCCCGCCGCCGAGGTGAAGAAGATCTTTGATGCGGCACAGAAGAGCTATCATGACAGCCTCGCTCAGAGGACCTAGCCATATAATCTCAATCCAGTTTTTGCGTTCAGCTATTGAGCTACATCCGTTATTAGATCAGTAGCAGATAGCTCACGATACTGAACAAGTGCATCGGATAGACTAAATACTTCTCACTACCCGGGGCATTTCCCCTTCGTGACATGAACGCAATAATATTTCTAGTTTGAATAAAGAACAAATTGCTTGGTTAATCTGAATTACGTGTTTCATCCATCTCGCCAACATCGCCATGCCAATATTGATATACAAAAGGACTGGTGCGACTATAGCTTTGCCTCGGAAGCGGACAAAGTTACGCTCTAAAAATTGAAGCTGTAATGACCTGATTCTGGGGTTATACTAGCATAAAAGGAAACGTATGGGATGATTACCAGACATACTAGCATTACCTAGTATAGGCTATTAGTATGTGGTGAACCCCTTAGTTTTTCTGTAACTAGTATAAAATAGTAGTAGGTATTGGGAGTGGCTTATCAGTTTAGGAGCCTTTAAGCTCGGTGGTACCTAGGACCTTGTGTAAGTAAATAGCTAAATTTCAACACTTTGCTACTTAACCTTGAAGACGATTGAAATAGACAACCGATTTATGTCCTGTTCAGACCAAAAATGCATGATTAGATTTGACTGCCATCGGACATCATTACCACGAAACCAGATGTCCAAGTAAGGAACGGCATAGTGTATCGTCATTATCCCGAGAAAAGAATAGATGATGAAACAGCACTTTAACCTTGCCTTAGTTGTGGATGTATAAGTAGAGGTAGGTAAGGGTGGGCCCGGAAAAACATTGCGGCGGTCCAATGACGAGCACATTAATTCCAATGGGCTACAATAGGTATCCCAGCTTAAACCTCTTAGATAGGCTCCGTCCAGTCCTAGCCGAAGCGTCGTTGCCGCCGAGCTCGATGAACTGATCCCACTGCCAATTGACCTGCACACAACGCAGATGGCGTCGCTCTACCGCATCGCAGGCCGCGGCGCCAGGCGCCTGCAGCTCGCACGACCTGCTATACTCGCCACACCCGCCGTCCGCGCCTTTTCCCGCACCGCCCTGCGCGCCGCCAACGAGCTCCCGCAGCGGACCACGCTCCAGCCCGTCGACCCCGACTTCGCCCATCCCGCCGACCCCTACGGCCTCCAGCGCCTCCAGAACACCGAGGGCACCGTCGAGGCCTCGCGCGAGGGCAGCATCAGCGACCGCAAGGTCCGCCACTACACAGTCAACTTCGGCCCCCAGCACCCCGCCGCCCACGGCGTGTTGCGTCTTATTCTCGAGCTCAGCGGGGAGGAGATTGTCCGCGCCGACCCGCACGTCGGCCTGCTGCACCGCGGCACCGAGAAGCTGATCGAGTACAAGACGTATCTGCAGGCCCTACCCTACTTCGACCGCCTCGACTACGTGTCGATGATGACCAACGAGCAATGCTTCTCCCTGGCCGTCGAGAAGCTGCTCAACGTCGAAATCCCCGAGCGGGCCAAGTGGATTCGCACCCTGTTTGGCGAGATCACGCGTATCCTGAACCACCTCATGTCTGTGCTGTCCCACGCCATGGACGTTGGTGCATTGACACCTTTCTTGTGGGGATTCGAGGAGCGGGAAAAGTTGATGGTATGTTAAGACTCCCATCATGAAACGCGTCCCGTCACTGTGCGCCGAGTCCCAGTCGATCAATCGGTGGGCTAATGCCAAGCTTCACAACTGCAGGAATTCTACGAACGTGTTTCTGGCGCTCGCTTGCACGCTGCCTATGTCAGACCTGGCGGTGTCCACCAAGATATTCCTGTCGGTTTGCTCGACGACATCTACCAATGGGCGACCCAGTTCGGTGACCGCATCGATGAGACCGAAGAAATGTTGACAGACAACCGTATTTGGATTCAACGGTTGAAGGGTATCGGTGTTGTTCCTGCGACCGAGGCTCTCAACCTCTCTTTCACCGGTGTCATGCTGCGAGGATCTGGTGTCCCGTGGGACATCCGAAAGAGCCAGCCCTACGATGCCTACGACCAGGTCGAGTTTGACGTGCCCGTCGGTGTCAACGGCGACTGCTACGACAGATACTTGTGCCGTATGGAGGAATTCCGGCAATCTCTCCGTATCATTCACCAGTGCCTGAACAAGATGCCCGCCGGCCCCGTCCGAGTAGAAGATTACAAGATCTCGCCACCCCCACGAACTGCCATGAAGGAGAACATGGAGGCGCTCATCCACCACTTCCTACTTTACACTAAAGGTTACGCTGTGCCCCCAGGAGAGACATACTCGGCCATCGAGGCGCCGAAGGGAGAAATGGGTGTCTATCTCGTCAGTGACGGCAGTGAGCGGCCGTACCGATGCTCTATCCGTGCACCTGGTTTTGCCCATTTGGGTGGCTTCGACCATGTCGCAAAGGGCCATCTGTTGGCTGACGCTGTAGCTGTAATTGGTACTATGGACTTGGTGTTTGGTAAGTTTTCCTGTACTAACCGCTTCCATATATATTCAAAAGGGTCACTACTAACCATTTATAGGCGAGGTTGATAGGTGATTTGCATGAAAGGAATAGACCAGATTCAAAATAGAGACCTCAAATACATTTATAGTCGCATCTTCCTTTTTCATATGTACAATAGCCGGGGACAAGAGGCGCGGCGGTCGAGGGTTATCTCGAGTTGCGCACACCCTGGAGGCTATGCTCTCGGTTGATGTTGGACACGAGGTGTCTAGTAAATACATGCACATACAATTATTTGACCTATGTTCTCGGTGTCCGTTACGTTTGCATCTCGTTGAACAGCGACTATATTTTACATAATCCTGAGGACGGTTTTGCTCCATCTACCTGGTGTCTCGGCCCAAACGGGATAAGTGAACATGACTCTCGTTGCTGTATTTTCTGGGTTAACTTAGGACACGTATCTTGGGGCCCTACCAAAATCATCCACAATCCCATGGGTGGAATAAGTGCACAAGACGCGGCAGGTCAAATTAAAAAACAAATAACTCAACGCAATTGTCTTTGATCAACTGACCGAAGATATATCTAGAGGAAAATAAGTACATATCTAAACCCGCTGTTTCATATCGTCATCGCCATCGCATAATCCATTAAACAAATGCACCCGAATTGGCCGGCTAGTTGGGCCGAACGCGTCAGGTCGAAAGTCGAAATATGTATCGAATCGCCATGCATATACAGAAAAGAAATTTTTGATGGCCAGAGACGAGCTTCTTTGATCCTTGGTTAGATCATTCGTCTCGTGGTCAAGTCGAAGGGACTTGGCCTTCGTTGTCCCTTACCTCCCTCGTCTAATGTCCACCTTTTCTAAAAATTCCCCCCCCTTGCGCTCTCCTGATTCCTTCTAATGCACAAAGAGTAGATACCGCCAGCCGAGTAATGAATCCCGAAAAACGGTCGGTAGTGCTGCGGATAATGACGGGCCGTGGTTGCCATAGTCTTGTAGTCTAGTTCCTATTGCCGATAAATGCCTTGGATGTGAAAGTTGGACGAGAATAAGGAAAATGAAATAAGGTTGACGAGGCCCAATGATTAGTAAAGAATGTTATAACTCGCGGCAACTAGGGCGAAAATCCAGATGATCGGTCCCCGACTCGGAAGATTGCTGTACCCCTTTCCCACTGTGCCGCCTTTTCTCGCTCATATTTTTTCTCATTTTGCTTTTGCATTTTCCTAATGCTGTCTCTCCTCGATCGATGAAATGTAATAGTGATGAGTGACGAAGATGGGGACCTTTGGTTGAAGACGATAGATAGGCCCGTTGTATAAGTAGTTTGAGGCCATAATTTCCCATTGTACAACTGAAATAGAGAAGAAGCCCGGGTTATAGTGTCATACTAGGGTCGCCGAACAGACAGCATCGCGGAGGCAACCTTAAAACTCCGACGATAGCCGACGCATCCTGACCGGGGAGTCATCCTCAGAGCTGGACTTTAGGGAACAGGTCTCGAAACCCCTGGCATGCGACTCCCCCTCCGGCCCGGCGCCAATGGGGAACCCGGCAATCGTGACGTCCGGCTGTCGGAAGTCGACGATCGAAGGGAGCCCGCCCTCGCTTTCCGGAAACGGCCCGCAGACGATCGGATAGCCGGAGATCGGGACACCGTCGTTGGGGTAGTGGACCGTCTGGACGTCCACGGGATGACCTCCGTATACGGAGGCGTCGTGTCTCACCGGCCCGAGGATCTCGTCGAGGAGGGACCCCGGGGGACCTTCCATGGCCCAGCGCGCAACGTGTCCCGGCGGGATCCGGCCGTGCCCGTATGGGTTGCGGACGTTGTCGAGAGGGTTATCGCCGTAGCTCGGGAGTCCCGCATCAGTTTGGTACGACGAAACAGCAGCTGGGGGAGGCTCGGGATGACTGGCCGCCTTCAAAAATGATGGGTCGTAGCTGGTTTTCCAAGTCTGGCCCATCTGGGCGTTGTCGTCCTCATCTAGGTACAGTATTATGTGAGCGAAAAGATAGTCCCCCGTCTCAGACATGCATGGCCTTACCTGGGCAGTTCCCGATATCCAAGGGCTTGTATCTCTCGAAGCTCACGGGACACTTGCACTGGCCGCTCTCGTGGAGCTTGGCGTGGTCGCTCGTCCATTCGGCCGCGTATAAGCTGGAGAGACGAACCGCGACCTCGACGCTCTCTCCGACCTGGGCTTCCTGATACAACGGTATCGCGGCTCCCTCGCCTCGACCCCGAATCTCTGGTTGCACCTGTTGCCGGCCGGAAACCTCGCGGGCGTCAGTCGGAAAGAGCTCCGGCTGAGCCGAAGCAAAACCGGCATCCGAAGCACCAGCATTAGCTTCCCCCGCTGTACCATGCTCATCCACGACGGCCGTTGACCGCTGGATGACCCGCGGGTGCAGCAGGGCCGGGAACTGTACATCACAACCGCACGCCCCGCGCTCGTGCATCCAACGGTGCTCGTACTCGGCAATGTCCACCCTCCTCGCGTGCAAGATCCGGTTGCAGGGCGGGCACATCGTGTGAGCCAGGAAGGGGCGACATGCCGGTCTGGGGCAACACGGGTTATTGTGCAGATGCGTCGTCATGGGGCAAGGGCGGTTGACGGCTACCGAGGTGTGCCCGCAGGTGTAAGCAAGATACTCGGCGAAACACATCCTGACTGGTAGCACGAGACGACCTGAGCTGCTGGAGGGCTATCTTTTCCCCTACCAGTTGAGGGAGGTGTTTTGGAGGTAGTTGGTGGCGGGTGTCAGAGGTTGCAGGTGCGTAATGAGGATGGGAAAGGAAAGCAACGCAGGACGAGAAGAACTTGGAGCAACTGTTCGCGTTGGGAAGTGAATAGCTTCTTGTGTAGCTGTCGAGTGTGAAATAAGCTAGCTGGGTTTAAGTGAATGGAAGTCTGGAAATCACCGCAAGGAAAGGACACGCAAGGGATTCTTCGCTTCTCTGAGAGGAGCGAAAACCGTTAGTTGGGAGAAATTTCACAGTATGGCATGTTTGGACAGAGTAATGAAGTTATAAACGCCGTGTCAAATTAGTGAATGGGTTTTGGGTAAGGGAATGGTCGCGCCGGCTGACCGCAAAGTTCCTTACCAGACGCTCGGACAGCTTGACTGTCCTGGCGCAACGGACTACACAGACCGAAACAATTATGTAGTTAGTCGGCTGACCGTTTTTACTTAATCTGCACCTGTTTCCAAAGGCTTTCGCTTCGGTCTACTGCACTGGTGACAGGACTGAGCAATCAGTTCCTGGTTGCACGGCCCTTTGATGTCAAGCTACAACCACTTTGGGGGGATAACCCGCTTGCTTGCGATGTCAAGGTCAATGCTTCAGCGATGTGGTATGCTGATAAGTTCAAATAGGTATCATATGGGGGGTTTTTTTTGAAACAAGTATTGGGATAGCAAACAAACAAGGTCATCTTGAGATCCAAGCGGAACTGGAAACGAATAGGTTCACAGACATATCGCGACTACCTAGCCCAGAAGCCCAAGCGCCCGATTCGTACCAGGGAAGGGGATAGCTAATTTAGGAAGCTTAGTATTGCCAGGCCAGACCCGGACCGTCTCGAGTAGAAATGACAGTATCAAGCAGCGAGTGGGAGCACTGTTAATGTCGCAGAAATTTTCTCAACTGCCTTGATTAAGCCCACATAACCTATGGACTTACGGCCTTGTGGCTCCACCTCCATGGTAGGATGTAGTGCTATTCTATGTAATTATCTATCAACTAATGCCGTTCGACATTCGGGATCTGTCTAGGGAGGTATCCGTGGGGTTCGTGCCCGCCTGCCCGCCTCATTGGAATGGCATGACATGGATACGTCAAGTATGTCGAATTATGGAATCGAGTGATCCGTTAGGACTTTGTAATACTCAGGTCTTTAGAATGGGATTTGTTTTAAGGCCTCTTTCTTCTTCTTTTTTTTTGTTTTTTTTTTGTTTTTTTTTGTTGAACAAGAGACTTCCAGATATATGAAGCACAGAGATCTGAATCTCTCTGCATCAACCGTCCAAGACACTGCAGCATGGCGAATAGCTTCCAGTCTGGAGGATAAACGTTACGTTCGGAATTATATTGTAATGAGGATTTAAACCAGCTGTGGCGGTAACCGAGGAATAGTTACACTAGCCGTAACCCTGTTGTGTGCGACACTCTGTGCAGGTATCAGTAATAAGCGCCAGTAGTAGTCCTTTATTCTCTCTTTTTATGCAATCATTATGTTGGCTCTCTTCATATTGTCGCAACGTTACAAACGAGTCCGTGAGAAGGACTGAAACTGGGGCCAAAGACAAGGTTTGGATGTTTTTGATGTTGAAGACAGCATAACTAATATGAAGAGATGTTCTTTCTAGTTTGGCGGTGAGCCCCAGTGAAGCGAAATGTACACTCCCGAAGCTTTGGATCACCTTCAAGAATCAAATCGCAAGTGGGCTGTCTGGGAAATACCGTGGGACCGTGCGAGTCCGCAAAATGGATCTATGTAGCCTGTAGCTGCGGTGTTAGGGGCAATGGCTTGCTTTGGTTTCTGTGTACTGTGGATGACATAGAAAGAAAGCATGCTTCTAGAATATGTAAAAGCTCACAGAACCAGAGTAGCAACGGTGGCGTGGAGTGAGCCGTACCCTTTCCCCATCTAATTAGTTTGATAATTTTCTTTAATTCCAGGGCGTCCTGTTCCCCAAGCCGTGTCTCTGTGTTTATTATCAGTTAAATATTAGGATATAACGATAGAGTACTCTGCTGTATACGCTGCCGAAGAGAAGCCTGTCAATCAGGCTCCGTGTGCGAAAGAGTGTTCTATCAGCTGAAGTAGTAGACTGGAACATGACTGGATTCTTCTGCAGTCATTCGTAGCGGTCGAACATCTATGAACAGATCCTGGGATCGCCTTTTTCCCGGGTTCTTCGCAAAGATAGCGAGCTTATTGCCAACGTCTCTATCTATCGCGAGTCGTGGTCCCGCAGATATTTTCAGCATCAACGAGTGGGCAGTGTACGCCTTCGGGATGAGCATGTAGTTGCCAATTATCACAGAATGTGCCTGGGCTATTCAGCCACCAATTATTGGGGTATCCATGTGTTGTGTATTGTTCTGGTTATCGGAGAACTTACTCCTGAGGGATTTGGTCATGGCCTAGGCATTTACGTGGGTGTCACGTGCCTTTAGTCCACCCTCAGGTCCTTTACGGCTACTCCTATTGCTGGGGTGACGCCCATGATCTGGCGATACCCCTGTATCTAACACCAATCGTGCTGTTCTGACCAAGACGGTTTTTGGCTGAGCAGACCAACTACGCACGTCCGGTATACCACTCGCCAGGCACGTTTACGCGCGACCGCGCATGCCCACAACGAGTCTGATTATGGTCACCGTACTTGGTTTCCTGCAGATACTGGGACTAGCCATTGCTACATGGCTCATATACTCGATACCAACATGGGCGCTTGCGTTGTACGCTTCAGAAAGTGGCACGGATTGGCAAGGTGCTCACGGGCGATGATTTACCACGTATTGGCCCTGTGACTTGTGAGGACGAGAAACGCCTAGCTATGATAGATGCTCGAATTGACGTAGACGAGAGGGAAAGGTGAATGTTTATGATGCCTTGGCCGAAAATGAACGTCAGGTGAGGGACAGTAGTGCTGACAAATAATGACTCTAATGATAAACGGCAAGACGGACGAAGCTGACGCTCGGTGGAGAAGGGTTGGTTACTCACTTGGCAGGTAATTAAGCAGGTAAAGAGTAGAGAAGCCTGACGGACTTTATCGCATGTAAGCTAATAGGAAACCGAACAAATTAAACCCCATATGAGATAGGCTCAAAGTCAAGGGACGAGGCGTTGTGCCTGAAATGACAAAGGCGTGGCACCTACCGGGCACCTACCTACCCACCAGCTAGCCTGGTTGGCTGGGTACAACCCACGCACCCCTTGCAATTAGTGCTAACCTACTTGCGAGGGCGATTCTGTATCACAGACAAGCCCTTCACTCCCCTAAGTCCCATCTTGCCTACGACACTCTTCTCCAGGCTCGGGACTTCGGCAGCACCGAGGCCTTCGAGTGCAAATTTGTTGGCTTCCGCTACAAGTCTGACGCTATCCCAGCTCATACGTTTCAGATAACTCTTGTAGAACCCAAGCCATGCCTGGTATGTCTTCCCTTGGCTGTCCATCTGCTCGGCAATTCTCTTGATGTCGTCTTGAGCAGTCAGATCTGCAGGGTGTTCGTTGAACGCAATGTCCTTGAGTTCCCATTTCGGAAACCAAGTTTCATGGGACGAGATAATGAACGTGCCCCTGCCCTCGGCGCCTGCACGAGCTGTGCGCCCGAGACGATGCACGTATGACTCTTTATCGGAAGGTATTCCTACCTGAAAGACGTTGGTAACTGCGGGAAAATCCATGCCGCGAGCTATGACATCCGTGGCGATCATGATACCACTTTGAGCTTGGCGATATTTTTCGGTGACACTGGTGCGCTTGGTCTGAGTCATTCGCGAGTGTAGGTAAAGAATAGGTGGCATATCGGGAAATTGTTGGAGGACTTCGGTGTAAAAGTTCACAAGCCCTGCTGTGGGAGCGAAGACGATAGCCTTGAATGTCTCTACCCCTACTTCTCTTTGTTCCTGGCGTAATGCGCCCAGCAAAGCAGCCGCCACGTCGGAAAAGTCGGGTACTATGACTAATTGTTGTGGGACACGCTCATGTGTGTTGATTTCGCCTTTTTGTATGGTCGAAATGAACTTGTACTCTTTCGAAAGCACCAGACCAGACACCTTCTGAACATACTCCGGGACAGTGGCTGAGAAAAGCATGCCTTGTCTGGGTTTGACAGCTCTATTCGGTAGGCATCCAACGATCTGCTTCAGGGAGGGGAGGAAACCCATGTCTAGTAGCCTGTCTGCCTCATCCAGCACCAAAGTATCCAGCTGTTGCAGCTTCTCAACGACAGGACTTGAATCCCCCCCAAGATGGTCATAAAGCCGACCGGGCGTTCCAATCAATATGTCGCAGCCTTTCAGGATGCGTCTTTCCTCGACATCTTTCTTGGTGCCGCCGATAGCAATGCAGACCTTGTACTGAGGTAGCCGCTGCAACAATGCTTCAGCTTCGGTGGCAATCTGCAATGCTAGTTCTCTGGTGGGCGTGATGACCAGAAGAGATACAGCAGAACCTGGCTTTATGTTCCGGTTTACTAGATTCTGGAGAGCAGGCAGTAAGAATGCGACGGTCTTGCCAGTGCCTGTCTTAGCTTGTGCTAGAATATCCGAACGTTCGGTGAGAATAGGTCGGATAGTAGCTGCTTGAACAGGAGTCATGTGTTCAAACTTCATATCTTCAGCGATGGTGAGGAGTAAGGTGGGATGAACAAGACCGCCTTCCCCCAAGTCGCTAAATTTCTGTTCGTCGGATGATACCGGGATAGTCGATGGGCCAGAAGAGCCCGTGATAATTTGCCCAGCCGACGGGCTGCTCGGTTCATTGTGAGCGCGTGTGTCTTTCGTCGCCTTTTTATTGTTCTTCTGGGTAGACATCCCTTTGCTCCTCCATTTGGCGGATTGTTTCGACATTACGTGATGTCTGGCAGTCTTCTCATTCATGAAATTGCGCGTGAATGCAGTGGTGGTGGTGGTCGTCGTCGTAAAGTTGTGTCGAAGGAAGAAAAGTCGAGGAATAGAAAACGAAACTGGTATAAGTTTCTTGTAAGGAATATACATCCCGAGAGCTTGTTGGGACAAAAGGTGTTACGTTGGCACCTCTTGACTTTGTTGTTGTATTACCTAACTTGGTAAATTATTGAGCTGCGAAAATTACCTTGACCATCTTTCGCCACGTGGCCCCACTTGCAACGTGTTTTTGACACGAATTTACGAGGGGGGTGTACTGTGCTCTGCCCTGTAAAAGGGTCCTAGTCAGGTATTCTTGGCACGCTAGTTAATACCTGCCCACCGCGTTAAAGGCATCTTATCGCGATAATACAATGACCAACTCCAGGCTCGAGCGTTGCTTGTTATTCTATAAAATTCAATAAACTTTTATTCAAGTTTTACTTAATAAAGGGACTATATTTATGTAGTTGTTAATGGCTCAAACAAATATAACTAATATTGAAACTCAATTAACGGTGATAAATGTAGCCACGTGATGACGCAAATTGTCCACATTAAAGATCTCCCTAGGTGTCCTGCCAGGCTCGCCTTTTCAGCAATATACATGGTAATTACAGAATTATTTTGGAGCTCCCTGGGCCCCTGTAAGTGGTCCGTCGCAAGGGAGGAATGACCGGAATGAAATTATAAAGGCCGGACTGCGCTGTTAACTCAATAGATCGTGTTCTACGGCTTTCCGTAGCGACGAAAAGTTTCTTGGCGGCCCTGCAGAGCTTCGAACGCACAACAAGGTCTGAAGGGGTGGACTCGGACGAAGCCTTAACTATGTGAGTGTCATTTGGGGGGGGGGGGGGGGGTGGCCACTTTTTCTTCGCTTGGCGGCACAGAAGGAAAAATCGGAGAGGAAAACGTTTACGAAACGCCCAGAAAGACCGCCTCATATGTTATTGTTATGCAGTTATAATTATGCTGAACAGGGCAGCTTCATCAGACTCCCGGGTACTTAATCTTACCACCTCGTAACTCCTACAATCTTGATTGCGTTTGTAGAAAAGAAAAAGGGCAACCTGCATTACTCTAGTTATGTATGAAAGGACGTTCGTTACACATCATCTCGTGAGCCGGTTTCCTCTTTGTAAGCTCGGCCAACGTCAATCCCGTATTGTCTTCCCCGTCCTGGCCGGTCCCACCATCCCAAGCTGATCCTCCATTTGTTCCAGTGCGTATTGTCCCACTCAGCGCCTTCTTTCATTTCCTCGTTCAACTGAGCCTGGCATATGGCGCTATCGACAAACAAAGATGCTAAGCCAGCGATGCTGCATGGATTTTGAGGAAGAACTGTCTTGGTGTCAATTAAGAAATAGGCTGCGACACCAGAGGTGAACATCAAAGCTAGGACAACTTGTAAGGCGATCTTAGAAGCAATGCTTTGCCTTAATACGCCTCTGTTCGAGTCGATCCATGTAGCAGTCAAGATTGCGTTGCTCGAAGTAGCATTCCTGGGAACTCTCATTTTCGCCGATATGACTTGTGCCATATACCGCCTATACACTTTGCGAATCTCTGTGATGAGACGATCGTGATTCTTCAGTCCCAAGAGCTCGTGAGGCTTGGGACCACTTCGAGAATTGAGCATAAAACTAAAGAAACCATCGATGTGGTAATTTGAACCTTGGTAGTCTGATAGGATGCTCGGAGAGTTGAATCCGCCAAAGGTAAAGCTCCCCTCCCAGAGAGTTATTTCCAAATTAAAGTGTGCCTGCGGACGATACGAGAACTCCGTACTTCCGTCCAGTCCGCTCGCGAGATATTTGATACTGGATTCGTCTGGTATGGCCGAGATGATGTTGAGATCAGGCACGCTCAGAGTAGCATGGACTTGGAGCTCAGTCATTAGTTGGTAACATGCCATCGTCGTAAAGTCATCTGACCTTGCAAAGGCACCCGTTCCGTTTGCTGTCCACTGTCCGAAAGTGAAGGCAAGAGATGGACAGCCAGGCGGGTTGTCTTCTTGGAAAGGCAGGTTACGCTCCCCTGAGCTGAGAATATCATCGGCTTTGACCCTTACATGCAAATCTTGCATCTGTGCGATTAGATTTTCCGGGGCTCGAATGATTGTCAAGTCCTCCCTGATGGACCAAGCCACTGAAGGGTTTGGGCTATCACACTCAGGAGGTAAGCGTACGGAACTGTTGATCCCAAAATCCCAGGGATGCAAGGGGTCTCCCAATACAATTTTCTGTTGGCTTAAGTCCACTATTGTACATCTCAGGTCCGCTCTCATAGCTGGAACTTGGAGAGAGATGGAAGAATCTTGAGTAGCTTCGATCTTCGTTATGTCTGCTGAGGCCAGCTGTAGGTTTGGTAATGCCAACTCGGCGTTCGTCAGGGCGGGGTATGAGAGATTCAGCATTTCGAAGCTGCTGAGCAATACTGCGGCTCCCCCATCATCTCGCACACTGTCCGGCCAGGCTGGGTCGAATTGATCGAGGCTTCTCACGTTGACGGATGCCGGACCTGGTAGAGGTTCTACAACAAAGAGCCCCGAGATGAGGACTGGGAAGAAACTTCCAATGAAGCTCGCGAAAATTGCTAGAGCAGCTGCCCAGTGTTTGTGGCGTATGGAAAATTGGAGAGAATCAAGTGTGAATTTCCCTAGTAATGACTCATTGATGCTGCTGGTGGCCTTAGACTCACTTCTCTGAAGTCGGTAGAAGGGCGCAAAAAGCATCATATTAAATGCCACGGAGTCGTATAAGCTGGTGATTGTAATAAACACCAACGATGGTGTGATCCTAGTGCCGAAGGTTACGAGGAGGCTATGAGGATTGTTGACTATTGCAATGCCATCACGTCGGCCTGAAAGATGCTGCAGTACCTCAAGGACAACAATTAACGCAATAGGTAAAGCAGATATGCCTAAAAAGGCTCTGGGATCAAGGGCTAAAGGCTGCCACCAGCGGATAGGTGGGAGTTGCTTATCATCGGATATTGATTGTGGCTTGCCTGGAAATCTTCGATTGATGTAGATAGCAAAAGAACGGGTAGTTAGCGTTGGCGCTTTGGAAGTGAAAGTGTATTCTCCTAATGCCTTCTTGATGTCTTTGAAGTTCGTTTGGCCTATGTCCCTGAGCTTTTCCTGAAACTTAGTGCTCTTGGATAGAACCATAGCAGTCCCACCAGTGATCCCCACATTGCAAGGTACAACGTTCTTGGGCCGGATAAAAAATAGAACTATCCCGGCGATAAATGTCAAAAGGAGGCCACTCAGCATCAAGTATAGTGAAAGCAGCGAGACCTTCAACCTCACGGAGGACAAGCTAATCTGCCCGGGGAGTGGAAGTGAGGCTTCCTTGATGAGATATCGATTGGCCACCTGGACTCCTATGTATTCAAAAGCGACCGAAGCAGCACCGATCATTCTACCTGGATCATCGAGGAACTCCTCATAAGTAGAGTCGCCAAACAGCGACATCATCTTGAGGAAGGTATTGGGGGATTCTAAATCCATAGCATTGGATAAGAAATTGCCTGCCATAAGATTTGCATTGTTTGACTCGGAGAAAATCCGTTCTGAGAAGTTCGTATTGCTGAAACCGTCTATAAGGCGACTCTCATTCGTGATACTTGTAGTATCTATTTGAATCCGAGGAGGGTTGAACCTGTGATCATACGAAACCTCGGCTCTCTTGACATCGTATCTAGCAGTGCAAGAGACTGCTGTTACTGGCATTATCTGAATTCCCCAAGTATCATTGGGATCTTGATTGTCTGTTCGTAAAATTGCTCCCAGTACTGATGTCTGATTGTATCTGACATCGAATACTGATACCACGGCAAAATCCTCATCGTGGGCTCCTTGACACTCTGTTGTAAATACACCGCCGTATAGCTGCCTACTTGGAATGTGTGGTGGTAGAGCATGATACACATATTGCTGAATGTAGTGAGGATCTTGTCTCGATGAGGGACAAGACAGCCATGAAACTGTATTATTGATGGTAATTCCGGTGGCATAGTCGTGAGAGAGTTGGTCGCTTTTTGGGTTGCTGGTTGTATTGAATGGAAGTACTTGGGCCCCTTCACAGTGTATTTTTGGTACGAAGACATCGGATATAGCTCGAATAGTCGAACCGTTGCGGATAGAACTGGAGTTTGCCGGCAGTCCAAATGTTTGGTAGACTAGGCCAGGCTGGAGACCTTCAGGAAAAGTAAGGTTTTCTGCAAGCAATGCATATGCACCATAGTCGGCAAATGATTCTTTGAGCGTATCGATGTTGTTGTTGTAATCAGACCCGTTGAAAACCGTCAGCGCCTCGAGTGTCATGTTCTGGAACGGCATTGAGGTGTCAGTCGGCGTCAGAAAGCCCGTGGAGGCTACAGTAACAAGTTTCAGCAATAAACCGCCGACGAGGGCAAGCAAGACTGGAATGTGTTTTCGCCGTCCGGCTTTCCACAGACTGGTTATGATGATGGGTGAGACATAATCGAGAAGGACGCTCTCTGTCGCACTGACTGGCTTTTCCTTCATTTGCTGCCAAGGTTGAAGAATCTTACACCAATGCTCAATCTGGCGCCAGAGGCTGGTTATAATAACCAAAATCGCTGTTGGGCCGTATGTCCAAGCGTAGTGGTTGGTTGTTATAAGTGCGAACCCGTGACTCTCGTCTGAAATACGCCATACCGCGATCGTGGCCACAACCAATGTTGCCAACAAAAGCGAGGTGAGTGTCAAAAAGGTAGCGGATACCCATATTGAGTTCCAAACTGCCACTTGGTTTTGGTCCTTGTCGGCGTAGAGAATAGCGTTGTCAATCTCTACTATCTCCGGAGACCTTGTTGACTCAGGCGTAGGGCTCGAATGACCTGTTGGCGATATACCATGGTCGGATAAGGGTGAAACTGTAGAATCAGCAGCGAAATTTTCGCTTGGTGGCCTAACGTATCTGACTGTATTTTCTTGTTCCATGTTGTTATTTTGTGTTAGAGCTGCTAAGGAAATCTTGTGATGTTAAAAGTAGGATCAATAGCAGTTTACTGTGAGGCAATTAAGCGCGCCAAATGTATCTGATGGTACAACTATGTTGCGATGGTGGCAACCCGCATGGTTTTGATTTCAAGAAAGCTGAGTCGTTATAAGGACTCAGCTAAATAAATATATAGGATTTCAGCCTCGGAAGCTCCTACTTTTAAGCTCTATCTTTGTGAGGGGAGTCTTGAAGGTGAATTTCAAGTAATCTACATGTTCAACCTTCATTAAGAAATGGCTATGATGGTAATCAAAAACCCCCATGGTGCAAAGGTTTCAGAAGTTGGAATTCTGCTCCTTAGGCAGATCATCTTAGCATAGAGAGACGAGGCTCTTTAACGTTGTGGCTGAATGTTAGAAAGTGCATACTTTTATTATTTTTAGATTAATTTCCTCGGTATTTATACCGTAAGCATGCATTTAAATCCGTATGTGCTCCGCGGCTCCGCCCTCCTTACAGGGCAAGTTACAATCATCAAACAGGACCCCGATGGCAACGTTTATCTTGCCCCCAAAACTGCGACCTGCAGCGCCTGGAAGGAGTCAAGGGCCACAATCGAGAGCCAACCATTGAGGCAGCATAGCATCAGGCTCTGACCGACCGAAGACCCATACATCCTATCAGTTTTTGGTATCGTCTGAGTGCCATCGAACAAGCAGGATGCGGCTGCGCTTCTCAAGTGGCACACAATTACCAATCATTGCTCTCTTGATTTCAGAGAAGCCTGCTGAATAAAACACTGGTATCTATACTCCGAAACAGTAGGTGGAAGAGAACGCACAACCAAACAAGAAGGCTGGGAGGTGACGTCGCATTTTAAAGATGACTATGAGAAAACCCTACATTATTCGCGTTGCCAATGAAAGTTGCTTCTATAATTGTGTTATATTAATTGAAACGTTTGAATTGTAGCTTCCTAAATGCCCGATATGAACTGCATATAAATATAAGATCCACACCGTAAGGGTAGGAATAGAGGCCAATCTCCAACATATATCCGGTGAATCTTACCCCTTATTTTCAACACACTTGCTGCACCGTCTAATAAATTCTGGGAATGTATGTGAATATTAAGGCAACGATTAAAGGCTACTACTACAGGAAATATCTGCAGGCATGGGCTTTATACTCATTGTAGCGGTACAACTGGCTAGTAGTGGAGGAGTTACGCGGGGTATCCCAGTTTGTCCTGGAACCAAAACCTCAATCTCTCTACCGTCGGTTGATCAGACATCCAGTGGGCGAGATCCACGGGGTTTGTGTTCGGTGTGTCGAATATGCTCTCAAAGCCCTCTGGAGCTGCGATGTCTCGCCGAATGCTCCACGAACCGGTTTGGTTTTGATACTTCTCGCTGAGAACATAGATCTGGAGCAACTTGGCACTCTCGGGATGCGGCGCGTCTTTCAAAATCGCAGCGCCTTGTGCCCACGAAATGAAAGGCGCCCCTTCTGTTAGGAAGTGTACCACAAGCGGATCTTGCGAGAACAAACCGATGGTCGTGCCAAAGGTGGCGGCGTAGGTGGTGTTGGGCTGCCCGAGTTCGTTGGCTATCGAGACATGATTGTGGTGCAAACCTAGGGTTCTGCGCAAGAAGCGACCAGAAGAAATCGACGCCGTGCGTGTTAATGCTGTGTGATCAATCTCGTCAGCAACGATTTTATAGGGAATAACTGGGGGTCTACCAACATGAGATCAAAAGTATTGAGAACGGCATCATCATCAATTGGGGATATGAAAATCAACTTATTCTTGAATTCCGGTTTAAGGAAATCTAGAAATGTTGTAGGAAGCTCAATGCCTTTCAGTTTGTCCTTATTGTAGATAATACTCCATGCATTGACGATTGAGGAGGCCCATGCACTGTCGGAGTCTTTGAACACGTCGTGGACCTGCTTAAAGCCAGCTGGCTTGTAGTTGAGCAAGACTCCCTGCCGTTTCTATCGCGGGTAATCCTGTAATGTTTGAAGTAGGACGTTGTCAACACTGACACTCTTCACAGCTAGTTGAAGATCAATGTCAGGTCCGATATAGCTGGAACCTCTCACGGTGACGTTCAGAGCCATTCCTAGGAATCTCTCTTCAAAGGCATTCTTGAGCCCGTCCTGTTGATGTGGCTCGCTCCCTATGCCAGAGGGTTACGACTCCGCCTTCCTTCAAAGCCGCCTGATGAATTTGATCTAGTGATCGGGTTTCCGTGACAGCTTGGCAGACGCCAACAGTAGCCCACGCTACAAGCGGAACAAATGCGTAGAAGTGCATGATACTAAGACAATTCCTGTTCGGCGCTAGAAGGGCTCAAATCAGGAAAATAAAAGGCGGTTGGGAAAGGAGCTGACAAAGGGCGCTCAAACGAAATGCCATACGTAAGTCAAGTTGTGTGAATAGTTCTAATTATATGTTGTTGCCCTGTCGCAATCATATTTTATATACAAACATGAGCGGCAGGTGGGCAACAAGAAGGACAAGGTGCCCACTTGTGCAGCCCAAGAAACGCTCGAGTGAGAAGTCTTGGTAAGTGTTGCTATCATGCACCAAGTCTGTATATTGACAGCTTTATACAGGAATTCCCTGAGCTTGCACGAGCGCAAGGACTATATCGACGCAGTGAAATGTCTCCGCCAGAAGCCCGCGCGAATTTCGCGGTCGTTTGCACCAGGAGTTAGAAACCGCATGGATGACTTCACCGCGTCTCATGTTAATCAGACGATTTACATTCACGCCCCGGTAAGTGGTAAATTGAACAGTCGCTGGCTGAGGAAAAACTACTAAGTCCAGGGTAGGGATGGTTGCTACCTTGGCACAGATATATGGTTTGGCAGTGTGAAACCGCACTCCGTGTTGAGTGCGGTTATAAGGGAACTCAACCGTACTGGGACTGGACGCTATACACCGACGACATCTCCCAGGAACCCCTTTTTGATGGCTCGGAATACTCGTTCGGAACAAACGGCGTGTACGTCCCACATGGCACTCTAAACGGCACCGTTCCCGGAGTGCCCGCGCCCCAAGTTGTCACTCGTCCTCCGGGAACTGGCGGAGGCTGCGTCGTCGACGGACCCTTTGCCAACATCACTCTAACTCTCGGGCCCGTGTTTCCAGTAGCAGAGGAGTCGAACCGAACAGGACTGGAGTACAACCCGCATTGTTTAACGCGCGACTTTTTGCAGGTGCTTGCTCAACAGTTCTTGACCAATGACACTGTGTCAACCTTACTCTCTCAACCATCGGTGGCAGAATTTCGAGCCTAGATGGATTAGACTGTTCATTTCGGAGCTCACAGTTATGTCGGTGGTGACATGAGCGATATCTTTACCTCCCCACAAGACCCTGTCTTCTACTTCCATCACGGCTAGTTGGATCGTTTGTGGGCCGTATGGCAAGAACAAGCCCCTGACGATCGCCTATACGCCACAGAGGACACGCAAACATGAACTAATAGTAGGTTCTTAGATCATCCTAATTGGGTCTTGCGAAAATATTAAGGCAGTGCACAGGTCCTCCATCTCCAAATGCAACCATCTCGGATATTTTAGATTTTGGGTATGTGGGTGGCAGAGTTACCATGCCTGATGTGATGGATCCTCTGAGTGGGCTATTGTGTTATCGGTATGAGTAGACGGCAAATGGTCAAGCTCTGGTGTTGGCGTCTGGGTCTCCAAGTCGAGTGGGTTTGGTGTTGATGGAACCCACTACCCGGGGGTCCATGCTCCCAGATGCCTAACTATGTCTTCGTGTCACGAGGCACACTTGAGACTGCACAACAAAGAGACTTCTGTATATAGTTAGATTAGTCCACGAAGGTGGTTTAGAGGCCTTCGCGCAATAACAAGTGTCTATTGTCTACCTCAAGTACAGGATTCCCGACACTTCGGTTGCTCCAACTTGATGATTAAGTGGTATTTTCGGGTTAAGCTCTCATACTATTAAGATCTAGGAGGACGTTTTAAGAGCTTTGCACTGTTCTCCTCAAGATATGCGTCGACTCCGATATTTCAAGATTCCCATGTATTCCAGTCGAAGATTGTCGAAAGGCCATCAGTCATCTCGGGGCTTGTCCCTGAGTTCGGCGAAGACCGGGGATAGATGCCGACAGGAGGAAAAAAAGCATTTGGCATGCCTCGGAAGGCATTTGAGGCTTGAGAGATGTCAGTGTAAAACGATGTTCCAAGCGATGTTTGGAGAGGAGCGGGTGTCGAGGAGAACCACTGCCCATTTGTGGTGGCCTGGATAAGCTCTGCATCATCCTTGCTTAGCTCCAAGGCCTTGTACGCCTGAGAAACGACAGCATTAATAGCTTGCACCGTCTTATGAGTGGCGGAGTTCAGGCCATTTCTGCTGGCGAAGAGTCTTTGGCACGATTCAAGCAGCTTTAAGTGCTCCCTGATGTCCTCAACCCCGTATTTTGAATTAGGCGGTGCCTCGGACACCAGTCCATCTCGCAGAGTATGCTCTATGCCGACGCAGAGAGCCATGGCAGAGAGGAGAAAATCATGAGACATGAGAGACAAAGCCCGCCAGTTCTGCACAACCATCCCATCAACCTTAAACGAGAGCTTGGACAATGTTTGTTGATGCCGGAGGACTCGTGTCGCAGCCGCCAGACAGGCATCGCGAGAGTAGGAATATCTCGTGTCAGTTCGAGCGGGAGCTAGAAACCTTCGGTGCAGAGTAATGCATGTGCGTTGTTGTAGGATATCAATTTCTATCGCTCGGTTCACGTTAATAGGCTCATGTACGGACTGGTCAGAGGAAGTAGGTGCCTTGAGCCAAGAGGGACATGTGTTGACTTGCTCGTCAAGGGCACGATCAAGATCGAGAATTCTCTCATAAGTAAGTTCCTGGAATGATGCTGTATAGGCCGTGATTTGGTCAAGCATCGCAGCAGTTTGGGCCCTATAATTTAGGAATCCTATTATTGAAGGCTCATTAGGGGTGCGAGACGGTGGCAAGCCTGTCATCTCTGGATACAACTCTTCGTCTGGAATATCTGCTGGTAGTCTTGTATCATTCTGATGATGGCTAATGTGTGGAGGTAGGCCGAGATACGAGGCAAAAATAAGGTCAAGTTGAACTAGGTATGGCCACGTTCTCCGTCGCATCTCACCATCAAAAATAGATGTCTCGTGAAAGTGAGAAGGGTCACGGTGATAGCCTGATCGCATGGCGATGCGTATGGCGAAGCTTAGGATGAGGGAAGCTTGGAAACGATATTCTTCTAACCAAGTGTGCTCACAATTAAAACACATGAGCCGCGTTAATTAGAAGAGCTCATTCATTACCATCTGAGTATGGGAACCACGTACCATAGCTTCCACTGTTTTAGATATTGGCTTAGCATAATCGAATCGCCTAAGGCATTCAGCTGCTTTAGAAGCGTATTGTTGCGAGGCAGATTCCACGAATGGGATTTCCTCCATGTCTACTCCGGACTCGAGTACGAACTACGGAGCAATTGTGATTATAGAGAACAATATAGAGAGCCATGGAAGAGTTACTCTGCTAGGATTCTCCCAAAATGCTTTGTAGTCTCTTAGAAGTGTTGGTGAATGAATGGGAACGTCAGGGAAGTGTGAGGCGCGAGTAAAGATGTTTACAAGACGATCAGTCACCCGCCTAGTTGGCAAGGCGTTGACAAGATGTTCGATAGAAACCTCATCCGTAAAACCAAAGAGCAATGACGGGCGCAAAGGCATATTGGACTTAGGGCCTCCTATGTCGTTAATGCTGGACTTGATAATTTCGATCTAGCATGGTTAGCGAATTTATCTTTACCCTCATCCTCACCTTCACCTGCGCCTCATTTTACCTACCTCCCGGAGAACAGCTTCCCAGTTTGTGGTGTCAATGAGCCGTGTTTCCATCTCATGGCCAGCCAATGCTGGAACCGCAGCTGAATCAGACTGTGTGATACTGCAGTTGCTCGTTTGAAAAAGTGGCTCGGGGTTGCAGTTGTTGAGACCGGGTGCGGACTCCCTCTCTGGGTTCTCCTGGGTGCTTCCAGCTGTCCCCCGAGCAGCAGAAACAACGAAAGTCTCCAGCCTTTGCGAACGACTGGATATGCGGCCGAGACGGTCTTCGTGCACTGGTCCGAGCAAGCCCCTCCGGTTCGTATTTGACACATGAACGCAACTTCCGGGGGGGAGATTTCGACAGTTCTTGCATAGAAGGCTGCGATCGCATTTCAACCTACAGGCTCCGTGAGCAAAGCGGGTTATCAATCTGTTATAGTACCATACTTCTTAGCTCTACATAGAGTACATGAGACTTGTGGTTTGGGTCTACTACGGGCGCTGGACGCCTCGTGCGTTTTGTCCGACCTGGTTGGGTCGAATTCGTCGTTGGATTGCATGCCTCGAGCAACTCTTGCTCAACTTTGATCGATACCGGTTGTCTACATTCGAAGCCTGGAGCCCAACTGGTGCAATACGTGTCAACAGGCCTCGAATTTTATGCCAGTTTTAGGTAGTTATTGTTCCATCCTTTTCTGTCGCAAAACTGATGTCGATACTGGTATCGCGGGTTGGTTACGGACATCGGCATCAACAATAACCGATTAGTCGGTGATGACTACACTGCGATCAGCAGGTGTAGTTGGGCATTACTTGGCTTAGTCTCATGAAGTTTATACTTCTCCATCATGACGAAACCGTGGGTCGACGAGTTCGTTTCACAAACCGAACCATGGAAGGCATCCAGCCTTTCCCCGATCGTGTTGTCTTCGATAATTTCAAACTGAGCTTGATCGACCATAGCCTCTGCAGCTGTTGAGGTAATTGAGAATGCCTAGCGTGTTGTGGGATTTGGCCTTGGCGGAATTTACTGCTCTATCGACTCCACCACTTGAAAAGGCAAGGGAAGTCTGGCGCGACTTGCCTACGCTGTTTTTAGTCCAGTGTCTCGAGATAAAGTTTACATTCCCGTGACGGCTCCAAGAAATCTTTAAATCTGGCCACATGAGTCAGCAATTTATTAGGTTCTGTAGAAAGGTACGATGGAACAAGTGCATATAAGGACCCCGCACGGGCGGCTCATGTCAATTGCCTCCATCGCCTTTACAACATCAATATCCACACCAGCTTGCAACAGTTCATAGTTATTCCCCCCTCATCACTTCGGGGCTGTTTGTAACCTACAAACAACCCCGGATACCGACGAGACCAACAAACAGGCAATAGTTACACTAGGTGTATTGTTTTAAACGAAAATCCAGACGTCTTGTCGTAGTTATACTGGCCGGAGCCTTCACTAAGTGTGGTAGTCTGTTCAAAGTAAAGCCTGGGCTCGTAAGCCAAGTACAAATCCCGCTGGTCGTAATCCCGTGCGTACCACCGAGGCAAACTATAATATGGAGTTCTACGATGAGATATCCATGTTCATGATTGATCAAGTAAATACATGGCGTTATACAGGTCTCCTAGTTCATTACGTGGGAGTATGGAGCCCAAACCGACCACTCCTCTACCATATGCCAACGCCGCCCATTATAAACCAAATGCTAACATGATTACATCAGAATTATACACATTCTATGAGTCGGAGGGGGTATCTTCCCAGTCCTTCTCGACGCGCCACTGGTCGTCGAGTTTCAGAGCCGTCTCCTGCACAAGATCGCATTCGCGGTGACCCCATTTCTGACGGAAAACCTCGCGACCAGCTTCGGCTAATATCCAGAAAGATTTACCGAAACCATCTGCGTTGTAATAGTATGGCTCACCAACACCGCCGTGCTGGCTACCCTGCCAAGAATTACGTGCCGTATTGTCGCTCCGATATTTATACTGCCCCATATCGTCGGCAACCTTGAGAAGGGCGCGGAAATAATCCATAGCCTGGGAAATCCCCGACCCAGCAGCTCCTTTAGGACTTTCTGCCTCTCGTTTCTGCGTGGACTTTTCCTCAGGCCTTTTGTCGGGCTTTTCTTTGGGCCTTTCCACGGCTTTCTCCGGGGGTTGCTCCGCGGGTTCCGTCTCTTTGCCCGCAGCTCCATCGTCCTGGGTTGGCTCATCCTCGTCAGTCTTCTCATCTTCATGTGGCTGCTCCTCCTTCTCTAACTCCTCCTTAGGTATTGGATTGGGATCAACGAATGTAGGAATAACCTGTGGATCGCGGTATAACGCGGCAAGGTCCTCCAAGACGGTCGAGACATCATTGATTATCCCAACACGGCGATGTCGCATGGTCCACCCGTCCATCTCGAGTCTGGCATTCATGTCGCAATCGCTTCCATAGTACGGCATCAGACTATCCCATCCACCAACAGCGTCGAGTGCGCCGCGGTTTACCAATGTCAGATGATCATATTGGAACCAGCGAAACGCCCACCGTTTCTCATTCTCCAGCGTGTGGTTTAGCTCTCGTAAACAATTCTCGTAGATGGTCCTATATCCCTTCTGTCCAGCGGCTGCCGGGCGCAGAATATCTGTTTTTTCCTGATCGTCATAAAAGAACCAATCTCGATCGCCGGGGCGTTTTATGGTGTCGGCCCCATCCTCGAACGACATAACCAGGACGTCTTGATGCGAATAGAAGTAATATGGCCATTGGCGGGAAGTGGCCGTGGAAATGAAGAAGTTTTGCATTTGCGAAAAGGTCAAGAGCACGGGTGTCTGTAGTACATTGACACCAAGACGGGTCAGGGTGGTATGGTTCAGATAGAAGGGGTTTTGCAGCGTCAGCTTCCCGTCGGCGTTAGAATTCTGCACCCCCGTATTCTCGACGACATAGATGGACTCGGGCGGCCACCCAGCGGTGAGATAGCCCACGACACACTGCAGGAGCATGGGCCATTGGCGGGTGAAGCCAATGAAGAGAGGTGGTATGTAGGAGAGGCCATAGTCGCGGTGGAGGCCGGGTTTCGGAACGTTGTACACGGGAATCGGCGGCGGCGTGGCGGTTGACGAGGCCAGAAGTGGGAATGGGTCGGTTACGGAGGGCACGGCGAGGGTTGAAGTCGGCTTATACTTGGGGGGAGCGTGGGTGTTGGTTGGGCGGACAGGGACCTTCTCTTCTTCTGCTTGCTGTTGGTCACCGCCGTGGATGTTCTGGATGCTCTTCAGAAGCTGGCTGGTCTGCCCGGTGTTGTGGAAGAGGCCAACAAGCACAAGCACGAGGACAAGAAAGCTCACCGGGAGCAGGAGGCGCAGTCCCCGAGGGGCGCCGACCAGGGAGATGGGCATCGGTTGTCGAATTGGCTGGCAGTCTTATCTTGTCTTCTGGGGTAGCTGGTGGATGAACGACGGGAAAAGAGGGCAGGCAGGCTACGTGTTGGCCGACATTGTTTCGATCAAACCCAAAGAAACACAAAGGAGCGACGAGGTGGTGATAACAGTCTTCAGACAGAAATTTGGCGGTGGGGAGATGGGCGACGGGATACGGATGGGAGTGGGCTGTGTGCTTGTGGGATAGCCCGATCGGGACCTGGATAGTGGAATAGAGTAAATGACGATCGTATCAGAGCCCCCCGTCGCCCCAGGCACCAGCTGAAAAAAAGGGGAATGAATTGGCAGCTGGAGCAATTGGTGCAGTACCTGAATGTGACCGGGATCAGCGGCCAAAGTGGGAGCCAGTCGCGTCATTGCCATCGCTTTACGCGTGGTAGACAGCCCTCTGGGGCCAGGCTAGTACGGCTGACCACAGTTACCACTAATTAGGCAAGTGCCTCTTTCAGACGAGGCAAGACCCTTACTTCTTTCCACCCCCCCGCAACAGATTTGATGAAATCGTCCACATTCTGTCCCACGGAGCTTTCTATTCTATTGTACTCCGTTTCATACAGCGCGTCGCAAATCCACACAGTTTTCTGTTCTGAGCTACCATGCCCTTGATGCGGTTTCACGATGTTTGCTCCTGTGTGACGATGGCTGTGTCTAACGAGTCAAGACCCGGAGGGCGATATGATTACAGATGAGGGTATAGCGTCAGCCGCCGTGGCTGAGTGGACGTAGCTCCCTACCTCAATGTTCAAGAACTCAATCAGCCCAATGACCGGATCACCATCCATCGGAGAGTCGACAATGAGTGTCCTGGCCAATGGATCGAGTCCACTCTCCCGCATAGAACCGTACTGAGTTGGAATCTTCACTGCAAACTCCAGAAATAAGACCATGTCACTTTCCAGATCGATTAGATTGAAGGCTACGATCATTTTCCTCTTCAGCATGTGTTCCACTATTCCAAGTCGAACGGCTTGGAGATACAGAGTCCGTCCGTCGGGAGAAATCTTGGGTGAAGCAAGCGATGTCATGCAAGCGCCGAAGTTGGTGCCCTTTAAGAAAGCAAACGGTTCAACGACGCCGTCGGCCTGTGGTCCCGGGTCGGGTACCCAAGTTGGGAGACGCGAATCGTTTCGTAACGATCCAATAGATAAGAGAAAGGCAGATTGGGATTGCGTGAGAAGACATGCAGCGAGATTAAGCATTACTTCGAATTTGTCTACGCTAGCCGTTGCACGGAGACATGGCCATAACCTCGGCCCAGATTGTGAGGACGGCAGCGCGTCTTCGAGTTGCATACTTTGGTCGATCGTCAGTGATGCTTGTCGGACCAGAGCGAGCCCGGCGTTGACGAAGTCGCGGTTGTCCGAGGCTGATCGCCCACTAGTTAAACGAAGCCACTCTTCCAAAGACCACTTCATGCCCTGTTGGAAGAAATCACGAGAGTCCAATAGCTGGGGAACAAATTTGATGTGGAAATCCCAAAAGGGGCGAAAGACTGCGTGTTCAATGTTAGTAGCCGTGATCATGGAAGCCAGCAAATGCGAAGGTGATGTAAGCTAACAATTTATAAATCCCTCGCTTGTCCCTTTGCTATCACCGCCCTTTCCCTTTCCCTCGAGAACATCTTTAAACGATTGGATCAGACCAACCACTGTTTCAGGGCGAATATGATGCTCTCCGAACCGAATGTCAATACGCCTGGCGAGACAAAATTCTTGCAGAACCCACAGTCTCCCAAACCAGCGACGAGTCAATAAATAAGCGGCCCCGAGGAAAGCGCATGGCTCGGAATCATCTCCTAGTATTTAATTTTTACCTACTCTCTCATCCTCGTTTTCTAGAAGTCCAAGTTCGCTTTGCGCTGCTTCAAATCGAGCCATACCTAAAGAGAGCAGCTGAGGGCATTTCCCCGGCCATATGGTAACCGATTCGGCTGCGCGATATATGTCGCTCACTGTGGAATTTTAGTGCTGCTGGTAGTTACTTTGTTCTTGTTCGTACAGACATACTCATTCGAAGTTGCTGTGTCTTCTCAACATCGTCGCTCTGATTCATACAGACTGCATCAATCCAATAATAGCCCGGCATTACCTGTCTAATCTGTAGAAGCGCATCGTGTAGGTTCGGCTTTATGATCACCTTCTTTCCATTGCACACTATCACCCGCTTGCTCGTGTTATCAGTGTCAGTGTCCTTACTGGACTTGGGTAGGTTGATCCTGACATGTCGTAACGCATCGCCCAGTAGTTCTCCGGCCACGTTAGCGGCAAACTTCGTCTAGGAATCGTCTTTCTCCCACGAATACGATAGAGCGATGTATTTTGGACTGCGCGTTAGATCTACAGTGTGTAGTCTGCACTGGATCAAATCGCCCGGGTTACTAGCACTAACTTCTAACAGACGTATACTCGTGAGCGTCGGTAGTGCCAAGTACGAATAAAACTCGGTGTTGTCGAGCGGCTGCCACAAGAAAACGTTGAACTGACGCTATCCTTTCTAGAGAGAGATCATTTGGAAATTGTACCTACTTACATTGTACTGCGTAAACAATTCCTTTGGCGTTCGAATTATGGTGCCTTCTTCCCACGCTTTTCGCCGCAACGCCAGCTTGACTGACAAGTCCCAACGCATAACTTCCCTTTTCTTCTTCTTCTTCTTCTTGGCAGCGCCCTTCTTATCTGCCGCTTGAGTATTAGAAGACATTGTCATGTATTGGTAACATGTGTCTAGTTAAACAGACGGAGGGGAACCCCAGAAAGTCTTATTTAGGGGATGCGTCACTGGGCCCTGACGTCATGGGCTGACAGCGCATTGTATATCATTTAGTATCTAGGTAAACTAACCTCTACTCAATTAAGTAAATACATTGCGATCGGGGATGATCTCCCATTGCTCTAGAGGTAACTGGGTTAGCGCATTCGAAAGGTGGTAGTATTATCGTCCTAGTAAAAGGATAGCTCACGCGGAGTAATGAAGCATGTTAGATCAGATGCTGTAGCAATAATTAAAAAATAAAAATAAAATAAATTTACAACGGGCAACAAAACCAGTGGCTATTGGGTCATCGTTGACTCGCTCGAAACTATATACTGTATGCAGGTATCTACTCTCGGGTTCTGCGACAGTTGATTTGATTGAGAGGCTATTGTACATACTGACCTAGAAACGGGCTGTCCCGTCTTGGCGCTATTTCTTGGGATGCCACACTCTAGCCAGTGGATCTGTCACCGATCAATTAACTATCTTGATGCTACCGGGTTCTCATTTACCAGTACGATCGCACGAAAAGAAATATACATATACCTATATTACGGTAAGAGTTTTAGTAGAGCTAAGAAGGCCCGGGGGGCGTGGTGGCGGCGGTAGCGGAGGTCGGGGGACAACTACTACGGGTACGCATTGCAAATGGGGATCTCTACTGGTGACAACTGTACTCTGAAGCCGAATCGAGCGTTCGCCAGAAACCCGTAGCCCATGATTTTCGGTGTACCGCTACTTCCGTCTAGGCCCGATAAAAGTCCGGATCACGAATTTCCTAGGAGTGGGTTATAGTATAGGAGCTGGAAGAGTATCACGCAACGTAGAATTTCTATTTATACAGAATCATTATATTCCCATAGTGGCACGTCAACTAGCTGTCCCCGACAGCCTTTTGAATTTAAGCACAAATCCAGTTTTCGGCCTTATTTCGATTGCCTTGAATGAACCTCGCCACCCTCGGCCATGGACACAACGTTCTCTGACTTTCGACAGTCGGTGCCGTCTCGTTCACGAACTTCGTGGCGATGAGTTCATCCGGCGGCGAGCCTTCTTCCACCCACTTCATCAGCGCCAGAACAGAGTCATGCTTCGCATCCATGTACCCGGGCACGGAATGCGTCACATTTCTCACGCCGGTCAATCTACCGGCTATGCCCGCTATCTGCGATGCTGCTGCTATATACCACGGCGCGTCTGGCTGCGTGGGTGCACTGGACACGCAATGGTTCATTCCTGGGACGAGGAATAGTCGTAGGAATGAAGACAATTGAGGTTCTTCAATATTCATAGCCGCAAGGGTCTGGTTGACGTACTCAATACTTGATCCGGCTGGAATCAGGGGGTCGGCATAGCCATGGTACATGATAATCTTGCCCCCTCTTTCCTTGAAGCCTGAGATGTCGAAGTCACTCGCTGTCGAAGTCACTCGCTGTCGCACTACCCGGGTTGATACGAACCGCGGCGAGAAAGTCATCGTCGGAATATGACGTGAAGTTATATAAAGTATCATTGTAGACGAAATTCTGAAAATATCCATATCCTATGGAGATAGCCCCAGATGCGAGTATGGAAGGGTCAGCTCCAAATGGGAAGCCCTGAAACACGATCGTGTTGTTAATCGTATAAGGAGAGAGCATCTTCTGTAAAGTGGTAAGTTGAGGCTCAGTTACGCAAGCAGTCTGGCTGGTGGACGGAGACGAGCAGAGAAGCGTAGCGTAATCTATTCTGCAACTAGCAGGGTCCTGGATGATCGAGTCTGTGACACCATCTTGGCCATCGCATACCTCTGTGATTTGCGTGGTGAGCAAGCTGAACAGAGCCTCGGTAATATGATGCGGAGACTCTGGGGGATAGTTCTGAAGTGGCACCCAAGTCGACCATGGCTGAAGGTGAGTGGTCTGCCAAGCGGCATCGCCGATCAGGGCGCCATCGAAATCGTCGGGATACAGTTGAAGTAACCGCAGACCCTGGCGACCACCAGTGGCACATCCTGTGTAGTATGAGCGTTTGATAGATGCTGGAGTAGTTTTATTGTCACTGTAGTAAGCCGAAACAATCTGCTTAGCCAGGTTGACAGAACCATGTAGAGCACGATAACTCCAATCGATGATGCTTTCTGGATTATTGAGCGCCCATGAACTGTCTCCAATATCTGAAAGATGACCCGTGTCTGTTGATACAGTCGCAAACCCGTAGTGAATATACTCGCCCATGTCAGGATACTGTTCATTGTCAGCTGTGCCCAAAACACTCAAGTAGACGATGCGTACGTTGATTCCTCCCCCAAAGCCGCCGTTCCCAGTAGTCATCAGCCGATTATTCCAATGGTCTTGTCTCGGAAGAAGAATCCCCATGTTATACGAAGTGGTGTCGGACGACTTGACATTAAGCTTGACAGCGCATAGCTCCGGCAAGTTAATGGCATTAACAGGATATTCTGGGCTGAGATCGAATGAATATCCATCTGCTGGAATTATCGTCGCGTAAACGACTGTAGTTGCAGGGCTTTTCAAAGATTCCAAGACTGACTTGAAACTGGCCACGTTACACGGGAGGCTTGAGGCACAAGCAACATTGAAATACAGCGCCCCAAGCGTGGTGCCGAGCCATCTCGACTCCATGACACGGGTAGTAGGCTAACGCTAGGATCCAGAGAGTGAGGGAATCGTAAGAGCATAGGGGCGAAACTGGGTTGGTTGTCGGAAGGGACTGTGATATCTGGTTTCTAACCAAAAAGACAAGGCGATGTCGTCAGCGAGCGAGATGCTAATAAGGCGATCGTGAAATAACTTACTCGGCAAACTCAAAATGACTCACTATGATTTTCAAAAGTCTCACCCGCCAAGATATATCGGTGACTAGCCGTATCTTCACTAGCACGGGGATCGAATAGGTCGTGAAAAGCAATAAGATCAAGGATACTCGCTGCACAAAAGATCCTGCGTGTGTTGCTTTTGCCATTTCAAGCCAATCATGGATATTTGTGTTTATAGTCAGCTGGCTAAGTGACTTACCTCATCAATATCAATCTTCATATCTAGCTTATGGTTCTCCTTAGAGGGAGTCTCATTGACTGGTTGGACCGATTGACCCTGTTGTTTTGATCTTGCATTTGCTCAATCCAACACAGGGAAACCGGAACGAAACGCCAAGTATGGGTATCGTATAAGCGTCATCAGTTACCTGCGACTCTAGGAAAAGCGACCCAGTCGCTGAAATCCAGTACTTTCAGACCTGCCAGCCAGCCAGCCACGCTGACATACCTACGGAACACCCTTGACGATATCTTGTTGATGTTATTCGGGATGCGGGCATGGGAACTTTCTACAGGTCTGGCCGACATCTTTGCCTCAGCCAGCGAGTTCCACACGAGATTCGGGTAATTCCCGTCCCGCTCCGTCGCGTTGTTCACCTAGAAGTTATCAATCGCGTCGAACACCTTTGATCCCGGAAAAGGAGTAAGTGAGTTCATCGGAAGGATTAAAAAAGGGTTTCATAAGCATTATTAACCCCAGTCCCTAGGAACCGAGAGCCCTGAGTTTGTTGTGACTAACCAGCCCATCTCATTCGCATGAAGATGGCATCCAAAATGTGTTGAGTCCTGATGTGGGCCTGGAAAATCCGCAACCAGGCCATGAAGAAAACAGTGCTATAAGGCGAGGCCATCATGTGGTTTCATTGACTGCATAGCAATAACTTGAGAAACCATCGGCATATTGAGTGAGGTGTGTTGCGCCCTGAAATTAACGAATTCTTCTCTGATCGTACACCCTTCTGTATAACGACGTTATATAGGGGACTCGGCTGTTATATGGCCAATCCAATTTCAACTCACCTAATACAGACAGTCGTGATGGTGAACTGGCGGTTAGGTCGGAAGTGAACCTATGCAGCCAACCGCAGAATCACCTGAGGCCCAGACTAAGTAGTGAATGTAGGATCATTCTAACTGATGCCAATACCGATACCAAACTAACGCTATGTCGCCAGTATCATTGGTACAAATAAACCCATTAGGAGCAGAGGTCAATTGGGCATTTATATGCTATTGGGATAGGTCCACGGTGTTGGGTGCGCGTGAGTTATGCAAAGCAAGACTCTAACTACCTACTAGGTAGTGCGTTTCAGATCCTTTACCATCCCGTCGGTATAGTGGGGATATAAAGCAATCGACTCCAACAACCGGCATCAGTGGTTTAGTGGTAAAATCCATCGTTGCCATCGATGGGCCCCGTGTTCGATTCACGGCTGATGCATGTCTCTTCCAACCAACGCTGGCATCGTATAGTGGTTAGTACAGCTCGTTGTGGCCGAGCAAACGCATGTTCGATTCATGCTGTCAGCAGCACCTCCGAATTGGTGTAGTGGCTAACATTTGACGCTCTCAACTGCCTTCTTTACCTCTTTATTCGAGGTTAGGAAATAAGTAAAAAAGTGCCGTCAAGCCCGGGGTTCGATTCCCCGATTCGGAGTAGCTAGTAGGAGGGTTAATTTTTTTTTCCTTTTTTTTCTTTTAGTTTATGCCCTCTCTTACCTTCATATAGAACTCACCAACCACTATGGAAGTATTGGCCCTGCTATGAATGCAGCAAACAAAGTGACAATGCCATGGGCTTTAATGTTTACAAGCCTTAAACATATATCTTGCTTTTGGCTCTTAACGCGTGTTATAAACTCCATAGGCGCTCCAGGATCTGTTAATAAGATAGATACATAGATAGGTAGACTGATGTAGCTACGCCTAGGCCCCAGCTTTCCATTTTACATGCTTGCGATGTCATCCTGGGATAGGGCGGTATTGTAAATGAAGCGTCTAGATAGGGGTACCTAGAGCAGGTACCTATTTACCCCGCCATTAGCGCCCACGTCTTCCTGTCTGCACTACACAGGTACCCGAAGATAGGTAGTGCCCCACCATCCCACCTCAAAAGAGTCACAGGTTTTTTCGAGTCACCATCAGCTACTTCAACCTGACCGGACTCCAGAACGGATTCGGCAGCCGTATTTAAATCGTCGCATTATCCTCGTCTGTCCATCTAAACTGTGCGACAAGATGGCGACGACAGACCAAACTGCGGCCACCAAGGTCGTTCCTAAGATGGAAAACGTGCGGCAACGCCTCCCTTTACTCCCCCCCGCCACACCCAGCCGACTGACCTGCCCGTCTGCCAGACCGAGAAACGCGACACTCTGATTGCCGACGAGCTGCGATACCAGAAGGAATGGGACGATGCCAGGATCTTCCAACAGAATGCCCCGGCAGCTGACGAGCCGAAACCGCCCAAGTTCTTCGCGACGATGGCATACCCGGTACGCATATCCAAGTCCCCCATTCCGCCCCCGTATCCACGGGGCTTTGCCAAATCCCTTTCCGTTGTGGCATTTACTGACGTCCAGCTTGGAATAGTACATGAACGGTGTGTCTCTATCTGAACGGGGAAAGGCGTTGGACGGCTGAATCTAATTCGCCTTAGGTACTCTTCACGCTGGTCATGCTTTCACGTGGTCCAAGTAAGTACAGCTACTTTCACCGCAACAGGTGTCCAAGGCATTAATTGTTCCTGCGTTACCCAACAGAGTCGAATTCATGACAGGATTCGCCCGCATGCAGGGTAAAAGGGCTCTGTTCCCTCAAGGTATGCACTGTACGGGCATGCCCATCAAAGCTGCGGCGGATAAGCTGAAGCGCGAGACCGAGATGTTTGGCCAGAACTTCGAGAATGCCCCCTCCGCCGAGCTCGAGCAGCTGTCAATCGCCGACGCGTCCAACACTAGCAAGACTGATATCAGCAAGTTCAGTGCAAGTAAGAGCAAGGTCGCCGCTAAGTCGGGTAAGGCCAAGTATCAGTACGAGGTTTGTCGCCTGAACTACGCGTCGGTCCGGCGAGCACGGGTTGACAAGAATACAGATTATGCTGTCTCTTGGTATTCGTATCGAGGAGATCCATAAGTTTGCCGATCCGTATCATTGGCTGCAAATCTTCCCTCAACTTTGCGAAGCAGACCTCAGGAGAGTCGGTGCCCGTGTCGACTGGCGGAGGTCCTTTGTCACAACCGACGCGAATCCCTTCTACGACTCCTTCGTGAGCTGGCAAATGAACAATTTAAAGGCTCTGAACAAGATCAAGTTCGGCAAGCGCTTTACTGTATATTCGCCCAAGGATGGTCAGGCGTGCTTGGATCATGACCGAAGTAGTGGAGAGGGCATTGCCGTCCAGGAATATGTCGCCTTGAAACTGAAGACACTCGAATGGTGTGAAAAAGCCAAGGAGATCATCGGCGACAAAATCCCTGCGGATGCAAATGTGTATTTTATACCTGCTACACTTCGCCCGGAAACCATGTATGGCCAAGTAAGTATTGGGGCTTTTTATTCCTGCGTTCGTCAGCGATAAGGGTTACTGACCTCAGGGCTTTATTCCTTTCGGAACCATTGATCACACTCAGAAGTTCGATAGTTCCTATCCATAAACGGCCGTCACTAACTTCACTTCTTAATCAGACATGTTGCTTCGTGGGCCCGACAGTTGACTATGGTATCTTTCGAGTGCCGAAAGAAGGAGGGAAAGATGAGTATTTCTTCTGCAGTGAGCGCTCTGCTAGAAATGGTATGTATGAGAACAGTTATCATTAGCCGAAGTCTCTTCCGTTACGAACAATCCGTGGTGGCCCCTACTAACTATTTTTGCAGTGAGTAACCAGAGGTCCCACCATGCATCGAGATAAAGGGGAAACATCTGGACACCTCCAGAGAGAAGTGCTTCATAATCGGATTAGAATGCTAACACACAGCAGATGGCATTCCAGGACATCTTTTCGCCATGGGGTGAGTATCACCAGGTGGTCGGCCTAAAAGGTTCTGATGTTGTCGGAACCCTTATCCATGCTCCACTCTCAATCCACGAAAAAGGTATCAGAATCCTACCAATGTCAACTGTGAAACCAACGAAAGGAACCGGAGTGGTTACGTGTGTTCCCTCTGATAGCCCAGACGACTATGCTACTACATTGGACCTCAGGAAGAAGCCCGAATTCTACGGCATTCAGAAAGAGTGGGTGGTGGAAGAGATTCTGCCTATCATCCAAACCCCTAGTTCAAACTTGTACGTGTCACGCCAACAGAATTGCTGCTCATTCCCATGTTGCTAACCTATTTTTAGGATCGCAAAGCACCTCTACGAAACTATGAAAATCAACTCGCCAAAAGACCAAAAATTACCCGAGGCGAAGGAAATCGCCTACAAAGAAGGCTTCTATTCTGGCGTTATGGTGTATGGCGAATTCAAGGGCATGTCTGTGCAGGAAGCAAAGCCGTTGGTTAAGAAACAGTTGCTAGATTCTGGGTTAGCTTTTAACTACGGTGAGCCAGATGGGCTCGTCATCAGCGTAAGAAAGCTCCTTAAATTATCCATTCAACTCCTAACTTCTCTAAACGGTTTACTGATCCAAAAACACAACAGCGATCCGGTGATGAGTGCGTTGCGGTACGTTGAACTTCATCTTTTCAACGACTAAACTAACATCCATGTAGGCATACCTCGATCAATGGTATTTCAACTACGGTAAGCTACCTGGCTTATTAGTTTGTCCATTCGCTGATAACTTTAGGATCCGCCGAAAATGGAGGCGACCAAAAGTGGTATGAGGATGCGATTACTGCCATTAAAACGGATCGGACCAATTGCTTCTTTCCAGAGGGAAAGCATGCGATGCAGCAGGCACTGAATTGGTTGTACCATATCCACTGCAATATCTCGATTATCACTAACAGTTATATCCTAGGCTAGCACAATGGGCTTGTTCCAGATCTTTTGGACTGGTAAGAAGTTTGATATTCTTTTAAGATAACTACTAATGCTCTCCAGGGTACTAAACTCCCCTGGGACCACACCCAGCTTGTGGAGTCGTTGTCTGTAAGTTGAATCAAAGTGTTGCCTAGTCACCACCTTGCTTATCTTCACAGGATTCTTCGATATACATGGCGTATTACACCATTTGCCATTATCTGCACGGGGAGTGAGTAATATTATAATAATTTTTTTCCGGAGTGGCTGCTGTCAGACTCGAAATCTTCCACTCGAGCTGGATTCACCCCACAAGCCACATATCGCCGATACCTTCTAAATGTTCGCACGAGGCGAGGTTCCTGACTTAGTTATATAGTATTTACGGAAAAGTCCCCGGCTTGTCATCCAAGCCTATATCTCCCTCGCAAATGACGGAGGGAGTCTGGGATTATGTCTTTAAAAGGACAGACCACGTCGACAGCGATATACCCCGCTCCGACCTCGATGCTATGAGGCGCGAATTTTCGTACTGGTACCCCCTAGATGTGCGCATTTCTGGCAAGGATTTGGTCAACAATCAGTGAGTGATCCAAAGGGAAAAATCTGTTATGGTTTTACTTATTTCTCCGGGGTTTCTTGTACTTCTGGAAAACTATACTAACTGCCGATGCTAAAGTCTAATGTTCTGCCTTTATCACCACGTCGCTCTTTTCGACGAGCCGTACTGGCCCCGTGGAATTAGGGTTAACGGACACCTCATGTTGAATGGCGAAAAGATGTCTAAGAGCACGGGCAACTTCTTGACTCTACGAGACGCTGTTGAAAAATATGGAGCCGACGCTACCAGAATGTGAGTACCTACAGTCTTTACTTGCGATTTCAGTCAAGGATACGGGGGAAATTCCGCTGATATAGAGCGTTTTCGTCTTGGCGTTGCGCATGTTCCGGTAGCTTTTCCATCACTCGCCAAGAGTGGATTATGCTGACTTTACGATCTTGGAAAAGTTCACTAGCAGATGGTGGTGACGGAATCGAAGACGCCAATCTCGAAGAGACCGTCGCTAATGCAACGATCCTTCGGCTTTATGAACTGAGAAAATGGTGTCAAGAATCCGCCAACGATTCCGAGCTCAGAACTGGAAACTTAGGTCTCTTTGACAAGCTGTTCTTGAACGAGATGAACATTCTAGTCGCTCAAACCAAATCGTTCTACAATGATACCTCATTCAAGCTTGCGCTTAAGTCAGGCTTCTATGACTTTGTGAGTGAAGTGAGATATCTCGATAGCCATTCAATACTAATGAAATGACTAGATCGCATCTCGAGACTGGTACCGAGACGTCACCAAGTCTGTGGGCATCAGCATGCATCATAATCTTGTGGTGCGATATATTGAGCTGCAGGCTTTATTATTGACTCCTATGTACGTTATTCCTTCCTATTCTAGTCACGGCACGTTCTGACATGCAACAGAGCCCCTCATTTTTGTGAATACTTGTATCGCGAGGTGCTCAAGCATAGCGACAGTGTTCACAATGCATTGTACCCTGAAGTGCCGCCACCTGATACTGTACTGTCAGCTATATTCAATTACGTGCGAAGCGTAAGTTAGTATAAATGATATTTTGCGGTCAAGACTAATGCTAAGCAGGTTACGTCGAATATTACCGCCGCTGAAGGTAACCAAATTAAAAAGGTAAGTTCCCTGCCATATATTCTACTCGCGTTTGAAGGGCCTTTTCTAACTCGGTTATATAGCTCGCGAAAGGGAAAACTACCAGCTACGATCCGAAGGAGTCTAAACGACTCACGATCTCCGTTGCAGCATCCTTCCCCGCTTGGCAGGAGAAATGCATAGATCTCTTAGCCCAACAATATGAGAGCACCGGTGCTATTGACATCAAGGAATTGACAAAGCGGATTGACAAGAAGGATATGAAGAAGGTGATGCCCTTCGTCCAGGCCTTGAAGAAACGTCTAGATTCTGGCGAGAAGCCAGACGACGTTTTCTCGCGCCGTCTACCCTTCGATGAGGCTGAGACGCTGAAGGAAATAGTCCCGAGTCTAAAGCAAACAATTCCGAAACTCGAGGCTGTTGAAATCGCCATGGTGGAGGCAGAAACCGAGGGCAAAATTGCAACCCCTGGGAATCCTACCTTCGCCTTTGAGAACATAAAATAGACGTAGCATGTACACTATGTTCAGGCGAAGAATTCATTGACAGATGGTTTAGAAACTTGAAGAAAAAAAGGAATGAAGCTATTATTTAGAGCTCAACTGTAACATGAGGCTTCCAGTCTTTATAAAGCTGTTCCCACTTGTCTAATGGCGTTAATTCGAAGAGAGGTTACCTTCTAAGTAGTCATGTTTCTGTACTCCTATGACTATGTAAAGAATTGGATATGATTATCGGAACACGAAGCAGCAAGGCATAGTACACATAATCGAGTATGTTTGCAAAATCAGTGATATGTGTCGACAGTTGTTTCTAGAAGCATTAAGTTGGAACTGGATGGTGTTGTTGCAATATTTAATTTAAGTAGCATTGCATTAACCTTGCTATAATGATTTCGCGACCGATGCTTTGAGATGACCTTGGCACAATAACCACTTACATTACAACTAGTGGTCGCCATCTAATATACTCGTTTGGCCGATGATACCTATCTGCGAACGGCTGTTTAGCTCTACGACACTTCACGCAGCCCAATATTTCTATACTTTCATAGTAATTTCTTAAGATTACTACTGTATTTTGGGCCAAGTTAAGTTTGAAGTGATACTAATCCCGGGGACATGGGTATTTTAGGGGAGGCCTATGAATTCTATATCTTCACCCTACACGAGGGTAGTATACTCATAGACACGGTCCTTTTCAATATGCCATCCTTGGATTCAAGCACGCGTTATAGACCCGATGGGGTCACTTGAACCTAAGCATGCTCCTCTTACTCGTCGTCCTCTGCCGGCTCCGGTATATCTAATTCACCCATGTTCCAAGCTCTTACTGGATTGCTTGGTACCCATCCCCGGATATATTGAGTTGCTCTGCTTTTGAGCCAAATATCGTGCTTGAAGATAAAGTCTCTTTCTATTTTGGTCATCCAGCCACATTCTTGCCCGTATATTGACCCGTTTACATCACCGAGTTCTTGGCTCCGCGCATTGCGTTCTCGTAAAAAGTCGAGGACGTCAACCCATAAACCACTCATCAAGTATCCACACCATTGCAGTGTGACATTCCGCCCCAAAGGTTTCACCACAGCCTGTAGCTCTTTAAAATGGAACGGTCCGTTGAAATACAAGTCCTGTAAATTGGGCCATGTGTACGATAGGAGCAGAGAGGCCATGCTGAGCAGTGGCGGAGGATCATCAGTACCCATGAAATAGAAACTTAAATCAATCCTTTGGAGAGATTTTGTATGCAGGAGATTAAGTAGGAAATCGGTGAAATGAACCCATTCCTCCGGCGCTCTTTTGGTCCAGTGTTGAGCCCAAATATTCGTCCGCGGACGGAAGGTGACGGTCTTGAGCTGTTTGACGGCGGCACGAATCACTGCTGGCTCGTGTATAGTTGCCGTGTTTGAGGTTGAGGGCGAACCTGTCGGTGGCGGAGTCGCAATGTCAAGTCCCTTTATAGGGATCCCAAGCCGTTGGGTTGAAAGTAGCAACTCGCCGATGAGATGAAATGGTGGCGGTCCCAGCCCATACTCTCTCACATCTGACCATCCTATAGGCGAGAGTAGACGATCTAGCAGAGCATCGGTCTTGTCCAAGTCTCCCAGGCGAAGGTACCCCCTGGGCCGATTGTAGGCGTCTCGATCGTCTACCTTGATCCATGTTGCAGTGGGCATTCGTACCATCGCAGAGGCGATAGCTTGGGCAAGGGAGCCAGAAAGGCCCTCGTAATCTTCGTAGAGCTGGAGATATTGCTCATGTGCTTTTGCCATCATGAGATGATCCGCGCGGTTTGTATCAACACCCCAAGCGGCTAATGTCTCCCACGATTCGGCGGGAGGAACGGCCTTTGCAATGGCCTTTTGATACGCCTCGACAGGAGTTGCTTCGTCAACAGGCATTCCTCCAGACAGCTGCCAGTCGACAAATTCGCCCCAATTTTCCGTGGTTCGGCGCAGCTTGGATGCGTGATACGCAGAAAATGCTTGGATATCATGGGCGATGATCGAGTCGTAAAAGGGTTCCAGACACAGCTCGATGGCCCGAACGCCCTTAGATATGAAGGGGTGACGTGAGACCTCGTCTAAACGGGGCAAGGGATCGACGTGTGATGTTAACCTTGACATAAGGGAGGAGGAGGTGCGAACTCGTTGCGTGGAAGCGACGACACGTTAGCCGGAGATTTCGAATTTCGTTAGTATTGCGTGAGAGGAAGTCGAAGAAGAATAAGTCATCTATGCCCGTATCTCCTTTCACGTACTCGAAGATGCGCATTAGCAGTTCGTTGGGCAAGTCCAAGATTCGTAGAGGCCTCAGTTTCGACCGCACACGGTCATTAAGAAGGGTCCTGGTCGAAGCCCTCAAACCTTCCAATGTCTTTAAGATGGCACGTCTGTCATGCAAGAGTTCAAGGGCCGAATTGATCTCGCTGAGTTGCTGCCAGAGGACGTGATCGGTCTGAATATTCATGTCCGTCATGTTTGCCAATCTTATGCATTACTTTGATGAATAAAAATATATCTTGAGCAGAAATTGTGGCTTTGGTCGAATCGATTTCCACCGACAGAGCGTATTTGCATTGTGAGCAAACGGCCAAGGAGATGGAGGAATTGAAGGTGTAGGATACCTACTTGCAGTGTAGGCAGGGCTACAGGCGATCGGTTGGTGGATGGGGCAGGCGATGCCCGGAGGTACCGAGATACTTTCCATCTGCCGTACCGGTAGGCAGCTAATTAGGTACCTGTTCCTACATGTGACATTAGGTATCTTAAGCCCTGACGCAACGAAGTAGAGTGCCAAGACACTAGTGGGTGCTGTACTGGTAAATGCTTGCGCCGCCTGAGTGCACGACTCCAACGTTCTTGGCTTGACGTGTTCGTGAGGTTTTTCCTTGACGACTTTCACTCTCGCATCTTCCGCTTCCTTAGTTGCGGATTTACGATAGACTACAGAACCGAGTTTGTCACGAGACAGCCCTCAGTTTAATTACCTACCTAGTCTCCGCGAAGATGTCGATGAAAAGGCACAATGTTTGGCCAAACGGCGCTCGAGCCGCGATCGCCTTGACATTAGACAACATGGGCGAAGCAGCTGATCTCAATCGCGGGCTATGGCCTTCTGCCAAACCCGTTGGAAGCCATTTCTCCGTCGTCGAAATCATCCCGCAAATTCTGGCCCTGCTTGAGAAGCACGACATCCAAGTGACCTACTTCATTGAGTCCTGGAACTTATCGGTATACCCTGACACAATTGATGCTATTGCACGTGCGGGACATGAAGTTGCGTGGCACGCATGGCAACATGAAGCTTGGAGCAAACTCGGCGAGACCGCCGAGCAAACCAATTTTATCCGTAGCTTCGGTGACGAAGGTCTGGGAGGGTATGTTCAGAGGAATAGCAGCAGCATGGTGGATCG
The DNA here is from genome assembly GCA_022495125.1 of Xylaria acuta. Lineage (NCBI taxonomy): Eukaryota > Fungi > Ascomycota > Sordariomycetes > Xylariales > Xylariaceae > Xylaria > Xylaria acuta. Next base: position 63,327 of record MU383155.1, on the reverse strand, counting down.
ATATCGTGGGTTTCGGCCTCCAGGAGGTCTGATACATGGAGAGAGGACGTTGAGATTGTGTCGGCAATACAGGCTCGACTACATCAGTCCCGCGGCTGAACAGGCAGCCATGGTCAAGACCAGTTCCAATGAAGACTTGATCGCCATATTACCATTTCGATGGACGACAGTTGATGCGCTCTACTACATGGAAGCATTTGGGAAGCTTCGCAAGCTCAAAGGCTTCCCGAGCGAAGAGCCACTGACACCGATGGAACTCACGCAAAAATATATCGACCAGATCAACGAGACGATCGAACACGGAGGTTTCCTATCCTTGCTATTTCATCCATTCTTAACCACTTCTCCTGAGCGTATCGAAGCAATGGAGAGTATAATGAAGTATCTTGCGAGGAAACGTGATGACGGCGTTATATGGCTTGCAAGAGGTCGAGATATCGCGGCCCATCTGCACGACCATCCGAATACAGTAGGGGATGATCCGGTATGGGATACGACCACCTGGAGATGATGGTAACGTTGAATTGTACTCACCTTACTCTTCTCGGCCGAATTTGAGGTTCTAAATGCCTACTTAATCTTGGGCACTATGTGATCATAGTAGCTTCCCCTATATGTCCAGCTCCTCACCTCTCACAGTCGGAAATCTCTTACCGATTTCAAAGCCCTATGGTTATGGAAACTCCACGCTGTGAGAGTGATTGATTATCATGCATTCATTCCTCTTCCTCACGAACCAAACTCATATAAGTTCGATTTCAGTCAGCTTAAGTACACCCTCTAACGACAACAAGTTCATCGTTTCGCCACTCACAGCTTCCTGCGCATATGCATCGCCCAAAAAGACATAGTCTTTGCCATTACCTATAGGTGATTGTCTCAGAACGTAGGGAACCTTGCCTCCGGGTATTATAACCAATGAATCAGAAACTTGGAGAGATTCGGGCCCGAAGCCTATCCATCCGCTATCGGTCCTAAAGAGCCGCCTTCCAAGTGTGTTGATTTGAACAAATTCATCAAACTCTCGAACGTCACTCCTCGTATTTATTGAGAGGGAGCTCGGGTTCTCAGAAGTAAACCAAGTATACCACATCTGATACGCTTTCAGATGCGACGACTCAGCCGGATCTTCACTCCATCTCTTCAACTCCAAACTACCAGATATTAAGACTGAGAACTCTCGCTCTCTTTCCCATCATCTCTCACCCACCTCCCATCTCTTTTGATTCTGTTCGATTTCGGTCTCCATACCAGCAACTTTCACCCACTCATCTAGCAATAGTTTACCGGAAAGTGTCGAGTTAACTCTAGGGTAACCAGGAGCATTGGCGACGATATTACCCAAAAAGCGCGCTTCGGTAGCAACTCTTCTCGTACTTGTGAGTGCCCACCTGGGTTTTAGGTGTCCGGAAAAATTATGTAGAGATAATCTCGTTATTCGGTCCGAGTACATCAGATGGAATGATTCATCTAACCTAGCGTTCCAGTCTGGCACCCAGCTAGGTAGCTCTCGTACCGTTGGCTCCGCAACAGAGGGCGGCAAGACGTGGCTGAGGATATCAAGAGTCCCTGATTGTTCAACTATAATCATCGCCACATCCTGGAATAGGATCGCGGCTGAAGTATAGTGATTAGTCTGGATCAAGTCTCGTATTTGCTCATCTTTCAATTTTAACCCCAGCATGCCATATATTCGATCGCAAGGGTCTGAACATAGTCGTGGACGGAAAGTCTTCATCAATTCAACAATATCGTACCCTCTGCAATCGTCGGGGGCGATCATTGTGTGAATCTGGTCATATCGTAATACCGCGCGGAATATCGACAGCCCGCCGTTGGCAGAACTAGGCATATCCAGGTAACCTCGGGCGTAGGTATCGGCGACTCGCAGAGATGCCCAGCAGCAATTCCTCTCGTGATCACGTAGAGTTTCGAAAGCTCTGCCAAGTACAGCCCTGTCTATCCTACGCAGTCCGCATTGGAACAAGACTCTTTGGGCCAAGGCAAACTCCTGAACCGTCCATACCCGAGTCCACCATGCCGTACCAAAGAATCCAATAAGAGAGTCTCGCAGGGCTTTTGAGTGGAGGGTTAGGCCGTCAATCTCGATGTGGGGTGATAGAGTCGGCTCGTAGTGCTCGTCTACATGAGTCGCAGCTCTCTCCAGGAAGGACATGCCAATATCAAAAGGTGTCGACACTGGGGACAGAAACACAAGAACCAATGATGCTCGAGAGTAGACGCGGCCCATGAGTCTTACTTGCACAGCACGTTCTGCAGCATCGCCTTGATTGATGCAGATAGCGTCGATCCAGAGGCGCTGCGGGGGATCGTGGGAGCTGAGGGTTTCTAAGATGGTGTATAGGTTCTTGGTAACGGCGAGTTGCGTGTTGGAAACCTTGAGTGGCACAGTAGCTTCCTCACAACCCCAGGCATACGAGAGCGCCGTAAATGAGGGAAGACGGTCGCAGGCGAGAGAGACTCTTTCCAACGATAGGCAGAAAGGCACGTGTTTCCCTCCGTTGTCTGCGTTGTCTGCGTTGTCTGCGTTGTCCTTTTTATCATCTTGCCGGGTCAGATGAAGAATACGAATCTCGTTATCTTGCAATGGACAGTAGCCATCGGAATCAATATTATTGCTACAAGAGCGTAAAGACATATTAATAATAGCTAGGTGGTACCGTAGTCAAGCTTTTACTATGTGATTGAGTCAGTGACATGCTCACGACCGACTAAAAATCTTCTCACCGCGGGGTCCAGGTGTCTACAGCGGGCCACCAATAGGAATTTGGCAGTGTAGCTAAAAAGGGATCGATGGGCCTAAAAAAGTTCCAAAAAAAATTAAGTTAAAAAGGAAAGGGAGCCATAAACAAAGCAGAAATAGTATTGCATGGCGCAAAACAAGTTAGATGTTCTAGGGGTTTAACGGCTCCGTTGCTTCTCAATACGGTGCTCTAGCGGAGTCGGGCGCCGATAGCAAAACGGAGCGCTGGCGTACCAGGCCGGGATGACGCAGTAGCTCTTATGGGAGTTTGCCGTGACTTTGTCTTCATCTGGGTTGGTGATTGCTAATTGCTTGTCGGCGCAGATCTGACAAGTAATGCTGACACGCGTAGCTGCGTTGGCGAGATGGCCATGCTCGTTGAATGAGAGGAGAACTTGGCGGAAGTTGTTCGTCTTAACAACAGCAGCCGCGTGATCAAACATCGTAGGTTGTGGAAAGAAAATGCAGGGTGGAAAGAAGAAACAGCGTGCTGTATAAAGAACGGCGCGTTTTGGCGTAGGAGGTTATAGTATACAGGAGGAATCGAACGAGTAGTTTAATTTGTGACTGTTAAGGTTCACGATATAGAGAGAGAAGAAGAAAAGAGGAAAAAAGATGAAGGGAACCGGGGGGAGGGGGCAGATATTTATACCTGAAAGGAAGCGTATTTGCTGTAGAACTGGTTGCTCTGGACGCAGTTGTTCTAAAAGCGATTGCTAAACAAACTTACTACGGCGGTTGGATCTACAAGAAGACAGAACCGGCCGGCAGGAGTGCCGCACCGCCACAATGAGTAAATACGCCACTCCGTACATGGTGTTCAATGTTGCGCACTTCATGATACCTAGATACTCTATACTCTAAGAAACTTCCGTGCTGATGGGACGAGCGTCTTCAAAGAGTTCTCTTGGAATGTTCTCATCCTTGCCAACAGCTTTGGCAAATTCCGCAAGCCATGCCCACCTCGCCTTCTCTACCCAGCCCTTCTCCATAAACGTATTAGCGGTATTGGGGAAAAATTCAGCAATATTCAGGAATGCCACATCATGCGCGGGGACAAGTAGGATGTGATCGTGGGCGTCAAATTCTTGAAGTCGTTTGATCGTTTCGGCCATCTTATGCACATCGGCGTGGACACTATTGGGCTTTCTGCTCGGGTGGTAGAACGGGGCTTCCCTGCCATTAGGTAGAAGTTTGTCGAAGATCTGGCAAAGGCACGTCGTATGCGACGTCGGGATGAACGGATCCGGCAGAATATACTCAGGAAGCGGATGCCAGGGGTGTGGACGAAGCTCGCCTCCCTGGTGAATGGCATCGCCACCCATTAGGATAAAACTATCAGGATTATTCGTGACCCTCGCGAGTCCACACATGTGGCCGAAGTCGTGACCCGGAGTGTCCAGGAGGTAGAATGACCCATCAGCGAAGTAGTCGACGGCAGGGAGTCCACCAATCCTCAGGAAAGAACTGTCAAAGTCTATTTCTTCCACTTCATGGCCGGCGACATCGGACTCGTTGAATGAAGCAGCTTTCTTGGTAGGATAACCGGGGAAGAAACGCTCTTTCGCTCCAGTTCCGACAATAATTTTTGTGTGTGGCTCAAACGCTGACATGTCACCAACGCTGCAACGCTTAGAGTCAGCCATCGCCATTTGAGCGTGATTCATGAAGGTTTCAGAAGCTTCTAGACACTATCTTGGCCCAAAAAGGAAATCTTGTGCTCTGAAAGTCGCCAAAAACAAGAAGAGAATGGTTCTGAGAGTTCCTTACTGGTCGAAGTGTGAATGGGACCATACCACGCCCTCTATGCTCTTCGTATCGACCCCATGCTCATTAAGCAACTCATGAACGTCTTTCGGCACAACTGGTGTCGCCCCCCATTCTTTTATGTTCTCGTACAGCGGCTTTGGCCAGTTTTCCCAGTCCTTCTTTAGGCCAAGATCGAAAACTAGAGTTCGATCTTGATTCGGATGTTGAATCAAGAAAGAAAAGCAAGGCGTGGCGAGGTATTCATGTCCTAAGATACCCGGCTCTACGAACATGCTGGTTCTGAGACCCTTTATGGTGGCACCGGTGTTGATGATTGAGACGTTGACAATAGAGGCTGAGAGAGGGATGTGGAGATCAAGGGGGGTTGCCATTGTGAAGTTCTCGGCTACCAATAACGAAAGATGGATGATGTTGATGATTATTTTCTCTCATTAAGAACCGGTGCTTAAGCAGACGTGGAATTGAATTATATTCTGTTTCGAATATTTCACACCTTCTCGTTTCAGAATATATGCCAAAATATGACCAGTCATACTAATAGTGTGCGTGTTATGATGCGACCTCTGAACCCTTATGTATGGGCAATTGCGCTCTAACGTGAATGGAGGGGAGAGCTAACTAACGGTGATTTGCGGTCCCTTCACGCAACTATGACGCGTAACTATGCGTGCAACGTAAGCCACCGTAATCCTCTACCATAAGCCCAATGCCGGTACCACAACACCGAACCGAGAGATATAAACGTCATGGTATAATTGAACTAAGTGCTTAGTAGATAATGGTAGAGTTCCTTAGGCGTATAGCACTATTCCCGCTTTGCCTAGCACAGATAGTTACCTTAGTAGGTGGGTGGCGAGTGACATGATTCACGAAGCACAACCGTCGGCTCCACCGACAGTTAGGCGCACTAGTTGATGTTTCCCGGCGGTAGCTCTTAGCATGACGTTTAATGTCGTTTGCGCGGTGATTTGATACTATAACCCAGAAGCATGCATCGCGACCCAACAAAGCCACAACTGAAAACAGAGCATATTAGGCTTGTTTGCCGGTAGATCTAATAAATCGTTAATTGATTATAACTACCGAGCTAGCTACTGTTGCGCGGGCTGATAGCCCGTTTGCCCTCGTTCCTCACGGGAGAGGAATGACGGGAGTGAAACGAAGCGTTCCCTGTTGTGTTTGCCGCAGAGGTCTTCCCTTCTTGAAATATGACATTCAATTTTAATTCTTTTTTCAAGTACGCATCTTTTTTCCACGAATATGAGGCTAGTCACCAAAATGGCGGCAACTTGAAGTAGACATTTTAAACTCTGCCGGTTGCCGTAGAAGCGTTTGTTTTTCAGCGGTCAGACATGAATATGACTACATACATCCCCAGATCGGAGGACTTGACTTGATGAGGAATCAAGTACCGAAGTCTCGCAGCGAATTCAGATCTACTTCCCCGGACGGCCAAGAATTACGCCATAAAATTTAGAGGTACTAATCGGATGTATACTTACTACTGTGTAAGAAGGTCGGCTCCGCAGACACCGATTTCTGCTATCTAAGCGTGAAACTACCCCATTCTAGAAATTTCCCAAGCAGAGGGTGCAAGCATCGAATCATAGTTGATTCTAAGAGTTTATTCTAAACGCTTGTGGAAGTATTTATGATAGGTGTTTATCCTAAGTAGTTCTATATAGCGTTATAAACACCTAGAATAAACCTGGGTTAAGCGTAGGTAGCAGCGTTAGGTACCTAGAGGTAGGTAGTTTAATTGGGAATGGTGGCAGGAATAGGTGGGTTGTAACCGTCAAGTCTTCTCAACCAAAGCCACTCCTCAAGAGTTTTCTTGGGCACTGCGTTGCTCGTTCGCAATCATGATGTTACAATGAACCCCCCTGGATCTCCTAAATCCCCAAGAATAAAGAAGTTGTATCTGCATAGCCGAAGAGGCCCTACGAAGTGGATTATACCCTTTGCGCAACAACAAGAGTCCGCATACCCCAATGCTTGATTTACGACGTCTTGACGCAGTATCTGCTGCGGAGCTTTGCAATACCGACCGTAGCTTTTCCCCGGATCTTTATTTATACAACTTCGCTTGTTCAAATCATGATTTCTGCCCCAGTAACATTTCCAATATCAGCTGTCGGATCTTCTCCGCTGGAGCTATTCCCTTGATTCCTTTTTTCATCTTAATATAACCTTACCTTTTCGAAATCACTCCCTTCAAAGTAATCCCTTCAAAGCAGCCTCTTCGCAATAACATCTGGGTCTCCTACAATTTTTTTTCTGACCCAACTAAACTTCTCAACTCTCATCAGACAACGTTGTCTTTTCGGGGCATTCTCCAATCAGCTACATATGCGAAGCTCAATGCCACTTGTTCAGTCTTAACTTTCTCCCAATTGTTCTCGTTTTAAAACCAATGTCTTAAGGTCATCGAGGACACGGATAAGCACCAACACATCGTAGAAGTCGAAAGTATGGCGAAGACGTGCGAAAAGGCAAACGAGCTGCACACAAATCTTAGGCAACAAAAAACCAACCTCAGCATACAACATCAGCCGATGCCAATGGTGTTACAAGGGCTTGAGATCAAGGGCTTGAGAGTGTTCAGATTGACTAATAATCAACTATGGGATCAAAGGGGCTCTGCCTCTCTCATCCTGTCCTTTAGCCAAGGGCGGATTCTAGGCTATTTATATGCGAATAGCTTCATCCAAGTTTAGCAGCTAGGCCCCCTTTGCCTCTGCCTTCGTATTGCTGTCTCGGATAGATCAGATCATACGGCAAAGGCAAACAGAGCCTTTGCCATTCATAGGCTCTGCCACCCGATTATATGGCTATTTACAGGGCGCGAATATGCAGTTCGCCAGACCGAGGGACCGATCTAGGTGTTAACCTAGATCGGTACAGGTCCCTAGGGTCCGTGCGACAAATGGCGAGGCGCAAATGACACAATCCCAACATGCCGAGAGCCGCGATATGAGGTATGGCAAGTTAGCTCACGCTAGTATCGTATTATAGTTCGCCGTCGTCAGACCAGGCGCCGTACCCTGGTAAACGCTATGGATAAAGCTGGCCGCCATTTCGATTTTCTCGCTCTCAGAAACTCCTAGTTCAGGGAACACGGAGTCTATTTATTCTTGGGAGGTTCTCGCCAAGGCAAGTCAAAAGTGGTATACAATATCCTAGGCAAACGAAAGGAAAACAATGATTTCAGTCTTCAAACTCAGCCTAAAAGCAGCAAACGCTTGCCAGTCGTCTGACCTAACTTGACCTTCAATCCAGTATGTTTTACGGCTACGAAATTGTGGTTAATATGTTTCTCAAGGGTTGGCTAGCTGACTGGTCGGCTAGTGGGTACATTGTACACCTGGCGGAGACATCTCTAGTCAAACACTTGAAGCAAAAGGGGTACTCAATGAAACCACCAACTGACTAACTGACGGCATTTCACTGCTATTAGGGTTGCTATTGTTAAGCCTATTATTACTTGGCTAAACTCCAAACAAAATACCTAACATTTAGCCAAGAACTATCGGCGGCCGTAACAAGGGGTTGAATCAAGGGCTTAGAATGGTCTTCAAATTATAATAATCATCTAAGGCGTCAAGGAGAGCCATGAAGGTCTTGTCCCCTCTCCAGCCAACTGGGAGATCTGAGGTCTTTATGTCCGAATGACCTCGCGTATAGTTACCGACCCTCGTAAATAGGTGCCGGCCGGAATCGCCGACCCGCCTCGTATCTAGGTTTCGGCTAGGTTATATGTTTGATCAGGCAAACGCGGGTAGAAGCTTCAACGCGGTCTCACGCTCATATAATTATATACACGATATGCAGACCTGCAGTCTCAGATCGGATCCAGTCTGTTGGGTCTGTGTGACAGAAACTTTCACCAGACTTGTTGCAGAGGGACTCTAACATAATGCATTTACCTGACAGTAGAAAGCCGAATAATTTGCTTTCGCTGGGAGCTGTTCAGCAGACGGCAGATCCCGAGTGCACCACCAAAGGTTTGGAGTCATCGCTAAGATGTTCACGGGGGTAAAGCACAGCACGAGCCGCCGCTTCTGCGGTTGTCGAGCTTGTTACTAAGCTACATGGTAACTGGGGAAACAAGCTAATGTAGTATAGGCCTCTCGATAGGGCGAGTTATCTTAAAATAATTTGGAAGGCAATGTCTAGTAGGGCAAATCGGCGCAGCTAATATGGACAACAATATAGCGTGTCGCATTAGAAAGCTTCGGGATATGGTGCGCGGTTACAAAAATTTCTGCCAATCCCCAGCCATTTAGTAAAATATAACCCTCTGGGTATTCTCGATAATGTAAGCAAGCATATAAAGCATACCATCCTATTTACAGTATTCTTTCTATGACGGGTATACTGTAAAGTATACTGTAAATTATACTGGAGTTTTATTTATAGTATCCTTTTACTCTAAAGTATCCCTTTAGAGACCGCTTCGGCACCAACATCCTCGACTACACCGATGATAAGGATATGAGCCAATTGAATCAACAGAATTTCTGGTACTTCCGTTTCTACTTAATTTTGCCCGTGTTATATATCACTGCGATAACTATTGTTACATAGTGCTACATTACACTCATTACGCCCGTACCTAGTATTAGACCTTTGCCTAGAACAGTCCGTTTTCGACTATTATGCAGCCTTCGCAAGCTTTGCAGTCACTTTTTTGCACCGTTTAACCAGCCGGTAGCTGGAAGGGTATTTAATAGAGATATTTGTACTAGAAAAGCCCTTTCAATTAATATAAGATTTTCAACTAAAGCTGTGGTTTGAATGAAATAATTAAGGAGCGTTAAAAAAACTAAAGATCTAATTAACCTCTGTTGCAATGATGTTACTATACTAGCAAAGGTAGTGTGGGTTAAATTGGTGTACTGTAGTTTTTGAGGTTGGTACCAAAGTGGTCTCTAAAGGGATGTAGAAGTTGGGGAGGCACGACACAGTGTGTGGATCATCCACCACTATTTAGCTTAATTTCACACCCAGTGCATATACCACAGCTCCATGGCCAATACAACTCTCTTCTCCCTTGTCTTCTTGTAGATAGTCAATCCGTCTCTGACGCGGCCCTATCCGTAAATAGGCCGGGGATAGGTCGGAATCCTGGCGGGAAGGGCCCAGACCGGCAACCTCGCCCGATCGCTAGGCAAGCGATCTTCCCTTATCTAATAAAGCGTCCGGTGCTCGGCGAGCATCCGTATTGGTACTCATATATAAAACCACAAGGCAACTTAGGCGACACTGTCGCGGCTCTAGGCAATACTAAGCGTGGTGCCTTATGCGGCGGCACGCGCTTGACCACTTGCAAGATCGGTCGAACTGTATTATGAAGTACATATAACGATCCAGCATTTATTTGATTGAAAGGGTCTCTCACCGCCTACCATATTCACCTTCGCGTAATGCTTAGGCTACTGTACACCACACCCCTCCGGGATGCCAAAGGTTAGCGCATTACAAAAACGGTATCACTGGAGCAATCAGATTTTGGTGTAGGGATGGCCCATAAAGTACTTGACGCCACAATAACGCCATAATAACGCCACAAAAGATAGCGAGCCTCGTGAGCTTATAGGGCGAGTGGCGAGCGGCGGACCAAAATAAAAACATATTCGCCTTTTTCTAGAGAAAGGGTTAGCGCAAAGCGCATACTTCCCGGAAGTTAAAAGTTTAAAAAGAATACTTAAATTATGTTTTTGCGGCGTAGCCGCCCAGCACCAAAAGTAACTTTAACGTGGGGCTAAGTCCTTTGTGGATCATTTCTACACCAAAATACGCCGCACCCTTAGTTACAGTCGACAGGGGGGGCTACCCTTAGTTGATCTGCACTTTGTAGACTCGTATAACTGGGAGTCAGCTATCTATAACGGTTTAAAGTAAGCTCCGGGGGGGGGGGGGGGGGGGGGGGGGGGTAAAAAAATTATAAAAAAAAAAAATTTTTTATAAAATAGAAAAAATATGGGGTGAAATTTTTGTGAAAATATTGTGTAAAGTTTAAAAAACACAAA
>MU383155.1:0-52751 GCA_022495125.1 Xylaria acuta | reverse complement strand
ACCCCCCCCCCCCCCCCCCCCCCCCCCCCCCCCCCCCCCCCGCCCCCCCCCCTGTTACAATGCTTATGCAGCAAAAGCTTGATTTACATAGCAGCAGAATATGGGGCAAATATTGAGCTAATTAAGTTGGAACCTTTGAAATCCCAGAGGAGGTGTACCTCTCCAACGTTGGATTACGTGGCACAGCCTTACCACCTATCCGCCATATATATCTCCCGGGTTGATTGGAATTTACAGTAGATGCATCATTCCACTGCTGATCGCGATGATGCCTTCCATTATCCACACAAGTATCGTGCAAATTCGTATGCGACGTTTTCGGCAAGGGTACGAGAGAAATGAAATAAGGTCATGCTGTTCAGAGAGGAAAAGAGCCGGTAACAAAAACGGAAAAGTCGAAATCACCGATAACGGTGTACGACTGCGCCGGTCGTGATACACACCGTATCTTAAGTGAAAGCAAGGTTTGCGGCATTGCTACGCACATATCTGGGCCTTAGGACATACCAGAAGTCATACCGAACGCTTTGCCTGAGTAGACCATGAAAGCAATTCATGGGGCCACACAACGTTTGATGAGACGATGGAGAAAAGCTGCTGATGTGGTAGGTAAGATGCCGCCATCATCCCACTGCTACCAAGCAGCTGGGGCATCGCATCTTGGACCTTGAAAAGCTTAGTATATGAACCCATTCCTGCACGCCTTCATTAAACTATGCGTGTGATCAACGTGCGACAGGGGTTTGAAGCAAATCTGGAAACAAGGCCATTACGCTATTGGTGGTTATTTATACCTTACAGGGTAACTATCACCCCAAAATGGAAAACATTGACTTCGATTCATACTTACAAGGTATATTTTGGCCCCCAATAGATGACTAAGAATCTTCCTATATAACACGACCCACATCAGGCATGCATGGTAAATTAGTTGAAGAGCCTCAGTTCTAGTATACATGCAGTGATCGGATATTCACGTGGTGGTGGAAATTGGTCATAATGGCTGAATCTGCTGTTCGGCCAAGCCTCCGGATTTTGCCCCATTGCAAAATTCCTTACACACATTTGACCGTATATAACTCCTGAGTGCTCCTTTTTGCCTTGGAGAAGGGCAAGACATGACAATGAATTTCCAAGATACGACCGGTCCATCGTATTCAACATACGAGATGCAACATATCGACCAACAGCATCCAAGCGAGCAGCCATCGACAAATCAATATCACCAGTACCCCAGCTATGGGTATCCTCAAGGCACCTTTTACCAGACTAGCAGTGTTCACAGCCCTCAAGATCAAGGCCCAATGGCCCCAGGACCCTCAAATCCACATGCACACGGGTCTCTAGCTAACGCCGGCTACCCAACTCACCAACAATGGTGGGAACAAGCAACACTTGCGGCTGACCGCGGCGTCACGATAGAGTCGCGAGATAATAATAGTGGTGCTGCGATTGTTTCTGCCGGCTCTTTCACCAAACAACAAACGGAAAACGAACATCAGCCCAAAAGGGGTACGTGGTGGCCATGGGGGAAAACCAAGGAGGAAAAGATCAACGACAACTTAACAAAGCAATTCAATGGTCAGCGTGGGTTTAACCGGCATTTCTTCTACAGGCCTACTCAATCTCTAGATGTTGAACACGGCGCCCACGTCGTGCATAACCGGCCCGACGACTACGGCGCTGCCGCGATACTTGACTCGGATGGCAAACACATCTTCCTGAACAAGTTGGGCCAAGAATACGTGAAGTATAGCGACGTCGCGGTTTACTTGTCGCCTACCAATCTCCGCCCCAAGAGACTCGTGGTCCAATCAACCGACCATGTCCTCCGAAATAGAGCGTCGGCAGGTGGTGACTGGCGCAGGAAGAAGATGAATGGCGACGTCCCGATAACTCTCCGGCTCTCGGAATGGGGGCTTAAGCCCTTCCAGAGGAGGGGTGTATGGTCCAAAATTGCCGGATTGTTCCGAATGTTGACGATTTCGGTGCCTCTCCAACTTCTGCTTGCCTTTCCAGGTACTTCATCGTGGGACGACGGAGATGTCAGTGACAACTACACCGATTTCCCTGGCTACCAGTGGCGATGGCCCAAACATGCCATCAACCCGTTAGATCAACGGCCCGGCTCGACGATAAGCACGGCTATGGGAGATCGCCCCTCAAGCCGAACGAGAATGGTTCGTCCGCGAAAGCTATACGTCTGCCAGCCAGACGGAAGCTGGAAGGTAGTCGACGACCCGCCAAAAAACCTTCAGTACATATTCATTAGCTACGCAGCAAAGTCCTTCAGGATTGACGGCAGCGACGGCCATGCTCTAGTCCGTAGCATGGCTCAAGCGGCCACCCTGCGCGCAGGCTGCACTGCATGTTGGGTGGATACAGATTGCATAGATACAGTTAACGGCTACCAGAAAGATGCTGATATCTATGCCATGTGTGACGTGGTGCGTATGAAAGCTCCCGTGCCTGATTCCTTAATCTCCTTGTTTCGTATGATTTGGCAAGTTCCATGATGTGAGACTTACAGACCTCGACTAACGTATTTTTATGCACGCAGATTCGAGGGAGCAAGCGGGTTGTCGTCATCCTTCCCGACAATGGCGCCGAGGCGAGGAGGTTCTGGGGTTCGCGCATGTGGACGCTCCCCGAAGCCCTCCTCGGTCCTGGCAGCACGATCGACTTTCTGGCACGCGTGGGGGATAAATACGAAGAAACAACGCTCTCCCTCATCGAAATGACGGGTGAGATATGGGATGATCGTCAATATGTCGAATCCGGTGGCATTTCGACGCGTCTGCTCGCCGAGCACTTCGCTGGCGAACTTACCTTGAGTCGTATCGAACTCTTCGTAACCGCAGTCGAAGCTTGCTTCTATCGATCCAAATTAAATTACACCATGTTCACTGCTAATGATGTGACGCTGGCCGTAATGGGACTGCTTCACCACCGTCTCGATCGTAACGATGACGACACCCCCTTCCAGTCTCTCGCGCAACTTTCTTTATCCAACGATAGCGATCGTATCATCGAACGCAGTGAGTAATGCCCGGAATAGTTTCCCCATTTTCCCTCTAGGGTCAAGACAGTGTCTAGAATCTTCTAAACCCCTCCCAAAATGCGCTCGAAATAGCGATAACTAACTCCGAGTGTTCTAAGTGGTATCACTCCTCCATCGGACCCGTTCCAGCGACTCTCTCAACCCGTTCTATAACCTCGCGCACAAGGATGTTTTCTCTACACGACTATGGGATATCCAGCCTACATGTAGCGTAGTCGGAGTCGCTTACGAAGACAATACCATCCTGCTCGACTCCTGTCGCGTCATGCACATACGATGGAAGGGGTTTCCACGTATCGCAATAGTGCGAGATTACAGTCTGGCCAAGTTGCTTGCAACGATTTTCGTTACGGCCGGAACCTGGTGGTTCTTCCAAGGCATATACATCGCAATAACCTATGCCCCTTTCATTGGGACACCCGCTACTCCCGAGTTGCATTACTACCTGAGGTGGGCCATTGGCGCGTTTTTCTTCACCGCGGTATTCCTCAGCCTCTTCGGACCCGTGTCTGTTCGTCGTCTGTACGGCGGCCAGGTCCTTCAAAGCGCCAGTAATCTCGTCGGATTCGAGGGTGTCATGCCCATAGAAAAGCTCGAGCGCCTCATCTTCGGCAATAATAACGGCCGTCTGACTTACGAGGCCTCGTCAAGTTAGTATTTCTGAGTCATTTTTATTCCCCAATTTGGCATATATTCTGCTTCCATATGCCATGTGCTCATGCATGCTCCGAAAACGCCCAATGCATAAGTCAATTCATTGCTATAAACGGTAATTGCTAACTCTTAATCTCTTACAGCCCCTATTGGCATGGACTGGCGAGACCGCGACCTGCGCCTCGGCAACGAGCCTGACTGGGTGAAAGAGGGCCGTCCAGAGGCGTACGAACTCCCCGAGGGCCACCGCCTCTTCACGCTCGTAGACACCGGCTCGTTGACGGTCAACATCTTCAGCGCGGAGCGTCCGCCCACCGTGGCGCTCCTGTGCGGCCGCGAAGGCGGAATGCTACGCGCCGTTCTCTGTAGCTGGCAGTTTGAGAATAATTGCCTTTTCAAAGAAACCGTCATACGCATGCCGACCAGTGTGTGGGATGCCGCTAATCTCCAGGGATGGCTGAAGGTATGTCTTGCGACAATGAACCAGCAGAGGAATATTGAAAGGAAGAAATTGTCATAGGCATGAATTAGGCATCAAGGAAACATAGAAAGTGGGTAGACAAACCTAGAGGGAAATTCCTATGTGTGGCACGACAGTTCAGTTAATTGGGATATGTGGGAACATCGATATATATAATTGCACTCTCCTTGCGTCGTAGTCTCTTTAATATAACCTATTCCGTATGTAATCGCAACAATAAGCTCATCAATGCCGATATTGCTTTGACTTGAATTCCTCAGTAAGGCTATAGTGTCTCGGTTCTCACTGCTGGTGTATCCAGTATTGGCTATTGTTATAGCACGAGGAAGTTCTATTTATGCCAGCAGAGTTTGCCCGGTTCTTCTTATATATCTCGGTTCTTTAGTCCTTGCTATATTAGCTGCAGTCCTATTAGGTTTAGTTTCGTGACACAAAACTTCCAAATCACTATCTTACGTGTCAAAGTCCTCCAAGTTTAATGTCACAGAGACGCCAACTACGGAACGGTGTATTCGGTGCTCGGGAGAACACGCCTATATAGCGTGATTAGCGGAGCTAAGTGGAACTATGAGGGCCTTCGACTATTGACCCTTAGAATATAGATTCCGTTGTATACTGTTGGCCTATGACACTCTACACGAATTGTACGAACATTACTAGTATCTACTATACGTCACTAGTCTAGCGTGTTTATTAGTAGGATATTCGGGCGGTTGTTACATCACGGATAATTACCTAGGTAGGTTACAAAGCAAATAGGCAATCAGCACGGCCTACAAGGTGCACAGTACAGGACTCAATAGAGTAACAAACTGATTACTAACATTCTAAGTCTTAATATGGAAGCCCAGTTCTGGGCATTTAATACGCTTGTCGACGAGATCCGTGAGCGCAGCGAAGCAAACAGAGGGCTAGATGTAATGATGGAAGAGCGATACGTAGGTTGCCTACGACGGCATCAAAAGGGCTGCAGGTTGGTGGAAGGAAGGGAACTAGGTGTCTGATTACCACGGAGTAATTCGGGCAAAATTCGATCGGCTGCCTATGCGACGAATTTCTTGACCTTGGAAACTTAGGTACTTAGATGAATGAGATTGCTAGTAACATCGGTTTCATTTCGCACAACAACGTAAAGTAGTCTAGTCTCTCAAGTTTTCAGCAGTCAGGCCAGCATAGCTCTCCGTGAGTAGATTACCCAAAGTGAGACACTCATTGCTTTGAAGAAATAAAACACGGTGTTCAGTTCATTGTATTCTACTCGGTATTTCTTCCTTCAAAATGAAAAAGGGGTATATTAACATACTCGGCCCTTGCAGCAAGTGGTTACAAATTTTAATCCTCCGCTTAAGCAACTACAGTACCCAAAATTCAAGGCACTTGAGGATTCGTACCATACCCATGTAATTCCATTTAGCGCGTAGCTAGCGCAACTCGATGTCCTCAAGACGTCGAAGACCCTTTTTGACCGCCTCACCTTTCATAACTCCATCGATGATGCATTGTCCCACGACCGTATATCCTCCAGTAGGCTTTTGTCTAAACACACACGGCATGTTTGAACCCAAAAGAATTGCGATCTGGTCACCAACTCTTGTGTCGTGGTGGAACCACCCCATTCCTCCTTCATCCGTGTATCCGAGCCTCATATTTGCTCTCAAATTCCTCTGAATAGTCCTGCAGTCTTCTTCAAGTCTTTCTCGATCACTCGGAGATAGAGGTGTACTACTTTTCATCGAGAAGTAGGCCACAAGTCGTTTACCATTGATCTTAAAGCACTGGGCATCGCAGCAATTAAGCCATTGTATCAATGACGGTACCTGCTCAATAATCGTCTCCTTTTTGTTTAGTATGGTGTAGAGTAGGGTGTGAAGATGTGTTCCGGGTCTCCTGTGTCTCATCTTCGGCCTAGTAATGTCGATGAGAAGCCAACAGAGTGTTCTCATTATTGCTGCGGGTTCTGATCCAAAGAACTGTCTTTCATTTTTTGAGTTCCGTTTCCACGTCCTAAATTGAAGAAGTTCGCCTTTCGGTAGGCGGCTTTCTTTAGCTTCATCAAGAGTAGGCGAGCAGTCGGAAATGTTGCCGAGGAAAAATCCTCGAGCAATGATTGCCGGCCCATGGATCCTGAACGACGGGGTATGATGTCCAGAGGAGTGGTAGGGGCCATAACTTGTATGTGTAAGCAAACTAGGTCGACCTACACGGAGATGTGAGACTCGGTATGAATGCCAGTATCTCGAATCAAACCAGTTCGGGTACCAAGTATCGACTCCATCTCCTTTCAAGATAACGACATCGAAGTTGCCAGTTTCTCGTATCAGTCTGATTGTCATATCTCTATTGATATCATCCTGGGGTAGAGTATAACTTGGGAACGGCACTAAGTAGGCCCCGTCGTGAGTTAGCCCGAGAAGCGCGAAGACGTGGTCTCGAATGAACTGCGCTTTAGCCAAATAACACAATCCGAGTGCTTCGACCAGAGAAAGAGGTTTCAAGGCCAGTTGGGATGTCCTAATCTTGTAAAGTCGACTGATGTGATTCCACACTTTCTCTCTCTTCCCCCGAATGTAGTTGCTCAGGACAGAAAAGGCCTGAATAACTTGGCTCAAATCAAATGTTTGCCTCCCCCATACTATTGCCAGTCGAGGATTCACTGCAATTTCTTGGATAATCCAGGCACGTCGCCAGTAAGGGCTATCAAGGAACAAAAACAATGCAGTCTCCTCGGCAGCAGATAGGTCCATTGAGCGTCGCATACCAGATGATCTCATTGAGATTTCGGTATGATTTGGGCTGGGTAATAATGTTTCCGGGTCTATGCTTCGATATTTTGTCGACTTCCTCTTTCTCCGGGCATCCCTCTTGGCCTGGATTCGAGCATGCCTCTCGGCCCGCTTCGGCATCTCTGTGCGCCTGGTGATACGCTGAACCGCTTCATCTAATGCCTGTTGCCAGGCCAAACCGGGTCCACGAAGGTGAGAGAATACCCACGAAGCAGATCGATATATCGCGCCCATCCGCAGAACTTGTCGGCCGCGCTCTGCGTCATCGTACTGATTAATGCAGAGATCGTCCGCCCAGACCCGGTATAGGCCTCGTCTTCGTAGCTCTTCTAAGGCCTTATATAGGTTGAAGGTGATAGGGACGAGATCGCCGGATAGCACTATCCGCTTAAGAGCGTTGTGATCGCCCCAGTAATACGAGAGCGCGATGAAATCGTTTTCGAGATCGAATAGCGATGCATGCTCCAAACGGCAACGAATACGGGTATCCTCTGGCGAGGGAGGCTCGATGATGAGTATTCGAATTTCGTTTCCCGTGGTACTTAGTGGGCTGTAGCTTATAGCTCGATCAGGCGAGACGCAAAATGCTGATACGTCTGTCATGGCTAAAGCGTGTTGCTTTTTGTAGATAGCAAGAATCGCGTTATGAGAAGCAAGACTTGGGCCTAGATTGGGGAAATGCGGGTTGGAATAGAC
Source organism: Xylaria acuta (assembly GCA_022495125.1). Taxonomy (NCBI): domain Eukaryota; kingdom Fungi; phylum Ascomycota; class Sordariomycetes; order Xylariales; family Xylariaceae; genus Xylaria; species Xylaria acuta. Next base: position 45,076 of record MU383155.1, on the reverse strand, counting down.
GGGGAAGAACAGCACCAAACTCGCCACAAGACAAACCACCAACCATACGTTCCACGTGTCACACTCTAGAGGGTGGCACTGCATTGGCGTATTGAGAGCGAGTGGTTGGGCAGGCAGCGCACATCCAAATTATCTTAATTTATTTATTCATCGAAACCTCCACACCCCAGCGTTGAACTGTGACTCCATTGGAGCGAGCCTTGTCGACTTTATAGACCCTCCATTGGTCTGCTCACCGAACATAATTATTCATCCCGTCAAGAACCTACTAGCGAAATGGAAAAGGTAAATATTTTTTATACCAAGCGTTAATATACACTGAAATAGTTGTTTACGAACACCCGACTGCCACGACGGCTGGGTCGAAATGGTTGCGTTCTTGCCAGACGGCGGGATTGTGCATCCCTATTACTTAGAATTCGGTGCCCTTTTATTAATAGACCTATTAAGGTTAATCACTTCTAAGCTTTTAGGAAGCTTAATTTTTAAATTCTTGGTATAGAGTGAAAAACTTCATGTTGTTTTTCAAGATGCAAATAGAGGTTGTTACCTCCCTTCTAGTCAGAAAGGGTCAATCTTGTTTACAACAAGAATTTATAAGGCTCGGTATTGATATTGATATATGGGTAAGGAACTACCGTGTTCACCTTAACGAAGCCTTGTCGAATTACTGTTGGCGATGCCATGTACTATTGGTCGGTAGCTTATGTATAGCTCTCTTCGCATTACTTTAGCAGTGCAATGTTACCAATCATCCCTAGTGTCATAAGGCACACGGACAAAGATACTCCTATATATAGTCAGATAACATCCACGAAGGTGTTCGGAGACCCTCGTGCAACAGCAAGTGTCTATTAGCTCCCTCAAGTACTGGGTTCCTGACACTTAATGATGCCCCTATCCCAAGCTAAAAGTTGGAACGATTGCTGCTCGATAGGAGTAATGCAGTTAGCATACTGCTAATGCGACGCTGCTGCGTAATATAAAACCTAGAAAACTATTTGTTTGTCTAGTTGTATGGATCAAGCCCACGTTAACTCCCCCGTTGTACGAGGTGAGGCCATAGTTCGTGATCAACATTAGGACACTAAACATCCAGCTGCGTGAGCCACCAAGGGCAGATTCAGGTCAGGATTTCGGCTACTCTTTTGGAGCGTGAACCGATCGGGGAGTAGCGCCGAACTGAGGCGCGAGTTTGCTTTGGCTATCAATCATTACCTAGAATCATAGTTAAGATCCCGTATAACGAATATTATCTCGTCGCGAAAAAAGGAGGCGAAAGCTTAAAGAACGACACAATGAACACTAAATCAGAGCTAATCTCGCTGGGAATCGGATTTCCAATCTACTGCATGGCAGACCATAAACCAAAGCGGCATATAATTATCATAAAACTCAAGTCAACCAATTGATGAACAACTTCATTCCCCCTTAGCGGAGGTCTATCGCTGGGCCATAGTCAATGGCTGTTGGCTGTACGGGAAGTCAGGAATCTGGAGCGAGAATTGAGTTCCATCGACCAGTTCCTTCTTTATAATTATGGGCGATCCTGTATTCGAATTCTTTAAATTCTAATAGTGAGGCGATACCCTTACACATCCGATCTTTCGACATATTCCATTCTCTCCCGACCATTTTGCGATAGCCCTTTGGAGAAACTGATATGCTGAGTCACATCCTCCGCCTCGCCTAGGTCAGGAGTCCAGTGAAGCTTGACTTTGTCATCCTCGAATAGCTTATTAATCTGCTCAAGAGGGAGATTTCGTGTTTCGGGATAGAAAAAGTATATAAGAGGCAAGAAGAATGTATTGAAAACTAAATGTCAAGGTTAGATCATATTACCATTTACGGAGGCCAATTAACATACCGGCAAGATATATATAAGTACGCCACTTGATACTACCAATACTAACCGGGGTAATCTCCACTACAAGGAAGGTGAAGATCCAATTTGATGCCGTTGCGAGCGCAGCAGACCTTATGCGGATGGGAAGGGGCGCATACTCGGCCGGGACTAAGAGCCCGTTAGCACAGCCCATGTACGATAACCCCTATTTAGAAGCAAGACTTACGTAGCCATGGAATGGCAAGGAGGCCGACAGCGAAGAAAAAATTGAACAGGAAGAGTGCCACGACTGCGACAATACCTGCTGGCTTGGACCCATTTGATACTGTGCCGGCCAAAATGGCCAAACAGCCAAATAACCCTGTGAATCAAAGAAGCAAAAGGTGAGAGCTATGAAGGGACTTATGAATTGTATTAGTGTTCATGCCATTGCCAACACCGGCTACAATTCTCCCAACAATCATGTCGCGGAGGTGTGGGGCCTATATATATACCGTTAATACTCCACGGAGATTAACGGCGTCGTTTTTCTCCGTGACAAATCAAATGAGGTATGCCGTAAACAGACGCTTGCAGGGCACCGCCGATGGTGAGTACGATGCAACCGATTATGATCGACCAACGACGACCCAGCTTCTCGCCAAATAGGAAGCAGACGATTGCACCGAAGAAGCATCCGATCTCATAGATAGCAACGACAGTCCCCTGCAATGACGAGCTCCCATGGGACCCTTCATTCGTATCTATCTCGGGGAACTGTGCTGTGAAGGCGGTCCCTGTCAACAGACCAGACACTATTATATGAAGTCAAAAGTCAGTTGTCAACGATAGTTGAGGTTCAACTAGTCCTTGGGTGCACAAAATTGCTTAAGGTCACGTAGCAAGATGTTGGACGTAGAGATTTTGGCAATACGTAGTAGATGACCCGGGGATACGTACTAACACCCTGGTCATAACCGAAGCTACCAAAAGAACGAGGTCAATAACGGAGCCACTGAGATATATCCATGAAATTGGAACGCCACCTACAGCATGAAGCCTGTCCCAGCCGTAGCTGTGATAGCCCATTGCAATGGTTCACCCATCAGAATCGTCATGGCGCTTAGTAGGCCAGTTCTGGGAATCCCGAGGCCGTGAAGACATGTCACAGGCTGAGAGGTCAAGTCTAATAGTCCCCACCCGGAAACTGGAGTTTCGCCTGTTGTTGGCGATTCCACCCTCAGTTCTTGAGTTCGAATCATAAACCGAAGTAGGTTCAACTTATAAGTAACCACTTGTTGTAATACGAATTTATGAGTGGCTAACTAGCTTTTTATCTACATCTTACACTACCTTGGTACCGAAAGGCGATACCAACAGCGCAGACAGATGCCTGGGGATGAGGGGCGAAAGCGTGTGGGGGAGATGCAGTTCACAGGCAAAGGTGCGCTTCGAGCTACCAAATTGGTGAGATAGGTAGGCAGTCGACATGCTTGGGGGCTGGAGGAAAGCCGTGGAGCAATGTGGAGGCATTCTCCGGGGTAACTGGTTTAGTGTAATCTGGCAGTGGACCACATCACCCATAGGTAGGTAAGTAATAATGAATGACGATACAGGTACCTACCTGTGGCTACCTACACGGTACCTAGATTAAAGTAGGTAGATCTAAATACTCGCTAATTCGATGCTGTTGGGAAGGTACGGGCGGCGGTGCATATAAGCACCCTCACGGTGGCTGCTATGTCAACACGCTCCCTCTCTTCTACAACAATACCACTGCACCCTTGCTTCTACCAATAGTGAACCACAATACCTTTTATGCATCCCTGCTCCGGCCTCGGGCGACGGCCCCATTGTCGGTCATCCGCACACCTGGCTGTCCGTGAGCTCTACTACGTCGGCTGACGCCTCTTGACTTGTGAACCGGCCTTATGGCGAATGGTTAATTTGCTTCCCGGCATTGTCGAGTCTTGGCTTGATTGGGTCATATGGTTACAGCGCCCGCGTCTCTTAAGTTTAGACTCCCAACCATGGCGCCGCTAACGGAAAAACGCACAGCCGACGGGCGCGCCGACCTCAAGTAATCTCATTGTTTCATATGAGAGGTCAACCCTTAGCCATTAAGGGCAACGAAGCGAACGAGCGCGCTGTGCACCTTAGGCAAACACCCAAGGTAGCCATTGTCTAGGAAGCGAAGAGTGACTCGACATGGCCGACGTGTCGCAAAACTCAGAGTCGACAGGCATGGGCCGCGAATCCCAGAAAGACCACCGGAAGAAGAGAATACGTTGTCGGACCGGCTGCTGGAATTGTAGACGCAAACGGAGGAAGTGTAAGCAACCACTTCCCCTTTCCCCACCGGCTACACATGTGTGCACCTCACTGCCTCAGTGCTGGCCTCATTCTATTTCCCCGCAAGTCGCTGCTCGTGACCCGCCCGAAAGATTCGAGATCGCTGACCATCAACACAGGCAATGGTAAACGACCGACATGTGAAATCTGCTCTCGGAAAGGAGAGGTTTGCGAATGGGGTATCAAGCTCTCGTTCCGTCCAGAGAATAGCTATTCTATAGCCGACACCCACCCATCCATGCGAGAAGTCGCCTCGACTCTTAGCCACGACGCTACCATTGAAGTGAGTGTACTATACCACATTGGTGACTTGTTGCGTATATATTGACTAACGACGGTAGTTCTGCGACATCACACATGAGATTATCAGGGATTATCAGACCGAAGCTCACGTCCTCGAGGGCATTCGAAATGATTTGGAGCAAGGCAGCAGCAATAATGATGAGAGACGTGTCTCTAGTTCCGCTTGGAAACCTCGACCGCGAGTTCCGAACGAACGAGCGACCAGCACCAACACTCCCGTGCGCTCGCCAGAAACAGGTGTCGTGGCAAGGCCGGATTGTTCTAACCACCTTGCAGCGACTACCTGCTTAAGTCAACCAGGCTCGGAAAGCCCACAAAGCATAGATTCTATAGAATCTCTCATGATGCTGCAGTCCGCAGCCGCACAACTCCTAGATCTAGGCTGTGCGCCGCCGTCGACTGAGCCTGTAGTCGTAGATCGCAATTATTCCCCGGTTGAAGTAGATGACGAATACTTCCGCTCGACAGGCACTGCTGCAATATCTCCCACCGCCACCCGTTTATCCGAGTATTTCGATTATGATGATGGCATATTCTTGCCGGGATCAACATACCTGGAACTCCATTCCACTCTAAGAAATTGCATCTTCGATACTGCCCGATCGACACAATCGTGTGGGGACGTCAGCCCTAGAATATTTATCGGCGCGGACGAGATGATATATAGTTACACGCAGATAGATGCATCAATCGGGCCTGAAAATCCTATTTCGCCACCTGCTTCCACGCCACTATTCGTCGAATTGGAACACCAGGAAGAATACAAGTTATGGAAAAACTGGGTTGACGAAATTGCGCCATGGGTGAGTTGTCTTTTAACACTTTTTTATCCAGCATTCACACGTTTAACTCATCATCGTCCTACAGCTCGACAAGTTTGACAATGATTGTCACTTTGGTCGTACATTACCTGTCATGGCACAAAATCACCGCCACCTGCGGTGCTCAATGCTTGCACTGTCCGCTCGGCAGCAAGAGCGGAAGTATCCCGAACGCCGGTCTTCCGCCAGCCTGGCCTTATACCAAGAAGCAGTGCACCAATTAATCCCACAACTGCAAACGAGATCCACAGCTGTTGTTTCATCTTGTGTTGTGCTCTGCGTTCTGGAGATGATGAGTTGTAGGCATGACGCGCAGCATGAAATAGTACCAGAGCTGACTCATAGCAAGGTTCTCCCAACATGTGGCGCCGTCACTTGGATGGTTGCGCCAGTCTGATCCAATCCGTGGGAATTAACGGGTTCTCTGTTGGTTTGGAAAAGGCTCTTTTCTGGTGTTTTGCACGCATGGGTTCGTCCTCCTATACGCAGACTGTAAGCATCTGGGCTAAACACATGCAGACGTTTGCGGCGGTTTCATATCGTCTCAGCACACCCTCATCCCAACCGATAGTTGGTCGTCAGAAATCTTGTTGGAGCATAATGTTCGGCTTTACTGTGAAACTTCGTGCTTTGATCTCTATGCCAACTACTCTGTCTTTCTCTGCGCCGTTGTGCTAGATTTGTTTGCTAACCATACGGAGGACGCTTTTGCACGGCGGTGGAGTGAGCTATTTGTCTATATTGAGGATTGGTACAATCAACGACCTCCAGAGATGAGGTCTATACTAGAACTGAATGCACCCAAGGGAGACTATTCTCGACCTTTCCCTGTTATTTTGTTCTCTAATCCGGCAGCAGTCTCTGGGAATCAGCTGTACCATACAGCCGCTTTGCTGATGTTACAGAGAAAACCTCGTGGCGCGTTCATGCGATCCAAACCTCAGTCTATCCTTTGGCATGCCCGAAGGATCTGCGCAATCTCCATTTCCAATACGCAGCACGCCTGTTGGACCAACAGCATTCAGCCTTTATGGATCGCCGGAAAATTAATGTCACATCCTAGCGAACATCGAGCTATTCTCGATATATACGCGACAATTGAGAAAGATACGGGCTGGGGCGCTAAATGGCGTGCCGATGATTTGAAGAGTTATTGGGGAGATCTAGATGGCTAATCGACTATTCAAAATGGAGAAGCTCACATCGCAGGAGCTTTCTCTTAGGCTTGTTACGCAGAAGCGCAATGACCGCCATCAACTCTCAAATCGGCTCCAGTCATGAAAGAACTGCCCGCTGAGAGCAGAAAGATGGCCGGAGCTTTGAAATCCTCGGGGGCACCAAGCCTCCCTAAGAGCGCACCAGCCAGCCATCCATATTTTCTCTAAACCCGGGTCAGTGGCAAGTAGCTCATCAGTCATGACCGTTCTGATATAGCCCGGTGACAAAGTATTAATCCTAATTCCATACTGACCCCACTACAGTACGTCGAGTTAGTCGCGACTCCTTCGGGTAAAGCAATGTGCGAATGGCTGGAAATATTACGTACCTCCTGAGCGAGCGAGCGGCACATTTGCTGCACCGCAGCCTTGCTCGTGTTGTATGCGCTACAAGTCAGACCCTAATATACGACCTAGTCAGTCTCAGCTGTTGGGTGGACGCGCGCTGTTCACTCACACGATTAGCAATTTGACCCGACATGGACGCAATCAATACGATGCTTCCCCGAACGCCATTCTTAATCAAGATCCTGGCAGTATGCTTAGCCGTCAGAAAGGTGCCAATGACGTTGACCCGTTGGATGCGCTCAAAGTCTGCTTGGGGATAGTCAACAGCCAGTATCCTCTGCTGGACCCCTGCGCACGCAACGACTCCGTAAAGCTGAGCTCCAACTCTCTCTACATCCTTGTCTGTCTCATCCATGATTTTCTCGAGGATCTCTTCATTGGTTATGTCGCATTCGCGGTAGGAGAGTTCAAGGTTAGAGTGCTTCGCGATCTTCTGAAGAGCTGCCCACTCCTCGGCGTCAGGCGCTTTGAGGATGTCTAGGCATACGACATGGCCACCGGCCTCTAAGACTGCGGCCGTGAGTGCAATGCCCAAGCCTCGACCGCCGCCCGTGATAACAATCAGCTTGTCTGAAAGTGAGAATAAGGCACTATGTGAAGTATTGGCAGCCGTTTGCCGAGACTCCGGAATATCGACCGGTAAGGACAGATCGTTGACAATTGCGCCTAGACTCATGGTTGTGTTATGTAGCGACTGATAAGGGGGTATAGGAACCTAGATAGATGCGTCGAGGATCTGTGCCAAGCACAAGAAAAGCTCGAACAATGAAGTGAAATTAGCAAGACATGAGACGTTGCAGGGCAGGAAACATTTGATACAACTACCGGGAATCCAATGGGGATGCGATCTCTGTCGCTTTTTTGCGAGGCTCGCGATTTCTTTTCTACCCTGCTCATCATAGAAGCCCACTTAGTAATCTCTGGAAGACTATTAAGGATGCGGTTTCGAGCCCAGGACAAACAGCAAGTCGAAGCGCCCATCCAATTCTCCAATTCAGACCCTACGGGTTATTAGATTTTACTGCACTTAGAATTGCCTTGTTTGCCGGATTGGTAAGTGCAAGCGCACAATGGCACAGTATCCACCCGAATAGCTCTTAGTCCAGGGCCTGGAGACGTTGGGCGGGGTGGGAGATGGTCAGGAGGCCGTTCTGGTAGAGATTCGATCCCCATGCCTATATATATGGCTTGCCAAAAAGGAATCTCCAAGCGCAAACATTATTAGAGGATAACTAGATGTTTATAGGCATAAATTTGGAGAGCGTAGTAGGAACATAAAGTCAATAAACACCAGAAAATCCAATCCGGCACGTTGTTTCATTCAACCATACTCCGCGCTCAAACATGGCCCCGTCCGTAGTAGATCTTGCCACCCCCGAACGTCGAGTCAAGTGCCAGAATGGGGAGGACGGCCACAAGAAGACGATATTCGCTTCGCACGATGCTGAACGGTCCCATCGTGTCCTGGGGACGTTTCGGTGCCTCATTGCAGACCTTTGCGAGCAATTCAAGGGTGGCCATCCCGGGTGAGTCGTCATGTGAATTGCTAGTGTAATGCCGCGAAAGATCCGTATGCTGATTTGCTCGGAGTCACACAGGGGCGCCATGGGGATGGCCGCTATGGGTATTGCGTTGTGGAAATACGCAATGCGCTACTCACCCGAGAACCCAAATTATTTCAACCGCGATCGGTTCGTTTTATCAAATGGTAAGTCGACTAACAGTCCTGTGTGCACATTAATCCTGTGTCAAAACTCATCGCTTTCCTACAGGTCACGCTTGCCTGTTTCAATACACTCTGATGCACCTCGTCGGCTATAAACACATGACACTGGAGCAATTACGTTCATACCATTCCGAAAGAACGGACTCGTTTTGCCCCGGCCACCCCGAGATCGAGCACGAGGGCATAGAAGTCACAACTGGACCACTCGGCCAGGGCGTAGCGAACGCCGCTGGTCTGGCTATGGCTACCAAGCATTTAGCAGCAACGTACAACAAGCCAGGGTTCCCAATGGTCAGCAATAAGATTTGGTGTGTTGTAGGAGATGCTTGCCTACAAGAAGGAGTAGCACTCGAGGCGATCTCGCTCGCCGGCCACTGGAAACTGAACGACCTCATCGTCCTTTACGATAACAACCAGATTACATGCGACGGCTCGGTCGATCTAGCTAATACTGAGGACGTCAATGCGAAGATGAGCGCCTGCGGCTGGAAGGTGCTAACGGTAGACGATGGGAACGAAGATATCCCCGCTATCGTCGACGCCCTCGAGCAAGCGAGAACGGAATCAAAGCAGCCCGTTTTTATTAACATCAGGACGACCATCGGGATCGGCAGTAAAGTCGCTGGGGATGCGAAGGCTCACGGTGCTGCCCTGGGCCCCGAGGATGTCGCCAACATTAAGCGCGACTCAGGCATGAACGCTGAGGAGCACTTCGTCATTTCAAACGAGACGTATGAATTCTTTGCCGAAGTCTGGGAGCAAGGTCACCGATACGAGCAAGAATGGGCGGAGTTGGTCGAGGCTTATAGGAAAGAATATCCCGACGTTGCCGATGAATTCGCTCGTCGTATCAAAGGCGAGATGGTCAAGGATTGGACTAAAATTATACCTCCTAAGGAAGCCTTCCCGACGAGTCCTACACCATCTAGGAAGTCAGCTGGTCTTGTCTGCAACCCGCTTGCATCAGAGTTAAGCAATATCATGGTTGGAACTGCTGACTTGTCACCTTCGGTTAATATGATCTGGAAGGGAAAGGTCGATTTCCAACACGTAAGAACGGCTCCCTGTTTGCATTGCGCCATTACTGATGATTCACGTCTAGCCTGACCTTCGGCCTGCCTGCGGTATTACAGGCGACTATACTGGGCGGTATATTCACTGGGGTATTAGAGAGCATGCCATGGCAGCCGTCTCGAACGGAATTGCGGCGTACAATAAAGGCACGATTCTCCCGATTACTTCGTCATTCTTTATGTTTTACCTAGTGAGTTGAAACCAAGACCTAGCGAATCTACTACCCAAACCGTCAATTAACGTATCTACCTACCCCTTAGTATGCCGCTCCCGGTGTCCGTATGGGTGCTTTACAGCGGTTGCAGGTCATTCACATCGCCACCCACGACAGCATAGGGACTGGCGAAGACGGCCCGACTCACCAACCGGTTGAATTAGCAGCACTATACCGTGCGATGCCGAACCTCCTTTACATTCGACCCGCGGACAGCGAGGAAACCGCCGGTGCATTTATTGCCGCCATCTCCGCTACCGAGTCCCCGAGCATTATATCGCTGTCTAGGCAGAATCTAGTTCAGTATCCTCAGTATTCTTCCCGAGAGGGTGTGCAAAGGGGTGCATACGTATTCATAGAAGAGAAGGATGCCGACGTGACGTTGATTGGTGTAGGTTCGGAGATGAAATTCGCCGTCGAAGCGCGCGAGATGCTCCGAGAATACGGTATCAAGACGCGCATTGTCAGTTTCCCCTGCCAGCGCCTGTTTGAGAGGCAATCGCGGGAATACAAGGCGGAAGTCCTACAGTACCGCTCACGGACACGTCGGGTCGTGATCGAGGCCTACGCGGCCAATGGCTGGGAACGATATGCGCATGCTGCCTACTCGATGACCACATTCGGGCACTCGCTGCCCGGTGCTGCGGCTTACAAGTACTTTGGCTACGACTCGAGGCTGATTGCTTTGAGCGTGAAGGGATTCCTTGATGATCTCAAGGCGGAGGGGATCGAGGATCTCAACGGCGAATTTCGGGAACTGAATCTTAGGCCCCATTGAGAAACCATTTCTAGTTAAAAAACGAGGCGGTAGAACTAATAAAGCAAAATAAATACCAAGCTTGAGACATGACTAACTGGAGACAGCACTTCTCGCGCGACGCGACATGTGTCTATAATAACCCAATAAAATACACACACAATCGGATAGAATATGCCAGGAGTCAAGGTCCAGAATGGGATCTCAATTTGTTGATTATTACGGTATTCCTACTCTCAAATACGCCATTCGTGCTTCCAGCTGTCTGTTCTCGTTTCTGTGAACTTATATCACCAAATCTACCAAGAAAACTCCAGGGGGTACTCTAGGTCTTGATAATATTGGCAGCAACCAGTATAGCATCCGCCGTTCTTTTCACATACTCAGCGGCAACCGAAAGGTTACCTGCTAGGAATGACTCAGTAATTCCAGGGAAAGTAGTTGGTGCGTATCCTGATTAATAGTGAGTTAGATTCCCCTTCGCGAGGATCATCGGAGTGGATGTGTTACGAACCAGTGTCAAGTCCAGGGGCGAAGATGAGGTTTTGGAAAAATTCCCTGTTCGGCAGACCGCCCTGAGAGACAAATCCACGTTGGAAATCCCGTTTCTTGTGATTCACTAGCGTTATTAGAGCGGAGTCTTTGCTTGCTACTGCTTGTTGCTCTTGGGCTACAATCTCTTGCGTCCCCGAGCCAAATTCGTCGAGAGCGCTACGAAGAGTGGAGATATCGAGAGTATCTGACGTCGAGTTGATGGTTGCTACTAGATCATTATAGTAGATCTCCATTTGCGTCGCCCAGTTCGACACGTTAAGTGGAAGTGACTCGACCGTAGCGAGGTTATAAGCCAAGAGAGTCAGGTACTGGATTATCCCATGTCAGCTGTTAATATTAAAAGAGCTAGTCGGCCGTCATCAGTTATACCTTCGTCATGCTAGAACACTCGGAGTCAGTTATCGCTGTTTGGGCATGATTTATAAGGGGTTCAAAAGCTTTTAGACACTATCTTGGCCCAAAAAGGAAAACTTGTACTCTAAAAGTTGCCAAAACAAGAAGAAAATGGTTCCGAGTATTACTTACTATTTATGTGCTAAGAACTCTGGATCGCCGAAGGTAGTCATCCAATGATACGAGTCATAATTGCTATGGTAATGATAGACCGGATCTGTGGACCCTCCATTTGCGCCCATGTCGATCTGTTGAGGGTTCAATAAGTGATGGATGTAATACGGAGGTGCGTTTATGATACTTACAGCGCCTATTCCCTTATGTACGAAAGCAGTATAATCGCTACCACTACCGAGTACTCCTACTTCGCCACCAGTGCTGCCATTGGGGTTAGTTGTTGCCGTCGCTAGCGGGACACATACGAATTCAGGGAGAAAGCGATGCTTCCAGGGGCTGGCTTCAGCTCTCATAGTAGTAGCCTTGATTCTTGGAGCCAAACAAATATGAGAGAAAAGTAACTCGGGAGATTACTTACTACTCGATCCAAGCATCGTACATAGTTCGGTTCATGTCCATCCATGGCACCTTCTTCATGACATCGATCGAAATTTCGTGGAGTTCCGGTGTAGCTGCGATATACGGCCAGGCGCCTGACGTGCCCACGTCGATGTTTAGATATGAAACGGCGGTGTCCGTTAGCCAAGGGATGTATTCCTCAACCCATTCTGTGGAGCCGACGAGCCCATACTCTTCGGCGTCCCAAGAACACAGCACGATATTCCTCCTCGGTCGCCATCCTTGAGCCAGAAGCTTACCGAACGCTCGGGAGAGCTCGACGATAATGGCCGTTCCGCTGTTTGGGTCGGCGGCACCGCCGACGATCCAGGCATCTCTATGGTTGCCTATGACTACCGTTTCGTCGGGATTCGTGCCGTTGATTATGCCAATGGAATCCCAGATGTCCGTGTAGACGTCTTCCATGAGATTGCTCATGCTTATAGTCGTTCCGGGAGCTGGGCCGGTGCTGTAAGAGACATTCAACGCCCCAACCCATCTAGTCCGATTCACGGCCTCGCCGTCGACCCCGTGACCGTCGAGCGCAGCTAATATCGGGATGGCGTCAACATATGAAATTGGAATGGAAGGGATGTGCGGCATGACTGCCTGGCGGTCCGCGCGGGGAGAGTCCTTCCTCGAAGGATATCCTGGGGTAGTTGGGTCTCCCGGGTATATCGAGAGGTACTGCACGCTACCGCGCTGTACCGACGTAGGGTTCCGTGCGGGACCGTCCGGGTACGCCGCATAGCCGTTCGCTTCGGTGACATTTCCATCATCGCCCGTGTCTGTGAAGAGGATTGCGCCGACCATGCCGTTTGCTTGCGCATTCTTGACCTTCAACCCTCGGAACGGGCCGCCGTAGCGGGAAATGGCGATTTTTCCCTCAAGAGGCACGCCCAATTCCTTTAACCGAGCAAAGTCGTCTTGCTGGCCCCTGCCCACGTAGACGAACTCGGCCTCGGAACTACCGCTCGCCGAATAGCCGTGGAAAGTTGGCACGCGATTAGGATAGCTTGTTGTCTCGTCGGCGTCCAGCACTGCCTCTTCGAGGAGTGGCTGAAAGGTACTGCCATTGGAGTACGTGAGACTCAATGACTTGTTGACGGGATAGTTTAGGTAGACATTATACGAGACCACACTCGCATTCCAGCCGTTCTCTCGCCATCGGTCGGCAGTCCACTCAGCCATGGTCATATTCTTACCCGCAACATGATACCCATGAGTGTAGTAGTAAGACCATTCCGATATGGTGACATTTGACACAGAATCTACAAGGATCTTTTCTTCTTGGCTGAGAGGTGACAGAGGAGTTGACTGTCTCTTGGAGAGTCCTGAAGTTTGAAAGTGACGTTCATGTAAACAGGCTTGGCAGAGGGTGGCCAGAGCCGCAGACAGCAGTTGAATCCGTACATTCCACAACATTTTGACTATTCTCGGCCTCGGACTGTTGTGCCGTGAAAGCTATGGAATACATCAAGCACCCGCCAAGCTACCTTACCTTTATACGTCAATGCAGCCTAGTGTAGTAAGATGCTACCTAGGTATTCATCAACTACCGCAAACATACCCCACGACTACTCCAACACGAGATTCGTCTCCAGTTCTGCAGAATGACAACACCGGAACCCCGGGGATAACGGAATGACGTCTTATCCGAAAACATAGTGATAATAGCAAACTGGCTAGCAACTGGCCATTCGTGAGTCGGTCAGTGCATAGAAGCCACCTTCCTGATCGAGTGTGACCTCGGGCTGACTTGCAGATCGCACTGGCGATAAACAACGGCTCATCAAGCAGGCTCCCGTGGAGACATTGATCTGGTCCACAGAAAGCGAGAGCCGTTCTCGGGGGTACGTATTCGTCCCCCAGTATAAGAGGAACATCTGGTTCAGCGGCTCGTGACAGAGGCTGGCTGGGTATCTTGGTAATAGGCAAAGTAGATCTGTGTTCTTCTTGGGGGCGCTACTAAAGGGAGTTAGAATATTTAGGCAGTGACATGAATGAGATCGAGAACCGGAAAAAAAAGTTATGTTGCCATAGAAATGGCGAATAATTCATGTATCTAAGTTCAACATGCATGATGGGACCCCGCGCCTCCACCAAGTCCATGTAAGTAACCCCTCTCCCTCTTCCCCGCATTGGAGATAGTAGCAATCATAGATGGGCATCCCACTGTCATATATTTTGCGATAAATCTGGCCGGGATAAGAAGGGTTTGAATGAGATCATGAAATGCTTGTCTATTTCCCATTAGAATTTGATTTGTGCTATGTCGCCACAGTCTTCCTTCTATAGGTACTGTTTATGGTATAATCCTTCTTCGGCCCATGTACCGAGTATCCGAGCTGCCACTCCCGAAGATTCACAGCCTTGAAAAAGAATTTGTAGTGCACATCATACAAATCCTCTATACACAGGTGGCTTGCTTTGGCACACCAGCCGTCACCGTCGCTACTGAGGTGCTTCAGTTTCTCTTGTATCTCTTTCACAGCGACGGGACTTTGATCCCGATTTTCGCTATCTGCTGCTAGGGACGACGGCGGGATGAACTCGACCTCATGAAACAGGTAATCCGCTCGTGTTGGGTCGTCTGTACGTGCGAACCAGACACTTAACTTATCGCTCGCCTCGTCATATCGCCAGATATAGCGCCGCGTAGCTCGGAACCGCATGTTAGTACCTGCTGCAGTGAATTCGCCGTCCTCGATGTATAGGTATTCAAGCCCCATATCAAAAGTGTCCGTGGAGTCGGAGTCCGAGCCTTCCGTAGGGGGGGAATTAAACTTGTGCTCTCGTCCGTCCGCCGTACCGCTTCGTAGTAAGAATTTGGCCGTGCCCACAAACCGCCCCGAAGGGTGACTCGGTAGCTTAGATAAAAGATCGCGATCGAGACTCCACTCCCCCAGCAGTGAGCGGAATACAGCAGTTGCTATATATGAGCGCCCTGTAAGACCTGCGACGGCAGTGCTATGCGTAGATTTTAGGCTCTTCGTAGCTTGCTCGCGTTGAGAATCTGACACCCCGGGATTGACATATCGCGCTGGCGTCAGGATGTCCATGGGACGGCCATTGGCGAGGGGCGGTGTGCTCCCTACTGGCGAGGAAATCGATAGTTCCAGTGCTGTCGCAAACTCCTGCATTAAGAACGCATAATCGCCCATTGGAAACTGGGAGCATCGTGGATCGTCACGAAGTGCAAGCGTGCGTTGTATGCTATCATCGTTCGCAAGTGCGGCTTGAAATGAGGAAGGACGATCGGCAATCGTCCCCTCCGCGTGCTCTTGGAAAAGACGTGTAACGAAGCGAGCTTGCATCTCCATGATCCCCCAATAAGGTGACCGATAGAAACCGACGAAGCCGAGCGTCGGCAGAGTCGGATGATGTGTCCCATGAAAAGCTAGCGCGACAGGTAGGTTCGGGTGGACTGGAGAGTGAGAAAGTACCTCCAAGACAGAGGGTGGTAGAAAAGATATTGATGGAGAAGGGTCGAAACCGGTTGCGATAACTACTGCTGCAACGCCGGTTATTGATTTTTCGCTTCCGTCCGATGATACTGTAGCTGTGGTTCCTACGATGTTTGATAGTCGACCCCTGCAGATTTTGATAAGCGCAAATCGCACGAAATCCATATAGTGATTGCCTATAGCAAGGAATGGTGGCTTATCAAGAAATTCCCCGTCAATCTTAGTCTCTGGGGAAAAGACTGCCTGGTCGGTGCCTAAAACAGATTGGTAAATTGAGTTGAGTTTGCGTGCTGCATCAACGTCTAGATGTCCTTGGGTATTTGTTAAAGGATGGGGGCGCAGTGCAACATTGTATGAAGGCAAATCACACGGTAGAAAAGGAGGCGCCGGGGCATCGGGCTGCTCTTCAGTTAACCATACAAGCGCAGTCCACTTGAGAGGGCAGACCTACATCAACTGATGTGAAGAGAGGAACTGTCCATGCCGGGCTCTGTGCCACATGATGGATGGTGAACCGTTCGACATTCTTGGCTGTTGCCTCCCCTGGTGAATAGATCAGAGAGGATAAATGAGTCGCAATAGTGTTGGCAATCTCAACCCCAGACATCTGTCCGCCGACAATGAGGATCTTATCACTGGTGTCCTTTGAGTTCGATAAGAGGCTCTCAATATCCCGGTATTTGCTGCTGTGAATTATTGGCACCTCTCCTTCTTTTGGAATACCCCCTGGCCACAACGGAGTTCCGAAGAAGCCAGTGCCCACCAGCAAATAGTCAAAGATCTTGGTCTCGGACCCCTTTTCGGATTCTGTTTGCACCTTCCATGAGCCACCATCTTGTAGTTCTGTCTTTACTACCCTATGACCCAACCGTATATCCGCGCCTCCGTACTCCTTCAGATAGCGCTCCAAGTAGTGGCCGATTTGCCATGCTTTGGGGAAGTCCGGGTCGGAGTCCCGCCAGGCAAGATCACTGAATTGAACTGTATGCTTGCTTTGGTTTGCAACCATTAGAGGATGAACAAGACCGGCAGTGTCGCTCTTGTTTGCAGGCCACAAACCCCCTATCCGATGTTGCGAGTCGAATATGGTGACCTTGAACGACCCCGGTGCAACATCATGCAAAAGGGTCTTGGCTGCTACCAGGCCAGATGGTCCAGCACCTATATCTGTTAGCTGAAAATGCCATGGGCTGTAAAGAAGTTACTGGTACTTGCCGATTATACAGATACTTTTTGCCATGACCAGGCGGTAGACTGTCATTAGGAGAATAGACAACAGTATTAGTAGTATTCCCCACCGGCCAGAAGGAGCTGTTGTACTGTAAGGTGCAGGTGATGGAGCTGAGTCGTACTATAAATGCAACGCCCCAATAATTAGGTACTTATCTAAGTAGCACATAAGGCTTCGGTATTACCCTATGCAAACTGCATAGCATATACATCTATCAATATAACCGTAAGCGATCATCCTACTGTGGCGTGTGGAAGTGGCTGAGGGTCTGTGGCTTGGAAAAGTGGAGATAGAAAACACCTACTACGTACATTGCACAGGGCTATTAATTGTCCTGCCCAAATTAGCTTGGCAGTCTAGATCTTTCCTTCCTACGTAGTTATTCAGATCTGCCACTCAGTTATCGTACCCCTGTTATTTGGTGCCTTCAGTAGATACTGTAGGGTCCTGTGTGAATGAAGCAAAACCGAGGTGTCAAGAACTTAATAGTATCATATACATAGTATGTGTAGAGCGGTGATAATACGTATGCCTAGCAACCTGTTGTCCTACTATGCATCAAGATACCAGATCGATCACACGTAGTACCTAAAATCCATATTCGTTGGGCACCTACGCAAAACGAACGCACACATAATCAGGTTTTCAAGAGACATCATCTTGTAATGGTGTAGAATCCCCAGGCCCGAAAGGAAATCTATCCGGGTATCAAAAAAACCGAGAACGACTCTACAAAGATATATCGCCGCCATTCATCCACGCCATAAAAGGTCCACCGCTGGTCCAGTCTAAGTGTAGGTATTTGAATCATACGTTCTACTTCCAGTTAAAGCCAGTCTGTCCATTCTGTCAGACCGTACAATTCCGCACCTCTACTCGCTTCGCCTCGCAAGCAGCCTGAAGCGACCCCAAAGCCATGTATAAGGTGTTATTAGGTGCGATTAAGAGTAATCGAATGTATAGGGTGTGTATTAGTGTCTCGAGCATCATCAACATAATCTCGGAATTATGAGTTTACTCCGTTCCAGGCGTAGGACGTGAGCGTTGGGCGACAACTTCACGCGCGTAAAACTCGACAAGCATAGTGGCGTACGCTTCTAAATCTTCAACTGGTACGCAGAGTCGAAAGTCGTTGAGCAGAAGGAATTGTAGTTCAAGATGATTGAGCTCAGCAAGAGGTAAGCCGCCCACCTAGTCTTGGTTAATCACTCATTCCATCTCGAAGATAACATTGCTTAGTTGGACATACCTTGGCGTATCGAGAGTTGGTATAGAAGACATCGGAAAAGAACTTGCTTGCACAAGTGACTCCCGCAATAATCAACCGATGGATGTTGAAGCTATCTACAACAAAGTATGTAGCTGGGGAAGTAGCCAACTCTGTCTTGTTTATGGTCTCTTTCTCTTCGTCATCGTCTACAAGGTCGAGGTCTGCCTCATCCCCATTCGGGTCTCGCATCTCGGTGTCCTGCTTCTTGGTCGAAATGGCGTCACTTGGGGTGGCCTGTGGCTGCTGTGTGCGCTGAGTCTGGAGCTGCCGCCTCGTTTCTTCTGCTTCCATCACTAGATTATTCACCCGCTCAGTCATTCTGTCAAAATAGACAAGCAAGCTGAGAAAAACCTCATAAGTTGTGGGGCAATATTTGTGAATTCTGCTTAAATAGCTTAGGATCGTAATGGCGGGGACATTCTTTCCGTGGAAAGCTAAGACGGAGCTGCTCAATGGACTCATGGAAGAACCGTCATTGTTATGGTTGGCAGCTGTTTGTTGGTGTGTCGCATTCCTATTTAGGGCGTCATGTTGTAGATCGTTTGTGGTTGTGATTTTGGTCAAAAGTGCGGCCACCATCTCAATGATGTCTCCAATAGGCATACCACTAATCTCATACTTCATGGCTTGTAGGGGCGGATCATTCAATATCCCAGGCCCATTGCCGCCATTCATAAGATCGGCTCTTGCGAGGCTTTGTATGTGGGCCAAGTCACGGACAACTATAGTATGACCTCGCTGTGGGGCCGATGCATTGTAAGCTGGAGATGTTGCGGTGGGGGAACCCGAAGTGTTCGATTCGGGGGATGGTTGTTGTCGTGCTGTTGTAGCGGCTGAGGCGACTTCAGGCGCATCATGTTGTGTATTAGATGCCATGTAGTTGGCAAAAGTATTTGCGTCCCGGGCCGCTTCACGAACAGAAGGCGGGTTTGATGATGACGAATCAGGCGGAGAAGGAAATCGTGAAGCGCCGTCTGTGGATGGTGGCTGTTTCTGCTCGACAACGGCTTCTGTGGAATCCCAAGGCCGCTTTGATGGTGTCGCGCTGGGTGCTGCGGATCGGGGGTACGCTGAAGGGGCCGGGGAACGAGTCCTCTGGGGAGGTGCTTCACGCGACCGGTTATGATATTCTGATCGATAAGAGTCACGAGTGTGAGAATGCTCGTGCTGTAACCCTGACGCTATCATACTGTGGAATCGTGAACGATCCGAGACGAAGTCATTAACAACTGCCGCCATAGCACCGTTTCTTAATTATAAATGGTGGGAGAGTATATTAGAAACCTGCGAGTATTGAACGCGACGTCAGTGAAAGTTCTCGGTCACAACGAGTGCATATGCAGATGATTAGGCAGTTGTAGCCCAACTTGGAGCTGATCAGTCGCAAATAGATTGACCCATGACACGCGAAAGTGGGAAAGAGCAAGACGAGCCTCTTCGCCTCGCAAGCTAGATGGGTCAACGTCAGATCTTGTTGGCTGTATCACCTAGGATAAGCAACACGATCGATTCTGGAGCAAGTGAACGATGCAGTCAAAGACCGATGCCTTCGTTTGTCCGCCAGCAAGGATAAATAAATATGAGCCAGCGAAAGTAATGGTGGCAGTAAGCTGCTAAGCTTGTTGGCCTATTGCTGGCTTGCTGGCCAACGACAGGCCGTGCGTATGGCTGGGTTGCAGGTCGTCACGGCGACGCGACCACATTTTAAAGTTTTCACAACAAGCCGACATTCTCACTCGCATGCATTTGAGACGTCACCACAACAGTCAAGGGAAGGCGGCGGGGAATCCGACGACACCAGTATTGATAGATCAACCAAAATAGAAGTTCCAAGTACGATTGACGATGATGTTGCATGATAAATAAGGAGGATAATAAATGTCGAGGCTGCTTACCAGTGCTAGAAGTGGCGTAAAGATGCAGACGAGGCGATTGTCATTTGTAAATTCGCCCTACCAGCTAGTACCGATGGAGACAATCGGCGAAGGTCAGATATAGCCAATCTAGTATTTCAAGATTGAACTCAGACACGGCGCAGTGACAGCGAAGTCAGCTGCGTAGAGTAGAAGAATGCCCACACGCGATGGAGGTGGTACAGGCGGTGGAATGAACGGTCGCCTCTCCGTCAACCGGGACCCTGCCAATATTCCAGGTCTTGGGTATCGATTGACTGATTGACAACAACACAGCACAGGCGGGGGTGTCGCGCCCGCACGTATTCGGGAGGGGGGGGATGTCGGCACGGGAAGATGCGTGCGACTCGCCGTGCCAGACGACGTCAAAAGGCGATGTCGCGTTGTAGTCGGGTGAATGATGCGGTTCCGAACAAGGACGTGGTCTCCAGGAATGTCGAAGGTTTGGGAAAAGGAAGAGCGGAAACCTTCCAGGTTAAGTCGAGAGTCGGCTGGGGGGTCGAGTGGATTTGATTTGCAAAGAGTGGCGGCGACCGAGCAGAGAAGCTCAAAGTGCTAAATGAGACAGTTAGCAGGGGTACGGGTGCCTGAAGTACACTACTATCCAAGTAGTGGGCACTAACACGCAGCTGCCAGCCTCCGGTTAGGTACTTGGACAGGTAGATTAGGTTGGTGCCTGTATTCGCGTAAATCGAAATCGCGTCAAATCAGGCGCATGAACGGCAACCGATTTCCTTCACCCAACACCATACGCAAGAAATATAACGGAGGGAGGATGGGCGCCGGATGATAAATACGTGGTGATGTCTCGGACAACAGGTTTGTGCGGTTTAGGTTGGCTGTGAGGCGCAGATATGACATAAAATGGATGGGACGGACCCAAATAAGTCTATCGGCGGCAAAAGATGTACCAAGATCCCTCCTTTATACGGCTTGGTCTTGCATGCGGTCCTCCTTATCATGTCCCAGTCACCAACGACGAATAAGAACCGGCGACGTGATGAACGGCGACAACAAACACCTGAGGTCCCTGCAATATTATTTTTAGGCGAAAATACGTCGAACGAAATCAATGGTGAGTATTGCCACACAAAATGGAATCAGGCCGAGAAGAAAATAAGAAAGGAGAGACAAGAGCTCCAGCCCGTGCTCCGATGTTGGGGGCCAACCTATACAAGTATTAACTGAGGGTGCGGGAAGCGCGCGCAGGCCACGGTTGGAGGCAAAAGGGGGTGGGAAGGACAGAAAGCTTGATGGCCTGTTGACGTGTTCCTAAGCCACTGATGAGCGGGAGTCTGATTCAGGTTCTTCTTTTTCTCCATCGAATCATGGCCTATCGGAAAGGGAGCCTAGACAGAGTCCAGACACTTTATTAGCTTGACAGATCGCCAGACGAGAGTGCCTATCCAGATCCCAAAATCCACTTCGGGCTGCGAGTGCCCGCACGTGTTTTTGGGGATGGCCTATAATAAGCTGTCAAGAGCCCTTGCCCTGGCAGTGGCCGACCCTTGGCTTGCTCAGTCGTAAGTATACAGTCGTGTGTCGTTATCTTGTTCCGCCCTACCATACACTACAAGCTGGCTTGTCAAAATCGCATCCTTCTCATGGTTCATGGTTCGTGGTTCACATGCGGGAGTGGGATTGCGCTACCTAGTATTCCATGTGAATGGAAATATTAAAGTGCTTGAGACTCTGTCGACCCCTGTGCCTTGCGCGTCCGTCACTAAACTAAGGTGCATGTAGGCCTACACTACTTACTTACACCACACTAAAAGGCCTATACCGGCGGCGAACTGCGAACTGACTAGCGGTGACCTCGAAGCTATGCAAATTGATTGGACCGTAACTACAGCCCACAACCTACAAGCCGGCCTTTTTTCTTATGAAATGGCTGAATTATTATTGTAGGTCCAAGGTATGTACGAACTCTTAACTAGGTAATATTCTAGCCATTGTAGGTATGATTTGATCAAGTACCTTACTCCTTTCTCTTCGATGTTGCCAATAGAGTTAGGCTAGGAGGTAGGTAGTTGAGAAATGCCGCCTCGTTCATGATATTCTATACCCCGTGTTTAACTACCTCCCACAGAATCGCCGTCTTCAAAAGTGGCGCGGCTCTGATTCAAATAAATTGGCAAGCATCCACCACTATTCTAGCAGAATTCTAGTTGCGCCTTTCCGCTAGCACACTTAAATCAGCGGTGCGAACAGTATTTACACACACATAGTTCGATTATTTCCCTATTGGATAGAGTTGATGTCCCGGATAGCTTCGTTCCCATTTCCTATCTACCAACGGTCTATTACTAGGCACCTACGTGTACAGCTACCGTAAACTAGTATCAATGTTGCTTCTTACTTGTAAATGAAGTTTTGGCTTGATTCTGTCGTAGGCAATATCTGGTTGTCTAGTGGTATGATTTATTTGTATAGTACTTAAAGACCCGGCTGAGGTGGGTAATTATGGACCCGATATAGGATTCTTGCACGGCTGGTCTCGGGTAAGCCTCGAGGCTTATATACACGATTCAAGTCATTATTCAGGGTCCCGTAGGCTACGTAGTAGCTTAGTCGGAGTTTTGCCATGTGTTAAATCACCAGCAGCGTGATCAACATGTGAAAACGAAACCGCTTCGATCGCCGTAACCGCAACGCCCTTGAACTCGGTAGCAAAGACTATATTTAACTACCCTCGTTATCCACACGCAGAGAGAGAGAGAGTAGAGCTACGAGGACAATTCTAAGGCTTCTACGACCCCGCCAAGTATAGGACCAGAAAGCTGGGCTTTGCTGATTTCCCGCTGGTATTATTAGATATGGGCTGGCGGCGCCAGTGAATGTAGCGCAACAATGAAGCCTCTAACTTTGGGCATGCTGTAGCAATCCTGGCGACGCGGCATCGGTGACACGGCAGCATATTCAACTACATATGCCTGTGTAAGTAGGTACATGTATGTCGACGGCGTTTCTACTAGCTGCAACGCTACATGTTCTCGGCCAGATTTGACCCTCGTAAGCGAGCACTGGTGAACTCGATTGAAACACGGCCCAATCCCCAAATTCGACGATAAGGACCCAAAGTGCGCTACGACTTTCTCAATCGCCTTGGCGCTTCTCCCAGAGCTCTGGTACCGGCAGTCGTGTGTTATTGGTGGTCCCCACCGGATACAAATAGAGGTAGGTAGGGTAGGCATGTACTGTGGCAGGTACGATGGACAGTGCTATAAAACTACCCCTCACGGTGGATTCCTTGTAGCTATCTCCATCCCTCCTACAACATATTTTACCTACCCACCAAATACAATCATTACAGTACCGGGTGCGATCGTGTTACGGGGCCGTTGGTGGCTCCTATTTCTAGATATGATTAATGTACATAGTAGGTACATGTAACATGTAAACTTATAGAGCAGCTGTTCTGATATCCATTCATACAAGCACATGTTTGGTGAATGTAGCGCGAATAAATCATAAAAGAGCCAAACACCATAGTCTCGGTACTTAGCTTCCCGCGCAGTGCTCATTACCTATGCAAAATATTTCATCGCATCTCGCGCTTAGATCCCGAAAATACTGATTGGATTACGGACTATCATTCGTTTGATCGAAGATAGGCGAGCATGGCTGGCTGCTCACCGCTTGATGGCGTGCGCATGCAGCCAAGACATCATGATGTGGGAGTCAGCAAGGAAAAGGGGGCAAAAAGTCCCCAGATGCAGCTTCATTGTGCCCGTGGGTAAGACAACTTGTGATATTGCACCGATATCTCCGGTCCGCATAGTTTCGGGGGACTAGATGCCGAAGAATGCCCACGTAGAGCCGAAACCCCCGATACAGTAATCTGTGTGCACACACATAGGATTGGGATGAGAATGTCGAAGGTTACTGGGCGATTGCAGCAAGTCAGTTAGAATTACCATGCAGAGTAGGTACGCTGAACCCTTGTATTATACAGATGGTCTGATACGTCATTTCGGCAACAAGCCATCGTCTACCGCCATCTCTCGTCTCTGCTGTCATACTCTCTGTCGGACACATCTACTAATGCCGCACCTTATAGTCCTCATCCGGCAGGTATAGATGACGATCGGCACCCTTCTTCGTGAGAACTACCATGCGGATGACACCACCGGAGCTGCCATCCCACTTGATGGCTTCGCGTAGGGCGCCCTTGACGAAGTTAACCGCGTCCTGCTCCTCCATGCCCTCCTTCCAGTGCGCATCGCAGTAACCGTAGATGTACGTTGAGCCCGAGCCGCCGATCGCATAAGCTTGCTTGTGCAAAGAGCCGCCTAACGGGATCGAGTAAACCTGGCCGCCGTGTCGCTCGTCCCAGCCGGCGATAATTAGGCCCGCGCTATGAAGCCAATCAATGTGAGCACGTGTCATCAAACTCCCAGGTCTTCATGTGTAGGGGGAAGTGTACCCACCTTAAGCGGTCCTTGTTAGAGTAGCAGATCTCTTGGAAAATGGCAGCAGCTGTCTGTGTTGTTGGTGGTTTGCCGTTCCGCATAGCAAATAGGCCAAGTTGGTACTGCACAATGTCGGCAACAGCTTGTGTGTCAGCGGCCGACCCGGATCGGCAGCACCAGATTGTGTCATGTACTCGTGTAAGTTTATCGGTGACCCGGTTCGCAATGTATGCTCCGGTTGTGGTTCTGGAATCGGCGCCTGTAGGTTTCAAGCTTGTAAGCTCCAAGTGTGCAGTAGATGCCAGACAAGCGGCCTGCCCGACATACCTAAGATAACGCCGTCCTTG
The DNA here is from genome assembly GCA_022495125.1 of Xylaria acuta. Lineage (NCBI taxonomy): Eukaryota > Fungi > Ascomycota > Sordariomycetes > Xylariales > Xylariaceae > Xylaria > Xylaria acuta. Next base: position 20,296 of record MU383155.1, on the reverse strand, counting down.
AATGTTACGGCCATACTGTCTTTTGTTAGCCCACAAGCCTGGAATGGTGGTCGTTTGTGTCCGGTCGGGGTTGTGCATACATCGAAGTACCTAGGCTGGAATGATGTCAGTGTTGCCTGCTTTAGAGACGGCATCCACGAGCGTACTTGACCTCGCCCTTCTTTAGTCTGTCCATATCAACATGGATGCCATCTAGCCATGTTATCATCAGCCTGGTCCAAGAGGAGGGGGCAAGCCAAAGCTCGAGCTGCCCGCACCTTCGTTCAAGACACCTGTCGTGGTGAACTCCATCTTGAGTTATCGTCTGAGAAGGTGGCTCGAAGGAGATGCTTGGCCGTCGTGAAATTAGTCTGTCGTGGGCGGAGAAGTCGTTGTAGAGGTTAGGGACCAGGTAGGCGTAGCTCTGTGACGAGCTCGGGTCGTTGGATAATGGCCAAGCTACAGGCAGCTCAGACGCGCAGCCTCACGCAGCACCCACCATACCTACCTACAGTATGGCCTATGCCTGCCTTGGCGGCCGAGATCGCCCCACAAGCCGACTAGTCACGTGGTCTACATGGTACATACCCTATGTACGTGTATGAGCGCCCAAGCTGTCGGCATTACGTTCAGTAGTTCAATCTCTACATCTATTCTGAAGATCTTCTTTATACATCATGGTTAGATTGGAACTACCTAGTGTACCTATGAACGGACCAAATAGGCACTCAGGTAGCTCAAGATCTCATACAATGACATCGCACTCATTAGATTGTGCAGAGAACGATTCAGGATTACCTGCTATAAAAGACAACGCCGATGTATCTACCATATATGCCACATGCGCCCTGATAGAATTACTTTGAGCGAGCTTGGAAAAGAGAAGGCGAAAAGAAATCAAACTAGACGATATGTACGATTGTATTTTACAGCCTACGATAAGGTTCGCCTTGATGTACAATGTAGTCCCCGGAACTCCATGCCCCCAATATACAATGTGCGTGCACCCGCCGTAGAATATCCCAACCAAAGATGATTCTCCCCTCAAGCCCCTCGGCAAAGAGTGCGCTTATTCTTTCTTATCCAACTGTAAATCTTGAGCCCCAGTTTCTCCGGCTGCCTTCTTATCATCACCACATCCGCAGTCGTAGAAATCGCCAATATTATTACAGTCGAATATCGGTTTCTCGAGCCTCTCGTTCACCTGGTTATGTACGTGACAGGCCCAGCCAGCTGCGGCGTTGCGCGAGCCGATTTGAGGAGGGAATTTCTTGAGTAATTGCTGGAAATGACTAGCGCAGTCGCCGCAGGGGTATAATCGGGCGAACAGTTTGATGTAGGTCTTGAGCGCAAGCGAATCTTCTTCGGTGGGCTTCTCGGGAAAGCGGGCCATCATTGTATGGAATAGTTTCCAGCTGGCGCGACCAAGCTCCGCCCTGGTAGAGGGACGCAGTCAGTCAGCTGCAGATCGGCTCGAAAATACACAGAGCAAGTGGAAAGATGAACTTACTTGGCGGTTGCGTTCTCAAGCTTTGGTGCTATCGAGCCTCCCTCGAGAACATTACCCGATAAAGACCCAAAATCCGCATCTCCTTGGGAAGCAGCATCTCTCGGGAGATCTGCATCGTGCATGAGTCTGGGCGCGCTGCTTATGGAACCGAGGCTGGAAGTAGTGAAAGAAAGTAATATAAATGCAGCCACCACTATGGTGATGAGTATGGAAAGATGCCGTGCCATTGTCCAAGAAGTGAAGGAACAGAAGGTTGAGGATAGAAAGCAACGGTGGGCGCAAATGTCTGACCGTTCGAGCGTTATGCGATGGCCAGGTAATGGCAAGACGCAGGCCCTTGGAGTAGGTAGACGGAATCGAGCGACTGAAGATGATCAAAGGAGTGGCAGAATCATCACTAAACAAAAGTGGTCGGCAGGCGGCGTGGATAAGACGAGACACGTTCGAGAGTGTCGCACGATGTTCGTTGGGTGAGTCCACTCTCTTTATTAATAAACCCCGTAAGGTACGGGAAGCCTGTACGTCTGGTAAGTGCTGTAGGGGTCCTAGGAGCTAGTGCACATAGGCAGGAGAGATAGCGAGATGGCCAATGCTGAATGGGTTAGCTAGAGTCGCTTTTAATAGACCTCTTCCATGCGGGAGAGTTCCAGAATACCAGGGTTCCATCACACAGTTAGGTTCAGTACACTAACCTACCTAGGTACACTATTAGACTCTACTAAGACCCACATGGATACTATACTAGTGGACACTGGAGTTGCATCCCTGCTACGCATGTCATCGAGCATCAAACACCGCAGAATTGGAAGAGCGCCATGTAAGAGAATTTCGATTGTTATGATTTATATGATTTATATGATTTATATGATTTATACATCATCTACTCTCAGATAGAAGCCTCTTTCAGCTTCGAATCGATTCAATATTGGGACACCTATTAAGTATCCTAGGTCAAGTTAATGGCAAGTGGTGTTATAATTATAGCGACAAGAAAACCTACCTCATATGACACTTCAATATTTTCCGCATGTTTACGGCAAGAAACATTTCATCCAGTGCGCTATTCCTGGCTGCAACTGACTCTGCATAGACATTTTCTTTCTGTTGCAGGGACGTGCCTGCCTCGTATCGTAGTAGCAACAGCCTGATACTACCCGAGCAAGACTCGATCCACCAGCAACTACCTTTATAGTAGAGGTAGATGAGAGACGTCATTAGTGCCTTGTTGAATCTCAACATAAACATTAAACTTGAAATGGTACAAAAGTGTCTGGCAACCTCACATCTAAGACATCCAAGTATTCATTCCTAGTTTTTCAAGACATCCTACGAATAATATCTCCCTCGCCTAAACATCATCAGTTCGCGAGTATAGATTACCTAAGACTGCATCACCACCTGGAGCCCAAGCACACACACACAACCCAGCAACAAAATGCCAGACTCTCTACAGATCGCCCTAAAAAACAACACCGATTCCGGCCAAGTCTTTGCATATATCACTGGTATCGCACTTCAACATGACGGACAACGCTGCATACTCAAAGCCGACGGTAGAGGACTGTATTTCCCGCAGAACCCACCCAAGATCCTCTCCCCACTGACGGAGGACTGTGCCATCCCACTCGGCGCACCAGGCAACACGGTAACGGTAGAAATTCCGCAGAGTATGCTACCCCTGGAGTCATTTTCTTCCTATTCCGGACGCTCGTGGAGGCCATAGTTGCCTGTTAGAACGACAAGCATGTCTCGGGAGTATACAGAACTCCTCAAACCCGCTCCCGTTTTACCAGAAAGAGTAATTACTGACTCCAGCGAACTGAAGTGGCCGGTGGCAGAATATGGGTGTCGCGGGACAGCAGGCTCACCTTCTTTCTAAACCCGGGTCCGGCGCTCGTCGAGCCTAGCGTGCTGAATCCGACTGACCCGAACGTATCTGTGGACTTCGGCTTCTGCGAGTTCACGCTCAATGACGCTCAGCTGTATGCAAATATCAGCTACGTGGATTTCGTACCGCGGCTCCCTATAGCCATCCATCTGACGACAGAGAACGGTCCTGAGCAGGACGTGGCGGGCACAGCCGCTGATGGACTGGACCAGCTGGCCGATGCACTACGTGAGCAGACACGCAAGGACGGCGTAAGTTATCTTCAGAGTTATTTTTTTTTTCTCTGTGTTTGGCAACTTACAGAGAATAAATTTCCTCCTTTTGAGCCAAGATCGTGCCTAAAAGCCACTGAAACCCTCCCAAGTCAAACTCAAGACGCGATAACTGACTCTGAGTATTCTAGTGGCCTTGGGATAAGCTCATTGTCTCGAAAGATGACAAAGCTTTGCGCATTCTCAACGCAACGCACGGGAACGCCGTAAGCGCCAGCTTTGAGGGCTATTTTGAGCCATACGTAGAGGAGGTATGGGCACGGTTCAAGCATCATTCTAAGCTCAAGATCAACACGCAGGCCGCGGCTGGATTTCTCTACGCTAGAGTAGAAAAGCATGAGCTGCGAGTCGGCGACGAGGTATTCGCCAAACCAAATACGGCCGACATCTTGGGTTGCAACAGTGGACCGTTCACCACAGGTCCGTCACCCACGCGTAATGCTATCATTCCTCGGCTTGCGGCAGCCTTCGTGAGATCTGCGTTGCTGGAGGCGGATGATCATCCATCTCACCCACATACATTCTATCGCAGAGACCCAACAAATCACTACGCCCGGCTTGTTCATGATGTTAATTTAGATGGTAAAGGGTATGCGTTTGCTTATGACGATGTGCAGCCTGATGGTGGGGACGACCAGTCAGGCAAGGTGAACGCGGGTGATCCTGTGCTGTTCACCGTGACAGTTGGTGGTCCTCGCTAAGTCAGTTGTTCATGTATAGAATCTTCATACTTGGATTTCTAATAGTCTATTCTTGTTATTACATTCTCGATACGAATACGAATTAATTATACTCACCATATAATAGGGGTTCGTAGTCGGTCTCACCGGTTGACCTAAGTTCGAGTGTATCTTTGAAATTTTGCAATAAGTAGGTATTATTTCTCATGACTATTTGTATCCGTTAGTTGATCTAGCTAAACAATATCCAAGAGCGGGCGATCCCCTTTATTACCACAGAATGCAATTCATCCAAGCCCATAGCCAGCCCTCCAGTGGCTCAAAGCAACAACCCTGTACCAATCCTAATGCACGAAGACGAGGCCGAACGACAAGGGCTCAGATGTGCCGGTCAAGTTCTCTAACCGCTAGGGTTGTCGTTGAAGGCAAGTCTGTTGACACTGCCACTGGGAATACCCGTGAGCGCACCAGAAGTGGAGATGGAGGCGATGTACGAGCAGAGCGCTTGCGGGGCTTTCCTGCCCTCAGCAGCTAGCAGGTAGGCACCGAGACCGGCGATGTGGGGTGAGGCCATAGAGGTACCAGAGATGGTGTTCTATATAAATGGCAGGCATTAGTGTCTATAAACCCAATCAGAGACGGAGTCAGGGGTTAATTACGTACAGTGCCGCCATTGTTCCAGGTCGAGAGGACATCCTGCCCAGGAGCAAAGATATCGACAACGGGACCGTAGTTCGAGAACGAGGCGCGAGCATCGGCCGACGTGGTGGCGCCGACGGTGCAGACGTTGGGCTCGCCAGCGGGCGACGTCGAGGAGGCGTCCGTGTTGCTGTTGCCAGCGGCCACGGCGAGGAAGACGCCGGCGCTGATCATGGCGCGGGCAGCGCTGTTGATGGATGTCGAGGAGGCGCCGCCCAGCGACATGTTGGCGACGGTGCCGTTGGGGCAGCTTCGACTCGCCGAGTCGGACGTCACGTAGTTCATGCCAGCCACGACGCCCGAGGTCGTGCCGGATCCCGACGAGTCCAGCACCTTGACCGCGTACAGGCTGGTCTTCTTCGCCACGCCGTACGTCGCTGAGCCCACGGTACCCGCCACATGGGTCCCGTGGCCGTTGCCGTCCGAGTTGGAGCTGTCGGCGAAATTGGCCAGGAAGGTGGCCCGCCCCCCAAATTCCTATTACGGCATGTTAATGCCAGGGATCATCGATATTTGACCTGGGATTCTACGTACCGAGTGCGAGGTGAAAATGCCGGTATCGACAATATACGAGCAGGTTCCGGCACCGGCGCTCTCGTCGTATACGTAGCCGGTCGAAGTACGGCTATGGTGGGAGACGCGGGCCAGTCCCCACGTGGAGCTTGACTGCGTGACGAACGCATTGATGCTCATGACAGAGTCCTGCTCGATGAACTCGACCTACGAGATTCCCTCAGTTAGTGACTATTATGGCGGAACGTGAGTTTGTTAAGTTTACATCAGGGTGGTTCTGTAGGTTCTCAATCTCTTCCGCAGTGAGGGCGCTTGCAAAGCCCTTGAAGCCCGGGACATCGTAGACGTGATCAGCTTCAGCGGCCGTGGTTGTCATCGTTCTATGAAGAGAGTCGGTGGCGGCATTATCGTACAACTTGACGATGTACTTGCCCTCGATCAAATTATTCCCAGTGCTACGCGGGACATGGAGAGGTGCAGGCGAAGCCCGCTTCGAGGGAGCCGCGAGGGCCAAAGGGACTAGGGCCAAGAGCGCAGCAGAACGCATATTGATGGCTTTGGAAGATTGCGGGGCGGGTATGAGGGTGGGCAGGTGTCTGTTCTGCTAGAACAGGATTCCCACATCTTCGGGGACAGCATCTCAACTATTTATCGCCATCACAAGCTCAAGACCACGACGCTCTGCTTTCCCATGAAGCACCGAGGGATGGTTGGGCGTGACATCGACCTTCCGGACAAGGAAGCTCGCAGCGGCTACCCATCGGTAGAGTTCCATCTATCCATCAAGGTCCTCTATGATGTTACTTGAAGTTACAGCCATCTTGTGACGTTTGTTCAATAATCATGGAAGACGTGCAGCCGCGCAGTGAGTCTTATCGGAGACCCCTGTTCAAAGAGAGCCTTGCTGCTCGTGTGCTACCGCTCGATATCGGCCAGTACTTGTGCATGGGCCCCTGATTACCCCATCATCTGCCGTGCGACCGCACCGGCTATTGGCAATGGCGTCTTCGGATGACTTCTATGCCAAGCCACCGGTGCCACTAAAGCACTTTGATAGAGTACGCAGTTATTGGCCATGGAAAGATCCGTTGCAAGTAGCCATCGTGTGCCGTCTCCAGTGATAGATAGGCTTATGATATCAGCTTCCTATCCCGTACAGCAGCACCATGCTGGTGGAACACGCATATATTCCTTGGCGCAGGAGGATTATCATGATGTCGCATTTAAGTGTAGAGGGCTAGTCATGTTGTGGTTGAGCTCATTCGCGCCGTTTATAACCTTCGAGTGTCTCGTGGTGTCTGTGTTGGCGATCGCCTTCCCGATCAAGTAATTCCTCAACTAGAATATCGGCTTCTGCCGACCAAGCAGGAGCCTTACCAAATGATCAGTCAATCTTTGGAGACAATGTCTATATTTAGGGGTATCTTCCCCAGGTCTCTGGACTCTGGATGACTAAGGATTTTGAAGTCGCATTGTGAATGTGGTGCCGTTATAAGCGCTGTACGGTATTGCACGGTTCGCAAGACATCAATTTTACGAAGCGAATCATCAATAGGAACGAGTCATGTAACGTCTGCTAGGCTCTTTAGCTGCCACAGAGTGCTTTGAGCACGTGGGCTACATCTAATTCGTGGGATATTACACATGTCGGTAGGTGTAATCTTCATCTATAAGTTGGACTCACATGCTGATAATAGATTGCTTAGCTGAGACGTAGGTGAAGTAAGCTGCCAGATAGGTGCCCGATCTACTTCTATTGGGGTTGCAGTATAGGCAAGGTTGTGTCAAACTTTGCCAAGCACCACGAACCACCCATTCGATTATAGGGGTGAACTGACGAGGAGTTCATATTGGGGTCTGGCAGAAAACTTGCTCTGACGAGAGACACGCTGGTGTCACAAGCGGTAACGTTGGAGGATGCTAGCAACGCTGTCCGAAGCTTGGCCAAATGCGAATTTGATGGCAGGAATGGTACCTTTTGAACATCGTGCTATATCCATTCCCAATCCTACTGCAGTTCGACTATTGTGTATCCCGAACATGTACACTTGTTGCTCGTCCAGGTGATGATTGCGTCCCCGATTCCGAGCTTAGATGGATATTCCTAAGTAACCTCACTACGACTACATTCCTTGTCGTCACCTTCAGTGTGCCATTGCATTTTGTTTTTGAGCACCCAATCCAGACGATATCATGGTATGCGCGTGACACCCGACTCCGTCCAAAGTGGCCTGCATAGAACTCAGCCTTACTGAATAAGGATGCTAAACAACTGCATCTATGGAAGCTAGAATCATATTCCCCTCACCTATCTTACGATGTTGCACAGGTTGAGGAGTAGGCACCTTGCTCATAGAAGCTAATTATGTTTTAGTTGCAGTGTTCCTTTCGCTTGGCAAATGGATAACGTTGTCATTAACTGACTGAGGGGTTGATAACACTGCAGTTATAGCTGAGTGATCGTTCTTGCCGGGTTTACGGGGGAAGCTAATGTTATTTTCCACGCACAAGAGGGTTGCAACGGTATCTAAGGCCCAATAGTTGGTTATCTTAATGATAGTAAATCTGCACATTTTGGACAATTAAAACAAAATAAAATACACCCAGGTTTATCTTCTCAGCTCATGTACCTAAGTTCGGAAGTATATCAACACGTAAAATGAGAAGGGCGTCGTATCATGACGCGCTGAGACGCCTGAGGGCGCAAGGATCTTGCCCAGTTGGGGGTGTTCATGGGCGACTAGGGACCTATTGGACCCCTGCGCAATGAACATGGAGGTATTCTTTCTCTTCATGAACAGAGGACTATGCATCTGACTCGCTCCAATATAGCACTAACTAAATAACATAATTAACTTCCTTCAGAGCTTTCCGAAAGAGTTCTTCCGTGTAAAAGATGAATGTTACGTTAAAGTGCGAGTCTAACAACCAGGGCGATGTGTCTATGACATTTATACTCATTATACTGCCTAGGTAGGTTGATGATCATAGTCAGGTCAAGGTCAACGCGTTCGACCCGTTGAGTGACGTTTAAATGTATATCTGAAACAACAAATTCCCGAATAGCGCATCGCTGCACCGTCATTCCTAGGTACGGTAGCAGTCGCTGGTGTCGTCAACACAGTTTTGCGGCCCGAGTGGTTGCATACGTGATGGCAAGAAATACTCTCATTGATTCGTCTAATTTCCCTAGATCACACTCTTCTATGGGTGCGATAACAGTTACCTAGTCAGGCTTAGGCCTTGTGGCTATTCAATTATCCGGCCTGTACCCAACGTCGTCTCCGACCTAGCCACACCGGCCCCGGGTCAAATCGAAACAGAACATAAAGTATGGGCACGGTGGAACCGCCGAGAAGTAAGAACTAGTAACTTAGATTCTAGCAACTATAGTTTACTCTATGATTAGCTAAATCACATCCCGAAAAACCAATGACAGGATAGCAAGTCTGCATTCAGCACTCGTATACGGGTTGCGTTCAGATCCTCGCAAAGAAGTTCCTGTTTGAGCGGAAACGAACGACCTCAACGAAGCCAGCTGCACCGAGAGCCAATGAACCCGCGTAGAACATGGCCGGGCGGTAGGCTTGGAAGCCCGAGTCTTGTCCACCGTAAGCGTCAAGTAAATACCCTGCAATAGGGGCTCCCTACGAGTAGACAGGTGAGTAAAAGCTTCTGTAGATTTGGGTTCTTCTATGTCTTACCAAGAGATAACCACCAGACCAACTTGTCACTATCATGCCCATGGCAACAGTGACACGAGCAGAGCCAAAGCAGTTGCCCACCACCGTTGGCATAGTGGAGAAAAAACCCCCGTTTGCCATTCCGTTAACAACGCTGAAAACTGCGAGCGGCGCGAGGGTTGTAGATATGGGCCACACAGCAAGCATGCTGACTGCGGCCAGGCTGAGTGCGAGGAATAGAGCATTAAGGGGGCCGATCTTATCACATAAAACGCCACTGAAGATTCTTCCTACCGCCGATGCGAAGTTGAACCCCGCCAATAGACCGGCGCCCGTGGTAGAGCTTAAGCCGATGGCGTTAGCGAAGAGGGGGAGGAAAAACGGAGGAACGAGGAGAGGGAAGGTTCCTATAGCCCCTGCAAGGAAAATGAAGACGAAACTGAGGTTTTTGAACAGACGCCTTGAGGCATGTCAGCGCTCGGATATATCAGCAACGTTTGAGTACCTGGAAGCATACCATTCGACAAACCCTCCTCCGCGGACAGTCGTGCGCTCTTTCAGGAACCAGGCCGCAGGTATCCCAGTGGCGAGCGTACCGAGACCAAGAACACGAAATGCCCAAGCTGGGCCAGCATGTCTAATAATAGGATCTAATGCTAAGCTAAGAACGGCACCGCCGAGGCCACCGCCAGCGAAGACAACGCCGTTGGCCAGGCCGCGCTTCTTGCTGAAGTATTGCGCCGGTGTGCTTGAGGTGACCTAGAATTGCCTTAGCAGGAAGATCATCACCACAATGAGTGGTATCTCAAAGAGCTTAAACTCACTATGAATGTAAGTCTGCAGCCAGGTTAGCGAGAGCATGAAGTTGGCCGATCGAATCCCCAGCTTACCCAAATCCCAGTCCCAGCAACACACCCTCCGTAATGAATAAGCCAGGGACGCTTTTCACAGCAAAACCCGCCAGAATCTGAGCAAGCCCAATGAGGAAAGCACCCAACATGCCAGTGTAGCGGACGCCAATTATGCGCATGATACGTGAGTTCAGAGTAGCCACGGCTGCGAGCAACGTGGGACCGAGCGCTCCAACAAAGGCCAGTGTTGCCGGCGAGGACAGGCCTTCTTCGACCAGGGCACCTTGGATGATTCCCCAGGCATAACTTGTGCCGATCGTCCACCACGACAAAACGGCGCAAGAAGCGACGACAACCCAGCCGTATCCGCCTTCGGGCACGTCCGAGTCGGCTAAGCGAGATGCCTCAAGCACGGGATCGGCGCTTTCATTGTCGCTTCTGCGGGCCTCGATTGGCTCGCGCTGCAACGCCGTAAGCCTCCCACCCTCAAGCTCGATGGCTGTAGTCGTAGAGGTTATAGTAGCCATTGTAAAGCGGTTGCCAGGTGGTTGTTACCAGGGTGTAGTACCTGGGCTACGTAGACTCTCTGTCGGGCTGTTTCTCTAGCCTTCGGTGTTGTGATCAAAAGAGGTTTATCTTCGGGTGGAAATATAAAATTCGAGAAACACTCCTGAAAACATCATCTTAGTTTTGTTGAAGCTCTTTCAAACGTCTCGAGCCGCAGAAGGTTGATACGATATCGGTGGCTGATCATAAGCTTAAGACTAAGTAATCCACCTAAAGGGCGCTCGCTGACGACAGCCCCTCAGCTCGCCAGCTGTTGCTAAACCTTGTCGGCCACCGACTAAGTCAGAGCCATGTCCATAAATCCCTCATCTGTTCAATCCTAAACTGCATACATTTATTTCCATTTGGTAACATGCAAGCGACCGAATGAACAACTCTTAGGAAAGGTGCGATCTACAGTATGTAATTCTCGCGAATTAGTAGTACGGGTTGGCGACAAGATGAGACCTCGGATATGGTATAGAGTGACGCTCTGTCGCTTCATTGGTCGATCGACGTTACATTCATGCATGTTGTGCATATCGATACAACTTATAAGTATTCTACTGATGTGGTGGGCGAGTCTACTAGTAGGGGTCTAAATCCATGCTGCCTAGCACAAAAGGCTCCCAATGCTATTTATGATGTTAGAGTCACCGGAGTGAGCTCTGTCGTCGATTGTTATAACACTCTAGGTAGGTAGGCACCTAGCCCTGTCGCCGAACACAAAATGGAGCTACGGCACGGGCTCGGGGTGCTATTCTAGGTGGACCTCGAAAAGTCTGGATGTTCTGCCCCGCTGTCCTTAGTCGCAATTTTTGATCTCAACTAAAATAGGCACTCAAGTTCTAGAATAGGAAAAGGTAAAGAAGTAAACAGTTAACGAGCGATAGGCGAAGTCATAGTTCGAGTTATAACATCTTGAATAACAAACACGCGCGAGAGATGTCTCGTTATATTCCTAGATTTGCTATTGATCTTAGTCTAAACTACAGTATGATGCCCCGCAATAGAAGGTGTCGCGGGGTTGACATAAGCACCTCGCTCGTATAACTCTCAACAGCAGTGCTCATAATGCTGGTTTAATTTCATGTTTCCGCTCTAGTAGACTAAAGCAAATTCAGTAGAAAACGATAGTCCGGGCGGCTATCAAATTTTTTTATCACAGGCAGTTTTCGCTGTACCTTATTTATATTCCAATCGGGCGCTTCAACACCCGCACGGTACAACTAGCCTGTGGATGGGACGGGGCCATAGGTACAAGCACAAATCCAGCGAACACCTAAATTGTCATTTTTGCCAAGTGAGAATTCCTTTAAGAGCGTATCCCTTGCGAATGATGTGAAGCCAGCTCTTCTTGTTATTTTTCTTGCTCCTTTTTCTCTCCGGCGAACTGATGGCTTAAGCAAAAGACATGCCTTAATAATATCTGTGGAAGTACAAAACGCCACAGCACTGCCTACCGCTTGGTGGTCATGGTGGGTAAGGCCTTGGGGTTTATAGACCCTGGCATCTGGTAGCCCGCCTATTCACCCATTTCATTCCTCCAAATCCAAGACGGAAAGCCAAACTAGATAGTGATTCGAAAGACTTCCAAATTTGGGCTAGTGATCAACTGACTTTGCAATAAACCAGATATCTGGGAATCACGATGTCGCAAAGATTGTCGACGCAGCATGATGTGGCTTCTCACTACCAGGAGGCACCATGCGCAATTGGAGCATGCGCCAACTTTCGGCTACGAATCAAAAACCCTAGCTACGATGAATCCCTAGTATACATAGTAGATCATAATGCTACAATCGCAAAAGGAACAGGGGGTTTCGCTGAAATTCAGCCCGCCCTTGGTGTGATTAGTGTGAGGGATCAAGTGTATGCCTCTCGGGTGATTGATTGGACAAGAATACCGGCCCATTTCCTTATGGTGCGCGGCCACCTGGAAAATCGATTTCATGGAACTCTTGCGCATCGCGTCGTCTTCCCATTTGCAAAAGTGTAATGTCAAGAAATTCAATACTCACATTTGCAATCTGCTTATTTTGTGCGGCTGGTAACAAAAATCTAATTTTGCCTATCAACTCGACGAAATGGCGGGAAAACCTTGTGAGACCAGGGATGCCACAGCAGTCAGAACTGACCGAAACCCATCTCCATCACTCGGGCTCGATATCGATAGCCAAACCAAATGGGACGACGAACCAAGTAGCAGTCATATTTCTAGCAATTCCAAAGGCGCGTATCACAATCCCCATTTGCCCTCAAGTTCTAATGAAATATAGGCCCTGTCAAGAAAAGGAATAATCGAGAACCTGTACCAGAGGCCTGGGAGCGCGCTATTGATGATGAGGTGGACGGAGGATATATGCCCAAACAGAGCAAAGGAGAACGTCGCAGACTTAAACAGAGAGAACGTCGCCAGAAATGGAGACACAACGAACGGGAACTCAAAGCCGAGGCCGAGAATGAAGGGCGGCAGAAGATACCGGATCCAGCACCGAGCCTACCTAAATGTCTACCTGTTGCATGCACTGTGGCAGGCGGAGGCGACATGGTCGGGTCCCCAAGAGCGAAGCGACATCGCTTGAGCCCCAAGGAGCGTACCCTCGAATTTCTCATCAATTTATTCGAGTACGATACGCGTCCAGCTGATTGGGACCTGGTTTGCATCGAGCCTGGGGAATATACAGTGTATCCTCATTACCGGTTAGTCAGCCCGCTCTCGAGGCCCTTTGCACTCGATTGGGAAATCGAGTATGAGGGTCGGCGATTAAGATGTCTTTGCGGGAAATGTTTAAAGGAGGCAGAAGCTGGTTTGATCGAGAAACAGCGCGAACTCACATTCTACAAAAGGCACATGCGAAACAAGGACTTTATAAGCAGTAATTTGTCAAAGCATTTGGGGAAGTTCAATGATTTGCCAATGGAGCATGCGATTAAGGTTTTATATTACGGTCAGTTAGTGTTGCAGAGAGTTATTACGCGACTAGAAGCTCAGCAACAGGAGTTGCTCTGGCATGTACAGTACGCGTGCAACAATATTGGAAGTAGCCAGGAGTCCCGGTCAGCATAGCCATCCCATAACTAATTAGGTTGCTCTTTAGTGGAAGAGGGGAAATCATGAATGATATAGAACATGGTTGTTCCAGCCGTTGCACACGTTGCTAGTTTCATGTTACCTAACCCTTTTATTTCTTTTTCTTTTATTTTCTTTCACAAACTGGGTGGCAAGCCTAATCATTGGGAGATTTCTCAAGATTGAAATTATAAAAGAATGGCTACATAAGCGCTAATCCGATAAAGGCTATCCGCTCATTTTACCATTGCAACAATAGTGATAACCAGCAATAGATGAATAGTGTAGCGTTTTGTGTTGTGTCTGATCAGAAAAATAAAGAGAAACATAAAGTGAACGGTTGCGGAGGTGTCGAGTCCTATATACCGTTATTGCTGCCCTGGCGATAACGGCGTCGTTTTCCGTCAGATGAACTAAGAGACGGTGTGAAATAGAAAGTGTCAAGGGTCACAGGGGTACATATTTGCCAGCTCGATGTAGAAAAGTAACGTGAAATGAAATGAACGACAACGCAAAGCCATTACCTTAGCAATATAAATGAAGGTTCTGGACGTCTCGAGTCGTATTTGGGTTTTAATATCCTTGGCGACGTGTCGCTAGGTATTTCTAGAAAGTGATTTGAACGTTCCACACAGTCTGTGTGACACAGACTGTCGAGGTAAGACGTAGTCTGATTGTTGATGTATCAAGGAAGGCTATCAGGCCTCGCTCCTTCGTTCAAAGCGAGTCTATACGCTTCACAGGTTTGCACAAGTAATTGGTTTGAACGCATATATTGGGGGGAGCATGAGCTTCTACTCGAGGCCTAGCTGTGCGCTGTCGTCGCTCATTCGCTGGTAGCCGGCCACCTACGACTAGGACTCGAATAGCTGCCCAAACTCATGCCCAAATAATGTTCATTCCTTTCCTTGGTAGGGGGGTGCTTTTGAGGCCTGGCCGGTACGCGGCTACCGACTAGGTCTCGAAGCTAAAGGGAGGCATAAAAAACCTCCGACCACTGCTAAAAACCACCCCCTTCGTGGGAGGTGGAAAAGCGAGGTGACGAGGAAAATCCCTCGCGACGCGTCCGCGGCAAAAGGACCCCTTTAAAGCCCCCTAGGGGCCCCACAGATCATGACCAGCCCGTTATCCCATACCAGTGCCGGTGGGCAGCCCCGCCGGCATACCAGCCTGCCAACTGAACGCTTGACTGATAATGGGTATATATCTTCTGTGGCGGATAATATGCATATACCGTCAATACTTCTCGGAGTATTAACGGCGTTATTTCTCCTCCGTCGCATCTTCTCCGAGGTGTTTCGTATGAACGCGGCTTCCTACCCGCCCTCAACTGATGTAGAAATTTTTTAATTTTTTTTCCCTCCTTTTCTTCTTTTCTTCTTCGCTAAAAGAGCGACTACTAGGCGTCGAGTATAGTTATAGGGATATCGAACCCAGTTGGTGTATTGCCATCTTGGAAAAGGAACAGAGGCGAACAGGGAACCGAAAGAAATAGGGGAACCGAAGGAATCAGGCGAACCAGATCTAATATCGAAAATGAAGGATATAGGGGAACTGGAGGAGATCCCCCCTGGCGAACCAAGAGAAACGAAAAAGGTAAATCATCGAAAGTATCGAGACAGGTAGTTCAAAAGGCGGCTCTCTCATCAGGTATCCTTCAAAATCCTGACTCCCTCTTCAAAGGGTCGACTGAAGTGGGAACGCACCCAGTCAAATTTGAAACAGCTGCCTGTTCAATATGACTGTCGTAAGTACATGCCGCACTTGCATTGTGTTTAGTCGCTTCATTTACGTTCAGGCGGGTCAGTGTTTCCGAGGGCGGCCAGCTCTTCCCTTCTCGGTCTCATGGTGCTCCTCGAGGGCGGCCATAGTATCGAAGGTTTCACGGCATTGACACATAAAGGGCGTTGTGAAGACTTCGGTGGCGCGGCACTTGGCATGGTGGCTCTTGAACTGATACCAGCGCTTAATTGTCTTGCTGCATCGGCATTGGAAACCTGGTGCGGGTCGATTATCAGGACGTGCATGCTTGCACACTGTTTCCCTATGCCGTAGGCGATCTCGTTTATGTGCAAATGTTTTGCTGCAACCTGGTTCGCTCGGTAAAGCACATGGAAATCGCAGGGTACAAGGTGCGCGACCACTTTTGTTCTTTGGTTTCTGGTGAGCAATTAGGCGCTGCGGTGAAAAGGTATGGCCGCAGTGTTCGCAGGTTTTCGTGTGGGGGGTTATTGAATGCCTACTCCCACTGGAAGTGGATGGCTGCGAATCCAGAGCCCGCACCGTAGTTGAGGAAGAGCGTGATGACGGAACCAGTGATAGTGAATCGGAAAAACACAATGGATTATCGAAGCCTAAACTCTCGAAAGGCGCAGAAGTGCTTGGGACACAAGGGACACTGTCTTGTTCAGCCAGTCCTTGAACAATCCAAGAATGCTGCTCCTGGTCGCTGCTTTCGTAGAGAGACTCTGAGAAGAGGATATCTGGATATAGTAGATCCCACCCCAAATGATCGAGCCCGCCATTGAGCCCTGAATCACTTAAGCGATGATCATATTGCCAATCTTGAATGGCGAGCGCGCGGGCTTTGAACCCCGCGCAGTCTCGCTAATTGGGTGTATTTAGGAAGAAATTGGCCCGGCAGCCCGGCAGCCCTCGAGCTCCGGAAGTGTTCGTGAGTGGGTGCGACCGATAATAAGGTCGAGTTTGTACCTAGTGGGATACCACAGTCAGCAAATTATTGAACGTAGTGAGAAAAAAAAGGAAGAAGAAAAACAGTCTCAAGATTTCTACTCACTTTAAGACGTTGGGGAGGAAAGCTGGAGGTCAACGACTTGATACCTACTACTTGCAAGCAGAAGGACTTAATAATTAGTCGTATACTGAACAAATGCGACCGACGGGCTGATTTCGTGAGCCTATGGGGACGGGAGGGCCGTTTTCGACGGCCACTAGATATGAAAAGTTGTTGATTGGATGAGAATTCGGGGTGGCGCAAGCTGAGCCCTTCGCTGCCCAATACATACTTGAATGGGCCGAATACCTCCGCCACCCAACTGTAGTGATATTATACCTTAGAGATACTTACCTGCGGATTAAGGACCAATAGAAACCTTTCGCCAGCGATTACCTACAGGATACTTACCTAGTTATATATACTTACACTGGATATCTACATGTAGGTAAGTGCATAGGCAGGCCCTGATACCCCCAACTATTATGATCAAATAGAATCCTCCAAGAGCTCGGTTTGCTGTGGGCTGAATTTTGCAGCCAACTCCTACTTCATTATATTGGGCCGAATCTCTTAACCATTCATGATGTTCGCGCATGATAGAGATTAAAGTTCATGACGCTCGTGTGGAGACTCTGGATCATAGTGATCGATTGCATATCCGATGTCTTCTTCCTCGGTGTCGCACGGACCCTAGGGACCTGTACCGATCTAGGTTAACACCTAGATCGGTCCCTCAGTCTGGCGAACTACATATTCGCGCCCTGTAAATAGCTATATAATCGGGTAGCAAAGCCTATAAATAATAAAGGCTCTGTTTGCTTTTGCTATATAATCTAATTTATCCGAAACAGCAATATAAAAGTAAAAGTAAAAAAAGCCTAGCTATTAAACTTAAATAAAACTATTTATATATAAATAGTTTAAAATCCGCCTTTAGCTAAAAAAAAAAATAAACAAAGTAGAACTTTTTTAACCTTATAGTTAATTATTAGTTAATTTAAACATTTTTAAGCTTTTAATTTTAAACCTTTATAATAAATAATTAACTATATTTTAAAAAGTTATTTATTTATTATTTTTATTTATTTATATATAACTATAATAGTTTAACTAATTTTTATTTTTTTAGTTAAGCGTATTAGCAAATTGTTAACCTAAGCTATAAATTATATTAGCTTAGCAATTATTGTTTAATTTATCGATTATTTTTTAATTATTACTTTTTTTTTTAATTGTTATAAAATAATTTATTTTTTTATAACTTATTAAAATAATAATTGTTTTGTTGCTTTTAAACTAACGGACTTTGTTAATATTATTAACTTTTTTTTTATTTATTAGTTCTTTTATTAGTTTATTATAAAATTTCGAAAAAAAAACAAAAAAAATATTTTAAAAAAATAAAACTTAGGCTTTAGTATTTAGCCCTTTATATACGCCGAAATAGGTACTATTTTTTTTTAAAATCTAGCTATATTTTTTTTTTTGTTTATACCGACTTTTTTTTTAGCTATAAGCGGGCGGGTATACTAAAAGATCTTTATGCGTACATTTTAATCGAAAAAATAATACGCTAAAACTAACATTAGCAACTTTAATATATTTATTTTATTTATTAAATTTAATTTTAGTACTAATAATAAATTATTATTTATATTTATAATAACAATTTTTTAAAATAAAAATAAAAGCTAAGCTTTTATTTTTTATAACTTTTAAAACTTTAAAGTTATAATATATAACGTTTTTAACTTTACTATATTAAATATTATAGTAAAAAACCTATTTAAATAAATACTTTAGTTGTATATATAGTTATATAGTTTTTACGAAGCTATTTAAAATTTATTTTATAAAATAAGCCGAAAATATTTTTAAAACTTTAAAAAGTTATAATTATAATATATTATTATATGTAATAACTATTTAGCTATAATTTAGTTTTATAATGCTTAAATTAAAACTTTTACGGAATAAATTGTTTATTTTTGCTACTAAATAATAAAAGTAAGTATTTTTTTTTTTTAGTAAATTTAAAAAACTATTATTAAATTTTTAAAAAACTTTGCTAAAAAATAAAAAGCTATTAAATATTTAAAGCTAGTTGTTTACCAATATTATAAAGTTTTTTAAAAATTATAAAAAAATTTTTAATAATAAAAATTAATTTAAAAAAAAATTACTTATTAAGTTAAACAAAAAAAAGTTTAAATTAATAACTTTTTAATTAAAAAATATATTAATTTAGCTTATTTAAACAAATATTTATAATATTAACTATAAAACTTACAAACTTATATTAAAGCGGCTTTTTTAAAATTTTAAAACTAAACAGCTATTAATAAAAAAACTAACGTTAATTTAATTTTTTAAAATATAAATAAATAAATAATATTATAACTTATTTTTAATTATTTATTAATTATTGTTTATTTTTTAGCTATATTAATATAAAAACTTTTTATTATATATATTAGTTTAAAAATAAAAATAAAAACGTTTTTATTAAATCGGTTTATTTAAAATATTTAAATTTATTAAATTGCTAAAAACGTTTACAAATAATATAAAACTGTTTATAAAAACAATATAATTATATTTAAAATATATAGCTTATTTTTATATTAAATCTTTAGTTATTTTTATAGTTTAAACTTTAGTAATTTTAATAGTAATATAAAACTTTTCCGAAAACTTTTTTATAGTTTTAAACGTTTTTATATATTTTAAAATTTTAGTTTTTTTTTAAATAATAATAAAAATTAATTTATTTACGCTTTAAAAAAACTATTTTTTTATTTTAGCTTTATATTAATTAATTTTATTTATTTCGTTAAACTAGCTTTATATAATAGCAAAAAAATTTTTAAGTTTTAAACTTAACAGCTAAAAATAAAAGCTTATATTTAAATATATTTAAAAAGTTTTTTATAAAATTATTATTAAATTAATTAAATTAAATTATTATTTATAAAAAAAGTTTAATTATAGTACTAATAATAATAAATTTTAGTAAAAAAAATAGGTTTAAAAAACTGCTAAAAAAGCTATGTTTATATTATTAAAAAATAGTTTTATAACCTATTAAAAAAATATTATAAATTTTAAAAAATATATAAGCTTAAATATAAAAAAAATATTATTTAATATTTTATTAAACTTTTAAATTTAAATAAAATAGTTTAATAGTTTAATATTATATTTTAAAACTATATTATTTAAAAACTTTTTAATAAAATTATTAAAATAATATATATAAAAAAAAGTTTTTTTTAAATTTAAATAAAAAGTTTATTATATTTATTTAAAAAGCTAAATAAATTTATAAAAATATATTAACTAACTTTAATATTATAAAACTTAATTTAAAAAAAAACGCGTTTATTTTAACTTTAAAACGCTCGAAGTTAAGCTAAAAAAAAAAAACCAGCTTTAATTTTAGCTAAAATTAATTTTTAAAAAAAAAAATTTAAAAAAAAGTTAAATAAAAAATTTAAAATAAATTTTAAAAATAAAATATAGCTAAGCTTTAAAAAAATATTAAAAAATATTGATTAAACTAATATCGATCGATATAAAAAAAATAAAATTTTTTGCTAACGATATAAAAAAAATAACTATATACTTTTTAAATATTTTACTAAAAAAAATATTAATAAAAAAAAGTTATTATTTACTTTTAAAAAAACTTTTACTATTAAATATAAAAATAAAAAAAAATAGCTTTTGCTTAATATAAAAAAAAAGCTAAAATTAATATAATTATAACTATAGCAATAAATTTTCTGCTAAAGTTTTTATAGCTAAAATATTTTATATTAAATTTAAATTTTAATTTAAATTTTTAAATAAAAAATTTATTAAT
>MU383154.1:119893-243906 GCA_022495125.1 Xylaria acuta | reverse complement strand
TTTAAAACTTATTATTAATATTATTAAAAAAAGTTTAAAATATAAATATTTATATATAATAGCTTAAATATTTTTAAAATAACTAAAATATAAACAGATAATATATTAAGCTTTATAATTTTAAAGTTTTTAACTTATTAAAAAAAAATTTAAACAAATAAAGCTTTATATAAAACTAAAAATTTTTTTATTTTTTAACTACTTAATTAAGTTTAATAATAAAATTTTTTTTTTTTATAAATATAATATTATTATAATTTAAAAAAGCTAAGCTAAAAATTTAGCTAAAATTAACTTTTATATAAAAAGTTTTGTTTAAGTTTATATTTTTTAATAAGTTTAAAAAATATATATTAATAATATATATTAATTAAAAGCTACGTATTATTTTATTATTATAGTTTAAATAATAAAGCTATAATTATATTATATTAAAATATTAAATAAACAAATTAAAAAGTAAAAAAATAATTTAATTAAAAAACTTATATTTATTTTTTTTTAATTTTTATTATATAAAGCTATTTATTGTTATAAATAGTTTATTTATAAATAATATAAATATAATTTTTTAGTTTAGCTTTATTATTATATTAATAGTTAAAGCTTATATAAAAAATATAATAAACTTAAATTTTAAAATTAAAAAAATTATTATATACTAAAACTTAAATAAATATAAATAAATTATATAAAACGTTTTAGCTAGCAAATTATATAAAATAACAAATAGTTTTAATAATATTATTATTTTTTATATAATTTTTTAAAAAGTTATAAAAATATTTATTTTATTTTTAATTTTTGTTATTTTATATTTAAATTTAAAATTGTTATATAATTATTTAGTTAAATTAAAAATAATATAAAAAAAAACTAATAATTAATATTATATTTTTTTAAAAATTGTATAAAAAGTTTTTTTTTTAAAATATAATAAATTAATAGTAAAAATAACTTCGTGGATATATTTATTAAACGTACTTTATATTAAGCGTTAAAAACTTTAATTTTTACGAATAAACTATTTATATAATAAAAAATAGCTAATAACTAAATTATATAAAAAAAGGCAAATATTATATATAAGTATTAAAAAAATAAAAAAGTATAAAAAACAATAAAATTTTATTTATATTTTAAAAAGCTAAAGCGTATAATAAAAAAAAAATTTTTAATAAAACTTTTTTTTTTTTTAACTATAAATAAAATAACGCGCGCTATATAATCGTTAAATATAAATATTATATACGTTATTTTAAAAACTAAGGACTTAATAATATATTTTAATAAGTAAACTATTATAACTATAATAGTTGCTACGTAAACTATTAAAGTATAAACTAGCTATAAAAACTTTATAGTTTTAAACTAAAAAAGCTTAAAAATAACTTTTATAGCGTACGAACTTAGTTTATACGTTAGTAAAGTTGTTATTAAATAATATTTTAAAAATAATATCGATAAAAAAAATAGTAGCAATAATATTTTTTTATTATTATTATATAATAAAATATATTAATAAAAAAATATGTTAAAAACTATTTGTACGAAAATAAAAACAAAAAATATATATATTTATATAAAATAACTATATAAAAGCTTTATAAGCTTGGGCTTTTATAAAAAAATAGTATATTTTAATAGTATTATTATTAAATATATAAATGAAATTACTGAACTAAATAATACTATTAAACAATAAAAGCATAAGGTATAAACAAGCGGAAGTAGCGGGGGTAACGGCGGCTATATTATTATTGCTAGCGATTTTATTTATTTTATTATTAGTATAATATTTTAAATAATAAAAAAGCTATATATATAATAATAATAATAATAGTAGTAGCAGCGGTAATATTATTATTGCTGTTAATATTGCTGCTATTATTGCTGCTGTTATTATTATTGCTGCTATTATATATAACTATTATTTTTAAGTTAATATAATTTTAAAACAATAGCTAAAAGTATATATATATTTAAAAAAAAAAAAAAAAAGCATAAAAACAATTTACTTAACGTATAATAGCAGCAAACTTCTTTAAGCGGCAGCTTAAAAAAGTTATATATAAAAAATAGTATAAACTAACTCTTTTTTTCGTACAAATAAACAATATTATAACGTAATATACGTACGATAAAAATAACAATTTAATATATTATTAAGAGATTTTTTTTTAGCTACGGATTAGCTATACGTTATAGCTTTTTTTTTTTTTTTGCGTTTATAGTTTTTTATATTTTATAGTAGCCGTACGGAAATATATTATAATTAAAAAAAAAAAAAGCTAGTGTTATAAAAGCAGCATTAACTGCATATAAGGCTATCTGTGCAAAGCTATCCGTATAGTACCGAGCTAGCTTACTAGCTTAACTAGTAGGGCAGTATACGTACGTAAAATTCTTTTATTTAAAAAAAATTCTTTGTATAAAGGTTTTATTTTTATAGTTAGTTATAGAAATAGATCGATATATATAATATTATACCTTTTAGCTACTTAATAATACGTTTTATTAAATACGTTTAATAGCTAAGTATATTATTATTTAATTAAGGGTGACTTTCATTAATAAGCTTTAAAAAATAATATTATTAAAACTATATTATTAAAGTTTAATAATATTTTAACGAAATATTTTTAATTGTTATAAATTAACGTTATAGTTATAATAGGTTAAAGCTTTATTTAAAAGTTTAAAATAATATTTTTTAACTTTTTTTATTATTAATAAATTTTTTATTTAAAAATATTGTTTTTTAATAGCAAATATTTTTAAATTAATATTTTTTAGCTATAAAGTTTTATATAATATAATATAAAAGCTATTTAAAAATTTAAATTAAAATTTAAGTTTAATATAAAATATTTTAGCCGTAAAAACTTTATCGAAAAATTTATTGTTATAATTATAATTATATTAATTTTAGCTTTTTTTTTATATTAAATAAAAGCTATTTTTTTTATTTTTTCGCTTAATAATAAAAGTTTTTTTAAAAGCAAATAATAACTTTTTTTTATTAATATTTTTTTTAGTAAAATATTTAAAAAACGTATAGTTGTTTTTTTTATATTGTTAGCAAAAAATCTTATTTTTTTTACGTTAATTAATATTAGTTTAATTAATATTTTTTAATGCTTTTTTAAAGCTTAGCTATATTTTATTTTTAAAATTTGTTTTAAATCTTTTATTTTACTTTTTTTTGTTTTTTTTATTAACTTAACTTTAAAAGCTTTAAAATTAAAATAAACCTATTTTTTTTAAATTAAGTTTTATAATATTAAAGTTAGTTAATATATTTTTATAAATTTATTTAGTTTTTTAAATAGTTATAATAAACTTTTTATTTATATTTAAAAAAAAATTTTTTTATATATATATTATTTTAATAATTTTATTAAAAAGTTTTTAAATAATATAGTTTTAAAATATAATATTAAACTATTAAACTATTTTATTTAAATTTAAAAGTTTAATAAAATATTAAATAATATTTTTTTTATATTTAAGCTTATATATTTTTTAAAACTTATAATATTTTTTAAATAGGTGATATAAACCCCTAGGGGGTCTAGGCTGTAGATAGAGGCGTTGCTATTAAGGGCAGCCCTGTAGGGCTGCCACCTGGCAACAACTGTTAGTTAGCAGCCACCTAGCACACAAAGTGTGCTTGTAAACATATCCACTTCGTGGATTTGTTTGTAAGACACCCTTTCCTTTCCTTTTAATCAAGCTTTATTTTACTACTTAAACTATCTCTTTTAATAGGTTATAAAACCGTTTTTTAATAATATAAGCGTAGTTTTTTTAGCGGGTTTTTAAGCCTATTTTTTTTTCCGAAGTTTATTATTATTAATATTATAATTAAACTTTTTTCGTAAATAATAATTTAATTTAATTAATTCAGTAATAATTTTATAAAAAACTTTTTAAATATATTTAAATATAAGCTTTTATTTTTAGCTATTAAGCTTAAAACTTAAAAAAAAATTTATTATTATATAAAGCTAGTTTAATAAAATAAATAAAATTAATTAACGTAAAGCTAAAATAAAAAAATAGTTTTTTTAAAGCGTAAATAAATTGATTTTTATTGTTATTTAAAAAAAACTAAAATTTTAAAGCATATAAAAGTATTTAAAACTATAAAAAAGTTTTTAAAAAAAACTTATATTGCTATTAAAATTATTAAAGTTTAAACTATAAAAATAACCAGGGGTTTAATATAAAAGTAAGCTTTATGCTTTAAATATAACTATATTGTTTTTATAAATAGTTTTATATTATTTACGGGCGTTTTTAATAATTTAATAAGTTTAAACGTTTTAAATAAACCGATTTAATAAAAATATTTTTATTTTTGTTTTTATATTAATATAGTTAAAAAATAAACAATAATTAATAAATAGCTAAAAATAAGTTATAATATTGTTTATTTATTTATATTTTAAAAAATTAAATTAACGTTAGCTTTTTTATTAGTAGTTATTTAGTTTTAAAAATTTAAAAAAGCTATTTTAATATAAATTTATAAGTTTTATAGTTAACGTTATAAATATTTATTTAAATAAGCTAAGTTAATATATTTTTTAGCTAAAAAATTATTAATTTAAACTTTTTTTTATTTAATTTAATAAATAACTTTTTTTTAAATTAACTTTTATTATTAAAAATCTTTTTTTAATTTTTAAAAAGCTTTATAATATTAATAAATAATTAGCTTTAAATATTTAATAGCTTTTTATTTTTAGCAAAGTTTTTTTAAAAATTTAGCAATAGTTCTTTAAACTTATTTAAAAAAAAATTTATTTTTATTATTTAGTTAAAAGAGATAGTTTAAGTAGTAAAATAAAGCTTGATTAAAAGGAAAGGAAAGGGTGTCTTATAAACAGATCCACAAAGTGGATATGTTTACGAGCACACTTTATGTGCTAGGTGGCTGTTAACTAACAGTTGTTGCCAGGTGGCAGCCCTGCAGGGCTGCCCTTAATGGCAACGCCTTTATTTATAGCCTAGACCCCCTAGGGGTTTATATCATTAGTAGTAAAAGTAAGCAATTTATTTTATAAAAGCTTTAATTTAAATATTATAAAGCTAAATTATAACTAAGTAGTTATTATATATAATAATATATTATAATTATAACTTTTTAAAAATTTAAAAATATTTTTAGCTTATTTTATAAAATAAACTTTAAATAACTTTATAAAAGCTATATAGCTATATATATAACTAAAATATTTATTTAAATAAGCTTTTTATTATAATATTTAATATAGTAAAGTTAAAAACATTATATATTATAACTTTAAAGTTTTAAAAGTTATAAAAAATAAAAACTTAGCTTTTATTTTTATTTTAAAAAGTTATTATTATAAATATAAATAACAATTTATTATTAGCATTAAAATTAAATTTAATAAATAAAATAAATATGTTAAAGTTATTAATATTAATTTTAACGTATTGTTTTTTTAATTAAAATATACGCGTAAAATTTTTTTAACGTATTTATTTGTTTATAGTTAAAAAAAAGGTTAATATAAATAAAAAAAAATATATAACTAAATTTTTAAAAAAAATAATAGCTATTTTAACATATATAAAAGGCTAAATATTAAAGCTTAAGCTTTATTTTTTTAAAGTATTTTTTTCGTTTTTTTTTTTAAATTTTATAATAAACTAATAAAAAAGCTAACAAATAAAAAAAAAGTTAATAGTACTAACGAAGTTTATTAGTCTAAAGGAGTTACGGATTGGTGGCCTGTGTAGCTCGACCGGTAGCTACGCCTATACACTAGCCACTACACCTACAGCCCTACTAGGGCAGCCTTACCCCACACATATCACATATATACTTAGGTGGATTTTATATAGCTAGTTTTTGTTCCTTTTTTTTCTTTTCTTTTTATTTGTAGATTTTTCGTACAATATACCACATATTATAAAAGCTTTGTCTTCGATTATATAACTAGTGTAACAAAAAGTAATAAAACAATTATTATTTTAATAAGTTATAAAAAAATAAATTATATTATAACAATTAAAAAAAAATTTAATTAAAAAATAATTAATAAATTAAATAATAATTGTTAAACTAATATAATTTATAATTTAAGTTAACAATTTATTAATGCGTTAATAAGTGCTTTTATAAGTATAAGTAAAATTGAATAAAATAAAAAGGATGCTAAAGGAAAGCTCCTTTTCTAAGTCTACAAAAATAGAGTATTAATACAAGGTTCTATGCGCCCGGTGCCAGCCGCTAGCGGCTGGCGCGGGTTGCCCAGATGGCTGTCCAGGTGTCCACCAGGCAACGCGGCTACGGCCGCAGCCGCAGCCGCAGCCTGTCTCCTACCCCTTGTCAATCCGTATCACGCGCTTAATTAAAAAAACAAAAATTAGTTAAACTATTATAGTTATATATAAATAAATAAAAATAATAAATAAATAACCTTTTAAAATATAATTAATTATTTATTATAAAAGTTTAAAATTAAAGGCTTAAAAATATTTAAATTAACTAATAATTAACTATAAAATTAAAAAAGCTTTGCTTTTTTTTAGGTTTTTTAGCTAAAAGTAAATTTTAAGCTATTTATATATAAATAGCTTTATTTAAGTTTAATAGCTAAGCCTTCTTTGTTTTTACTTTTATATTATTGTTTTAAATAGATTAAATTATATAGCAAAGGCAAATAGAGCTTTTGCTATTTATAGGCTTTGCTACCCGATTATATAGCTATTTATAGGGCGCGAATATATAGTTCGCTAGACCGAGGGACCGATCTAGGTGTTAACCTAGATCGGTACAGGTCCCTAGGGTCCGTGCGGCATGAACGGACATGCTGTAGTGGGATTTTTCGTTTGATGTATGAATTAGGAAGGATGTTTAAAAGGGAATCTGATATAAGATGTTGTAAGAAGATAGGGAATGCGCCTCAGCGCATCAGACTGAGTGTGAACTAGAGCCTACACTCATCCTTAGTCTTCATCTGCAAGTTTGATGCTGAATACTCGAGTAGCTGAGATGATGATCCTTACATAACCGAGATTTGACTGGAGCTACTGAGCTACGGTATATTCCGTATTTGCACAAGTAGTATATGTTGCCTTGTTTGACCCAGTATGTATAAACTATAGTAGCCCCTACAACATGTGAGATGTTGCATTCAAGATGGAAAAGGGGTTTCACCAGCGTGGCCGATATGTAATAAACGATCGTATTCGTTCGTTTATTTATTTATGCCCGGCGATTTCTCCCGTTTCATGGCAATACGGAAAAACTTGAGGTTGGAGAAATGATGATACGGGTAGACAATGATACAATAGAAGAAGTAGGCATGCTCCGACGGAAAGACTAGCCTCCCAAGGGCAAATGGGTTTGGTTGTGGCTTGACGGCATGCTTGTGGCTTTGGGGCTACAGCCAGCCCCCATCCACGTCCAATGGCATAGCAGGAGACTAGGTAGGTAATTATACATTCAGGGCTTCTTTCTTCTTTCGCACAATTATTTTCTCGTTAATCGCGATACGGAAATCGTTATAATCGGACTTTGCGTTTTAAGGTAGGTGGCACTATGACAGGCCTACCCTGCCGAGACTAATAATAGCATTTTGATGGTTGAGGTTTCGCGAGGAATGTCTATAATCGGTAGCAAGTCAAGCGCCTCAGCACGGACCATAGATCTCACATTCGAATATTGAAGCTATCTAGGTACCTAAAGTAAGTAGTCAACCTATCTCGGACCCCCAACCTCCAATTTTCTTCCGCTACCGAAGACGAATTGCGTGTTCGTAAGGGGCTCGATTGCTAGATACGGATAATATATCTTGGGCCATGTTTTCCGATTATTCCCCGGCGCATGTAGCCAACCTAGGGGGCCTCGGCCTGCTTCTGACTGCCGCGCTTTGGCGCTGGTACACTACCAGCCGTGACAGCTTCTTCGCACGCCAGAAGCGCGACAATGCTCAAGGCGTCCCTTTAACGTTCCCTTACATTTTCCCGTTATTGGGAAGCATACCGGTCACGTACCTGTGGAAACCGAGAGCGTTCGTCTTGAATCCAGAGTATAAGCGCATCCGATCATGTGTTAGAGACTTGTTGATCACGACTGACTTGTCCCAGTAATTTCTTCCAGAGTGCACAACCAACCCGGGTCAAGATACTCACGCGAGACTTCTATGTCATCGGCGGGCCGGAGAACATTAAGGCACTCTTCAGGAATTCGTGGGCCTGCACGTCAATCCCTTTCGTTAAATTCGCACTTGGATATGCTTTCGGGTTGCCGGCTAAGGCGCTGAGTCTCTACGACAAAGACGACTCTGGCGGTGGTCATTTGCCTCATCCGGGTAGCACGGTGGAAGCGCACAACCGCATTGATTACCGTGTGCACCAGTCCTTGGGCCGATTTCTGGAAGGAGAAGGCCTCTCGCCCTTTTGGAACAGATTCGTAGACAATGTCACCGATCGGTTGTATAGTCTGCACGATCGCGTTGGGCGTGACTGGGATTACCATGCCGACCTGATGAAGGTCGTTGGAGACGAAGTCACCATCTCAATTATCAATGCTCTTTGCGGTCCATACCTTCTTGGCCTAAATCCGCATTTCCTGCAGGACTTTTGGGATTTTGACCGCAACTTGCAAACTTATCTTCAGGGTATAATCTTTTAAATGCGTAAAACAAATCGTTTCGTGTTAACCCCATTCACAGGCGTTCCTTGGTTTATTGCGCCCAACGCCTACAGGGTTCGGAAGAGGGTGCTACACGCCGTCAAAGCCTGGCAACAGTACGCGAGAGACAACTACAAGGACTCGGCCGTCGGTGCTGACGGCGATGACCCATTCTGGGGAAGCAGCTTCTTTCGAGAGAGACAGGACATGTTTCTCGAAATGGATGGTTTCGACTACGACGCTATCGCGTCCCAGGATTTTGGCGCAATATGGGCGTAAGCAACAGTGTCTGTGCCTTAAGCTTAGGACTATTCCAACTTAACTTCTCATATAGGGCAAGGAATTCCGTTACTGCTGCCTCCTGGACCATCTATGAGGCATATCGCGACCCTGAACTGCTCGCTAGTCTAAGGGCCGAGGTTGATGCTTGTACGGTCGAATCTGCAGACCGCCGCATCCGGTTTGATACCGACCGATTGTTTCGCCTGCCAATCCTTCAAGCCATCTACGCTGAGACCTTGCGCCTCAGGATGCACTTTTACATCATCAGAATGGCAGATAGGGATGACATGAATATCCGAGATTGGATTATACCAAGGCGAAAAGTCATCGTTACACCCACCACACTTGCACACATGGATTCTGAAGCATGGGACACCGGCTTGAACAACGAGCACCCAGTGGACCAGTTTTGGATTGGGAGGTTTCTCAAATATCCATCGGAAAGCTCCAATGCCAATGCACAGCCGCATAATTTCGTATCACCTCTAATATTCTCGGCCAAGGGTCTCGAAGGGTCATGGATTCCCTACGGAGGCGGCCCGCGTCAATGCCCCGGCCGGCACTTTGCGAAACGTCAGATATTACTCGCCACCGCCTTAATGGTAAGTTTATTTGACTGTGAGATATTAGGGGAGGGTAGACATGTGCAGGAGGATTTCACGCTGAAGGGTTTTGGCGGTGGCGTGTCGCATCCAGCTGGCAAGGTGCCTATGAAAATTCGGCGTAGAGTCAAGAGCGGCATGTAAATAGGTATCTTAGACATCTTAGACAACCCTTACCGCTACCCCGGCCGAGGGCAAGCATCATATGCAAGGCCACTAGAGTCACAGCCAACATAAAACTCCCAAACTCTCAGAACCAGTAATTAATGGTAAAATACGCACAGATTCGGTACTACTTGCATACCTCATCCGCAGGGTAATAACAAAAGAGCGAATAGAATATCGTTTCCACGCCCCATCAATCTGCCGACTCACGCCATATATCTGCTCGATTTTTGTTCTATATGTGTCGGGTGTGGTCTTGCTGAGGTGAGAGAAGAGAACACCTGTCACATGCGCTTACCAACCCGTCTCACGAAGCCGCCGTTACCGTAGCTGACAGGGTAGATAAGCTGTGCCTTATCTCGGCAGCTTTCGGTAGTTCGCGCATCCGGACGAACTATTCCATCGGACCGTCATCTCACTAGGGAGCCTCGCAGCCGGTTGTGTGCCCCTGCTGTTGAATACGCCTTTGCCGCGAAGGCCGCCAGATAAATTAAGCCTTCACTCTTTCACCAACACGCTAAGTGGAGTGGGATGGTGGAGAGGCTTTGGGGGTCTGGGACTGGGATAAATGGCTCGTTGCTTCCGCCTACCCGTGAACTATAGATATAACATGGCATTAGCCTGCTTGTTTCTGTTGACACAATAACAATAATCCGGTTGAAAATTCCTATAAAAAAAGGAAGAACTTGCAATGGCAGTTATACCCAGTGTTGGTGAGAAGCACGCGCCTCCGGCCGAGACAGCGGGTCTTCTACCCGCTTGGGTGAACCCAGACCTAGATCGGCTCATGGTGATCAAGAAAGCTGAAGGCAACTTTCAGTCGTGGGCTGAATCACTTGTCGACCTGCCGGCCGGGGCCATCTTTGCGCGAATCACGGGCGTGACCACAGTGTCACGACCCTCATGGAGCTCGGTGCAGGTCAGAATCTATATCTTGTCGATACTGACAGAAGAGCTACGGCGTCAACTAATACTAAGTTTGAATCAACTAGGTCGGACGAAACCTTCATATAGAACTTAACTCCGACCTCGTTTTCGTCAACCATAGCTGTGCCCCAACGCTCGAATGGGATATGGAACGAATGGAAGTGCGGGTTAGCAGAAACCGGCGACTTAAAAAAGGAGACCGTGAGTAGCAAACTCAAACTAATATCTAATTCATCCCTCTGTGGCGTGAGAGTATTTGCTCTGGTTCCCATTGTCAAGGCTCTTAGTACTTATTAAATCGAGATGTGAAAATCTCTGCTAAAGATGCACCGTCCCTCAATTCTATATTTCGAAGCACATTCACTGACTGTAAATACTATAGTACTCAGCTTCTTTTATCCAAGCACTGAGTTTAAGATGGCGCAGCCGTTCGACTGCTGGTGCGGGGCTGGCGAAAGGTGTTTCGGGCGGGTCGAAGGCGCTGCTAAGTTAGGTATAGAGAGGTTAGACGGCTACTGGATCAATGGGTATATAAAGCATATGCTTGGAGAGGCATCGAATAATGGAGGAAATGGCTATCATACGTGATACCGGTTACTATAAGCTTTCGAGCGTCTGTGTAGAGCTTTTGGAGTATTATTTGGGATAGCAAGTAAAGTAGAGGAAGCTGGGTCTTCCCATACAATAGCTACTTTAAATTCTTATTACATAGTTCAAATTATTCTATGTGAGAATAATGCATTGTATTACTGTAATATCGGAATATTGGCTAGTAGTCTGCTTGGGGGCTGAAAGCGTTGTTAGATCTTGGCGCAGCTGTTGAAACCAACAGTACCAGACTCCTGTGCGCCGGGGTCTATCTCTCTTGTTCTGTCTTCTTCAATCTACCTACAGCTTTAAACACACAGTTTATCAAAAGTCCTATTTCCCTTTTCGTATCTATTTTCCTTCTTGAACTCCGGCTCCGGGGAATCACAAACTATGCCTAGAGGAACGATGAGAATGTTGTTCACCATATTTTTAGACCTTGCAAAAGCAGAAGAATAATACTACAGCCCTATCAGTTAGTTCACTTGAGTCCGCCAGAAACACCCAGCAAAGCCCAAATCCCACTCGCGAAGTCGTCTTCAAACCCTTCGTGTTGACAGCAGCTTCCAACGTAGTGACATCACTTAGACGTGTGGGATGGACATGGCTCCCGTATACCACATTACTGCTACTCATGAGTGTTGCACGTGCTGATGAAATCTAACCTAGGAATCAACGTAAGCGAATTCGCACCGCCAAATGCCAAAGAAGGCGGCAAGACCATGGTCCCTCAGATCGTCACAGCGGCATACGATTCCAGTTAGTATAGGAGCAAGAACCCCTCGACCGAACTCAATAGTGCCAAGCTGCTGTTCTGTTTGATGATAGTAGTCACTCCCACCAACTTTCCTGCCTGTGAACATCATAAAGGGGCATATAGAGGACGGCACGCATAGCGCGAGATATCTCCCCGTATTGGAGAGGGATATTTTCAACGCAATGCTGTCTGGCTGGCACTCCGCTGATGACCCTATTAT
Organism: Xylaria acuta; assembly: GCA_022495125.1. Taxonomy (NCBI): domain Eukaryota; kingdom Fungi; phylum Ascomycota; class Sordariomycetes; order Xylariales; family Xylariaceae; genus Xylaria; species Xylaria acuta. Next base: position 231,688 of record MU383154.1, on the reverse strand, counting down.
TGCTCTGTTCCAAGCACCGCGCCGGTCCTGGCCTAGGATACCAGAATATCGAAGCACGTTCGGCTACAACCAGAAGGCATTCAAAGGATTCGCGACGGGTACAATATTCAAAGAGTCATTTACAGCGTTTTGGTGAGCCTGGAGAGCTGGTACGACAGCCTCAGTCCGCCTCAGAACGGTAGTGACAGTGTAGAGTATTACACGGACGTCAATCGGCTACACATTGTTATGTACAATCCATTTCTGGCCTCGGATACCGCACCATAGGGTTATCTGGTGATTAGTTACGTGGCAACTATGAGCACTTCCGCTCGAAGAATAAGTTTGTTTCACTAAGTCATCGAGACTATGAATTGCCATTACAATTACCTCTGTGCCTCTATCTGGCTGATGCTAAGAGACAACCTGCTAACCTCAGTTCTAAAGGGGCTTGCCAGGTATCGGACGACTAATGTCCTGGGAAAAGGGGCGTGGGCCAAAGACTGGTTAGGTAAGGAGTAGAACCAGGACCGACAAGACTCAGGAGCTAAGCACGGCATAGGTCACTACCTTTCCGAGAGGTTTAAGTAACGCCGTCAATTGGCTCAGAAGGCATGGTAAACGAGGAATGTTATATGATTCCCAAAGTTTGACCTGCAGATGGCATATACAAGTCCCATTCAATGACAAGTGTTAACCAGCAACAGCAAACGGGAGTCGTCATCTCTATACAGGATTTCCGCTTCGGGTAGCTACCCTTTTAACTAAACTCGATTGGACGTGGGGCATATATACTTACTCTACTGAAGGGCAGAGGCATAGCTCACAGGAAGCGATTAGTTAGGTAGTCGCCAGGCCTCTGGAACTTTAGGCGTAGGGCTCCCATCCTGTATGTGGGTGCCCAGGCCTAATATGAGCGTACGTGCCCACAATATCTCAATGGATGAGTCGCGTTGGACGATCATGTCTCGGTTCTTAGCTTTAGTAGGAGATAAGCTTAAATCGAGAAGTCCGAAGTCCGCCCCACCCCATGTATCAGCATCGTGGATTTGTAACCTCATCGCAGTAATGCCAACGCCAGGACAGATTCGACGATGGTGCCATCCATAGTAGTTTCAGAACATATCTCGACTATAAAGAGGGCATGCCAACGACCATGCTCTCGTATCGCTTTCTCGGAGCATCAGGACTTCTATCGCCAGCTTGCCCATCAGCCACTACCCCCTACTTAACACCGTCTGTTCCTACTTACCCTTTCGCAACCTAAGTTTATCAGAAAGGTGTCACAATGGCCTTCTTACCTCCAGCTGCTCCTAAGATTGTTCTTGGACGACACCGACTCCTCGCCCCATCGGCGTCTGTCCGTGTCAGTCCCCTCTGTCTAGGAGGCATGAGTACGATCGATTACACCATGTTTATTATTTCATTTTTTTTTCTCAATAACCAACTAACCATCTCGAAGGTATTGGAAATGGATGGTCATGGGGGATGGGGGAGTGCACCAAGGCGTCGGCATTCGAGCTTCTTGACACCTTCTATGACCTCGGTGGCAACTTTATTGACACGGCCAATACCTACCAGGCCGGCGAGAGCGAGCTTTGGATAGGTGAGTGGCTGCAGAAGTCAGCCGCCGCTCGGAGACGGTCATTGCCACCAAGTATGCCATGAGTTTTAAGAACGGCCACGCCGTCCAGCAGAGCAACTACGGTGGAACCGGTGCCAAGTCACTTCACGTCTCGATCCAAAACAGCCTGAAGGCCCTAAATACCGACTATGTCGATATTGTAAGTTCATCCAGGGGGTGATATGAGAAAATTGTCTAACTCCACTCCCAGCTCTATGTCCACTGCTGGGACTATGCTACCAAGATTCCAGAGCTAATGCACTCCTTGAATAGCCTCATCAATCAAGGCAAGGTTCTTTACCCAGGTATCAGTGACTCGCCTACGTGGGTACTCACCAAGGCAAATATGTATGTGCGCCAGAACGGCCTTGTCCTTTCTCCATCTGCCAGGGCCGCTACTCGGCTCAGGAGCGTGATTTGGAGCGCGAGGTCATTCCCATGTGTCAAGCAGAAGGCATGGCATTTCAGCCCTTCGGTGTTATGGGCGGCGGATATTTCAAGCCTCTAGGCAAGGAGTACACAGGTGCTCGCAATATACCCTCGCCTTTGTTGGTCGGCCGTGAGGAGCAGATGTCTAAGGTTCTGGATGCCGTCGCTACGCGCCACAATGTACCTATCACGAGCGTTGCTTTGGCATACGTCCGCTAAGAGGTAAGCAGAAGCTTGAAGGGACTATGAATCCCATCCATTAACAGCCATTGTAGGCTCCTCACGTCTTCCCTGTCCTTGGAGGTCGCAAGGTGGTTTTCCTCATAAATTCATGAGCCTGGCCGGTTTTATGATTTAAGGGCATCAAGATATCAACATCCTTGCCCTTGTGGGTCACTTCGACTACGTTGCACCAGCCAAGGCTATCAAACCTCACAAGGGTGATCTTACTGCGCCCTGGCAGGCTCCAGCATAAAGACGCCTCCTGCATGAGGCGCGTGCCATGGATATTTTTAAACCATAGTTCCTCAAGCAAAAGCGCAGCCTCAAATACCTGAAGGTTAATCGAGTCACATGATAGAATTGTCTTAAATTGTTATATTGTTGCCTACCTTATACGCATATGTTTTGAACACAAGAGAAACATTATATCTAACCGGGAACGAGTGAACAAATACAGTACCTCTACCCAACGTCACCTTCGGTGGATGCAATACATTCTTGAGTTAAATCTGCGGTTTTGCTTCACTTACCATCCAACTCCTACTGATAAAGAAACACACCCCAGTGAGACATTTCACAAGAGTAAACACTGCTTTAGACAGAAAGACAGCAAGAAATACAGGCGGGTGCAGGGTCTTAGCTGGTGACTGGAGGTTTGCAACTACTGCAGGACTAGCATGCTTTAAGGAACGTGCTTAGGTCAGTCCTTTGCGGACTTAATGGTCCGGACTTCTCGGACCTTTTTGACCGTCTAAAAACCATCGACGGAGGGACTAACAGGTTACAGTCCAATACAAGTAGAGGAACCCGTTCAACAAGTTGTTCAAATACACGATGGGCCTTGTGATCCTCTCTCATCCTCTCTCATCCTCTCTCATCCTCTCTCATCCTCTCTCATCCTCTCTCATCCTCTCTCATCCTCTCTCATCCTCTCTCATCCTCTCTCATCCCTTCTTAGTATCTGTATGCCTAGCAACATGGCTACTGAAATACTGCTGTTGCTACTGGTGCCTCATCAGGTCTGGCCAGTTTCCAGTATCCCCCCTCTTCGCTAGTTCCACATATTGATCATACAAATAGGGTTTTGAGACGGTAAAACAGCTGCTTCAACAAACACAGCCCTATAGGTTCATACTTGGCGCTCGCGATCTGAGATCTACACAGGCAGCATATAATGGATCGAAATACGATGCCACAATGCACAGTGTATCAGTACTCCCTTGAGAGCTGACAGATTTGAGAGGTGTAAAGCCCTTCGCGCAGCAGACGCTAGATAAGTTGGGAAATGACAAATTAGACATCCTCTTTCTTAATGCGGGAATAAACAAGCCCGCTACTGGCACTGGACCGAACGGCTCTAAGTGGCGTGAGGCGTTCGTGGTTAATCATCTCTGTGAGTTGTCTGTCCCAAACCGTCCGCCTAAGTTTAGGGACCCCGGTCCTAATACATATCGGGGATCACAGTACAACACTACCTCACGCATCTCTTTGAAGAGAAACTGCGGGAGTCGCGCTCACGAATCGTCGTTGTGTCGTCCGGAGGCATTCTCAACATTCGTGACGAGGACCCCAGTATGTTTCTCCAGATCGACTCTACATGATTCGAAAAGCCAGCACACTAAGCCTGTACTACGGACACGCTCTATATCGACCTCAAAGCCGACTCTGGCGCGGACGGCTTCGCCGTCCATCGGGCTTCGAAGTTTGCTCAGCTTCTATCGACCCATTGGTGGCGCCGCCGACGCGGTAACTCGGCTCGAGTTGTGATTAGCGGGTTTCGCCGGGTTTGATCGCCGAGACGGGGCTCGGGAGACACCTAGATACGAAGTTCGGTGTGAATGGCCTGCCTGACGCGAGGTCGGTAGATGAGGGTAGGTAGATTTTCCCTCATCGGATGCCATATGGCAACGCTGATCTGATAATGGGTGAAGGCGCCAAGAGCATCCTTCAAGTATTTACGCGCGATGACTTCCCGAGCGACCCGGAGCAGATCTCCCTCACGAGCTGGTACGAGTGGTGGCCAAAGGGCGTGTATACTTTGTCGCTTGATGATGCCTTACAAGACAAGTGGTCTCCGAGCAAGGAAAAAATCGAAGAACAGGAAGTTATACTGACGAGGTATTCGCCTTTTCAAGACGGTCGCTGAGAGTATTTTGACAGTGTCTGGATGGTGGGCTGGCCAGTAAAGTGACGCACGTGGAGCCAGCGGCTGTTATGATGTGCATGTTTATGGTTTAGAGGCACGCCTGCGGGAGTGATTCGGTGGGTTTTGATTTGGTGTCGAAAGGGGCAAAAATTACTATCTATTGATTTAAATGATGGTGGTTATACAGCAAGCTATGGGATATATAGGGTCTTGTCTATTGTGATCTAGGGTCCTGGTGCCGTACACATAAAAGGAAGAGCATTGTTATGCTACTGTGTGCCGTTCTCGCTTGAAAAGGAAAAGCCATGCAACCACTAGCTTATCCAGTTTGAGGCTTAGATAGCTGCCAACTAGGTATCAACCACACGCGCAGAACGGAAAGATATGTCTGTCAAATAGATGGATTATATTACTGGTTTTCCTAGTCCACGCTGATTATGATATCTGCTGTCCCCCACCTGAGAACTCCCCGCCATTACACCGTACCAAGGGTATCTACCGCTGAACCAAACGAGGGTATATGTGTATGATAGTGAATGAAAACCCATGAACATCATGATTTTGTGAACGAGTGACAACGCCTAAGCTTCGATGTAGACGAACAGGTTACAACAATTATTAGGTAATGGTGCGCAATATGATTAATGTCCTTGTCGCCTAGCGGTGCCGCTTCTCAAGGGATATTGGCGTTTGACCGACAGGCCATTATTAAGTCCTCCACTAGTGAAAGCAACTTACGCGGTCACGGCGGCGTTGTCGGCAGGCGCTGCCGTCGTCGTCTTCTCGGGGAATTGGCCAGCGTTGTGAACACGTCCGTACCGAGTGAAGGCTGCGAGAAATATTAGTCTTCATTCATTGTCGCGCGTCGACAGTCATCAAATTCACAGGTTACTTACCCAAGTTTAGTTGGCCGTAGTCCCATCTGCGAGCGAGGAAGATGAAGGCAAAGGACAAAACAGGGACCAAGAGCACATCTAGGACGCCGAAAAAGATGAAACCAGGTGTGACACCAATGCGATTGCCACCATCGGTCAGACCGAACGCAATGGGGTACAGAAGCCAAAGTAGATTAACCCAGCCGGACAAAATGGTGTGGTCGCTCGATACGCCTACGCGCTTAGCTGAGGAGCCGGCACTGAAGGTGTTGAAAGCCAACAGTAGCCATGAGACGGTGCCGAAAGCATAGAAGCCCCATTTGTAATTTGAGGTTGTAAACGCCGAGATCAGATACGAGACGACCCTAGTTGCTCGATTAGGGCCCTTCTTTGACATCTTATAACACCAAGTTCTCGAAAGCATGTTACTTACCATGTCCACGACAAGAAGATGTTGTAGATAATAGTAGCCCACGGTACGCCGCTGAGGAGACCAAGGGCGGTTATAACGGATGGGAAGCTGACGACCCAGTTGACATACTTAGGCCAGAAGATCTGCCGAGTCAATGCGAGCCTCGGGCTCGAGTTCACTTCGCTGACCAATACGTAGCCCAGGTCCGAAGCTTGGGCGAAGTAGGCGATCGAACCAACAAGCAGGGCGATGGTGAAAAGATAGTGGAAAATCTTCTCACCAGACCGAGCTACGAAAGTTAGACCGAAGAAAGCGAGGAATGAAACGACGTAGATGGCTGTCACTGCCCACAGCCAATCGCTGCCATTTACGCTGAGCGCCTCACTGCCAGCGGGCGGGTTGACGTCTAAGGCGGCGTTTCCACGGCTTAGTAGAACGGGCATATTGGTAAGTGATTTTAAACTGGTCCTCGTAAATGGTGAGGGAATTCTGTATGTTCGTCGTTGGGTATAACCTATTGCCGGCACACTTCTGTACTTGATAGATGTCTGAAACAGAAGGGCAATGGAGGGCGGAGGGGTGATCCTTATATCGACTCAAAGTGAGGGGGCCACTGAAGGGCGAGCGATGGCCCAGATCTCGATCCGGACAGGTGTTGATTCATCTCGCGAGTTGGAGGGCCTTGGGCGAGCAGCTGGTTTGCTGTAAGCCCGAGCTGCCCGAAGACAATCTGATGATCGACTAACGTCTGACAAACGGGATGATGATAAATCATACCCAACCGCATCTTCCACACCGGAACAGCCAGTTACGTTCTGCGCTTCCCGCGGGGATCGTACAATCACCAGGTCAGGTGTCAACTCGAGGGCCGGGACGCGAGTGGATCGAACAGCCTTGCTGCATGCGCTCCTAGTCTTGCGCCCTGACGGTCGGGACTGAGTGAGCAACCACTGCATTATACCCGATCGTCATTATTAAAAGCCGAGAAACTTCTAGATAGTAGGGATGCCATCCATTGCATCTAGATACTACTGTAAATGGAAGTGATGAGCCACTCGACCTATGTAGTGGGCTTGGCGGCCCTTTTTCCTATTTACCGCTTGAGTTAGGTATTATCTGAAGAGTGGTTGACGTCACTCCGGTCTGTACTATGCGTAGTCGACTTGTATGAGGACGTCAATTGAGAACCGCAAGAGAGCGAGATAGCTCCCCAAAGCATGGCAGTATCGGCCGTTGCATTAAGAAGCGACGCCGAGATACCATTGAGTCAATTTGCAACGACCGGCAACGTCGGATGGCATTATTGACGATGGTAGGCAAGTAGTGCATTGGAAGTTAGTCGAACCAGGGAGCATTAAAGACCGATCAGGGTTGGTGTGCCGGCAGATGCCGGTGGCATCCGGGTAGAATGTGGTTGATGCCGTGACACATGACGATCGAATCATATATGGAGGCGTTGGAACTGTGTCCGACCAGTCCGACGCGAAAAGAGAGATACCCCGGCTAGGACCCTGGCGGGGTCCGATCGTCGGGACAACCAATTTACATAGTATTACCGTCTCGTCATATTATTGCAGACAACGACGTCAACCTGTGAGGTTCGCTCGATGATGCTCGTGACTAGTGCGGACATACTGTAGGACAGCATTATGCATATGCAGTTCCTTTGTGATGGCCAGACAGCCACCAATGACGAGGAAGTAATGTGGATGATGCAGTCAGATCGGGGTCCGAGTGGGGAGCAACATCCATTCAGAGCCTCACGTCCTCCCTTGCGCGGGCATGTCGGTAGTTGACGTGATATACTGTACCTAGCGAAGGCAGTGGACGGCATCCCGGCGTTTGCACCCCCATCATGCATGGGTTAGAATTAGGTCGTGATTGGCGACAATGGCCGTCACCCTGACATGCAGGTTTTGCTGCTTGGGCATGTCCTGGAAATGGATGAGAGGCTGTCGAGATGACTAAATTCGGGGCAAAGGGGGCTCCGGCTAACATCGGTTCGATGGTATCTTATTATTATAGAGGCGGATGGTTCGTTGAAGAGTTCTGATGCCGATTGTTATTGTGTAGGTACATAGTATTAAAAGGCATAGCAACTTGAAGGAGGTCACGTGCGTTTGGAAAGTAGCCGAAGTCTCATGCATTCTTCTGACACTGTCAGCTCAGCTGTGGCGCGTTCAAGACCACCCATCACCGAGTTGGTGAGGGTTTGCGTTGGACTTAGGTAATTCACACACGCCAGCAGTATAGCGCCCCACACAGCTATTTCCAACCACCAAATTGTTCCTTAAAGCATTGCAGTCTCTTATGAGTCATCGCCATCACGATGTCGGCATCACCCATACCAAGAGCCTACCGCTTCCTATTCACGACGTTCGAGCCTCTGCTCGCAACATCGGGCGCAATCAATGCCTTCTTTTCCCCAACGACGCTCCTCAGCTCGACGGTGCCGAGCGTGCCGTATTCACCAGCGCTGTCCCCGCTCCTCACACAAATGACGGGAGCTTGGTTGATGTTAGCGTATCACGACTTCGTGACACTGCGCTCTGATGACTTCAAGGACGACGTGCGTGTCTGGCGGCACACATTGGCCGCCTCTGCCGTTAGCGACGTCTTTTACACAGCAAGCCTCATACAGAGCATGGGTCCTGCCTGGTTTTTTAACCCGTTGCGGTGGGACGTGATGAATGCGGTAGCTGTTATCATGACTGTGACACCGTTTCTCGGCAAGCTATGCTTTCTTGCGGGCGTGGGTTTGCCGAAAATTGGTGCTGTGAGGAAAAGGGGCGAGAAGAAGACGGTGTGATAGAAGCACATATTTATATGTTTAGAATCAAGCGCCGTTGCAGGTATTAGTTCCTAACACACGTCAAAAGTGCCTAGGGGCAAATAGGTTGTAAGACTATCACGCTTTCGTCCCACAGCATAACATAGCGATAAGTACAGCCGTTCCAATGCCTTGCGCCAGTTATGCTCCGTATCCGCTGCGTCTACTGTTCATACCAATACAAACTTCAAATGCCATTGAAGTGTCCATGCTGCTATATAATCACCACATGACGTTAATGCAACTCTCTCACCACCAAAATCATTCTGTTAATAACCTTGTTTCATTTGCCAGAGGGCTGATTTGGCGCGCTCGCGCACGTCTAATTCATCATCACTCTGGCTGAGGGCTTCTAGCTTCCTAAGAAATCCCAAGTTCTTCAGCTCAGTCGCCCGTTGCGAGCACGCACTTGCGTCGCTCATGTCATCTTGCCATGTTAGATTGTTAATCAAGTGACACAGCGCTACTCGCACTTCCCGATCTTGGCTGCTGGATAGCTTGGCCAGTTGTCTGAGCAAGTCCGTCTGCGCGATAACAAGTTGCCGATGTCGCGGTATACTTGCAGCGATATGGACTAGAATAAAGATGACTGCTTCTATGATCTTGGCTTGGGGTGGAAGGACTCGAGTCTCGTTACCGCTAGTGCCTCGTCGACTGAAGGGATGCAGAACCTTGGGTTTTAGTTTAGAGGCCAAAATCGCAAATAGGCGATCCTGGCCTAGGGCGTTTAGAAGATAGTCAATCATCTCCATTGTGTCGTTAGCAGAATCTGGGCTATTGGCAGAGTGTGCGCCGCCAATCAAATTCCTGATAAAGTCGAGTCCCTGTTCTTGTATAGCTAGGTCATCATGCCTGGCTTTACGAACGAGGTTCTGTTCTATTTCTTTGAGAGTTTCCAGCCGAGACTCTGCTAACTGGAGGATTCGAATGTTTGACTTGGGTGTGGTTGAGGTAGTCTTGTAGAAGGAGCTTGCAAGCCATGGTCGATTTTGCTCGTCTACAAAACCCATATCTACATCTTCGTCCATAGCATCCGGTGTAGCTGAGGCTGACGGTCGTTCGGACCGAGTCTTTGCCGAAAACAGTGCCTCGTCTTCGGTGTCGTCACAAATGAGCTGGACTAGCCAACCCGACTCAAGCTCTTCCACGCATCGTTTCTTATGGTCTATGCTGGCAGAATCGACTAGGTTTTTCAGAGCCCATAACGCATTGAGTCTCAATGCTGAATTGAGAGAATGTGCGTGTTCACATAAGACTTTAAGTACACCAGCATCGATCAGAGGCTGGGAAATAGTCGTTAGAAAAATACTCCACACTACATGGGTGATACTCACATCTCTCATTGGGCTAAAGTCAGGCACGAGGTTGCATATGCAAGCCGTCGCAGCAATCTGAACTTCGACATCAGGATGCCGGAGCAGGCGAAACAAAGGTTCTGAGGCGTTTTGGTCAACTAAGGCAGTTCGCAGTGTATTAACTGAGCGTGACAGCATTCGAATGGCATAGCACGCCGCAACGATAACCGATACAGGGTTCTGCTCAAGTAACGATGTTTTACTTCTAGAGCTGCTGTGATGCAACACATCTTGGTCTTTCGTGTGCTTGGAACTGCCAGCAAACGGATTTAGGGAGTCGATTATGTAGGTTACCACTTGCTGGTCTACAATTGCTTTACGGAAGTCTTCTTTGAAAGTCGCTAGCGCGCCAAGGGCCCTCAGTGTAGTTTCTCTCACCCTTCTGTGATGGATAAGTTGGGGATGTTGGCCCTCGTCACCTAACCGACACTCGGATGCGAGGCTGCCTGTGACGCCAACACGGTCACCATGCGGCGACCAGGGGCGAGACTCTGCCGTAGATAATGGGGTATCAAAGCTACTCTTGAGCAGCTTACATATCGTCTTAACAGCACGGCACTCGAATGCAGCCTTCTGCATAGACTCACTATCTGTGATGAGGCGAGCGAGAATCGCCGGCGTCTCTTCGATGACATTTGGCCGCATCCTTGCATCACGACTCATCCAACCATTCCCAGATTCTTTCATCTTCGCATCCGCATCTTCGAGTAGCTCTAACAGAACTGGGACTACCAACAGTCCCATGCTTGCTTCTCTCGTCTTGTATACGAATCCGGTCTTAAAGAGGGAGGTGAGCACTGAGGCGGCCATTAGCACTTCACTTCCAGTACGGGTGCGTACTATATGGATAAGCCACGGCACCAGCGGAGTTTCAATGTCTCCCAGATCTGGGTCTGTATTGCGCGCTGTGTTCTCTTCGGGTGGCGTCCACGATACTAGACTTGTCTGCAGTTTTGAGGATGGCCGACCGTTCGTGCTAGGGGTCTCCTTAGAGGATTGGGCGCTGAGCGGCGAGAATCCTCCACTATTCCCAAGTACACGGGGAAAAGATGGTGTTCCAGGGAGCAGTAAGTCCATTATCGAATCCATTACTCCGGGTCCCTTGGGTTTCGTTGGCCTTAAACCTGGTAGCATAATGAACTCGGGCGGGGTATCAGGATACTGGCCACCGCCAGTGTTGATGTTTGGGAAGATGGCGAGGATTGACGGCGAGTATACGAATTTACAGACTCGGAAGGGAGAGTCCGTAATGATAGCAGCAACTGCGCCTAGCAACTCGTCTAGGCTCTCGCTAGATGTAGCGAATTCTGGTATATACTCTCCCAGTCCTTCTATTCGAGCACGCACCTCGGCTTTTGGTAGCACATATCCCTCGGCCACAGCGAAGGTCGCTATCCTTGTGGCGAGTGCGTCCAAGATACCGGAATCCACTAGAATGGTTTGGTGGCGTTCCTCACAGCAGAGAGTCCTAATGAGATAGGCGACGATTGTTATCGGAGCTTCGGTTTCACGATCCAACGTCTGCGGCAACAAGATATGGTGTAAACTCTCCAAATAGCTATCGGAGAATATAATGTCTGCTAGAAACTTGTGATTTATGGGTGAGGACGTCGAGGCGGATGCCGTGGCCACTTCTAAATGCTTGATCACGCGAAGGGCGGCAAGAACGATTTCGGGATGCTCGTTTTGGAGACATGAATCGGCCAAGACGGCGGGCAACGCACCCGCGGCGAAAAGCGGCAAGAGGAACGCGGGACCGGCTACAGATAAGTCATCGTCAGCTCCGAGCTATGGTCATCAACAGGAGGGGCGAGACTGTTGGCGCACCGTTCGCGAAACTGGCCAGGAGCTGAAGAGCTTGTAATCGAGCGGCCTCGTCGACGGTTATAGTATCGGGAACTAAGAAGGGCTGCCGCGTTTCCTTCCCGTTTGCATTTCTTCCGGAGTCGTCGGACAGCAAAAGCTTCACTATGTGCGGGATCAGGCCGTGTTGCACCCAAAGCGTCTTTTTCTGGACGTCGCCGATCACATCATTCTTGAGCCGTCGAAGAGCAGCGACACGGTCAACGGGACTCGCATTGAGCTGCGCTATAATTGCCTTCGGGTCGAGGTCCATCTTGATCAATGGCGACTTGGTACGTATTTATGAAAAATGCGCCAACTATGCATTAGACAAACCCTCCTAGGTAAGATTGTGCGAGGCAGGTCGATGGAGAGAAATCCGGGGAGTGGCGATACTCACGGGCGTTGTCGCGCAAGTGCCAGAGCATGCATCCAACGACCACACCAGTCCGGCCGATTAGGTGTTCTGTAATGTAGGTAGATAACGGTGCCAGGTAGTAGTACATTACGACACCGATAGGGCTAGCTCGTGCGCATAGGATCGGGCTTAGATAATCCAGCGCTGCTGTAAGTTGTATACAGTGTACAGCATTCTGGTTTACAATCCACCACTTTGGAAGTGTCGTAGATAAGTAGTTTAAATGAGATATCAAGTGTCACATAGATTTATCGCCATCCATCTACGGATGTAGGGAGCCCGTGTCCTGCTCGTGGAAGGGAAGTTGGAGGCTACCTAGGTATTCAATCCATGTCCGTCACTTGAACAAAAAGGTTGCCGGTCTTTTAATAAGTTAGACTAAGTACTAGGTAAATATTGATGGCAATACTATGTACGTGTGTAGACAGGCATGTAGGTACATACATATGTATGCTGCCATGTATTGCTACCTGAAATGCTGGGAGGTGGTTAGCCTGAGTCGTTCAATGTTGCCTTTGTCTTGTCCGTTTACTGTAGCACCTACCTCTCTGATTGGTACGTAGGCACAACAGTCTCATAAAGACTTCCAAGGCTGGTGCGCCGGGGTTGGCGATAACTGTGGAATCAAGTGACGAGGCAGAACTAGCTCGCTCGGCACGACCCAGCCGGCGAACCTGTTCCTCCCATAAAACGAGACTCGGGCATTTCCTTCTAATTCTCAATACTCCGATGCCGATAGCTTGGTCCAAACGTGCTGTTCTTAATTCAGCGGCCCCGAGGCCATGTACCGTTGTTGCGTAGAGTTTGACCAGCTGGTACGGCCGCGACCCCACCATCACTGCGAGCCCTGAGGGCACTGAGGCACAGAGGCACCGGGCAGCACACACAGCACCCTACCCGACCCAAACCACCCCGCCAAAGTCTGCAGTACAGTTTGCGAGTGGCCGTAACCAGCTGGTGCAACCGTCACGGCCCTCCCGCCTCGCGCGCGTGCCCGACCCGAGACATGGCCACGATGCCCCGGAGACCATGTTGACCTCATCTCCTGTCGCGCCACGGCCCACGAGCGCTTCTGCCTCTCCGCAAGACTTCCGCTATGCACCTCGTCCGGCGTCGCCCTCGACCCGCTCTTCCCACCAGTCCCCCAAGATAACAGCCTCTTTGCGCCGCCGGCATTCCAAGCACTCGGCCCCTTCACCGCCGCCGCCCGGCTCCCACAGGTCGCCCTCGCCCTCGCTGCCCGGGCCGAAGCAATATGTGGGCGTGGACGCAGCCACGCAGTACTCGCCCATGGAACCCTTCGACCCAACGGTTCCTCTACGGGCCGCCGATGCGCCTGCTCCGCGCAAACCCACCTCAGCTTCTGCAGTCGAGAATATAGCAACGCGGCCTCTGCCGCCATCCAAGGCCGCAGAACCGCCTGTCAAGCTGAGCCCCGAGACTGCCCAGTCGGATAGACAGTCGGCGAACCCTCTCTCCCCTTCCAAAAGGCGCAACTCTCACGACCATGGCATTGTATCCGCTGTCGAGGCCAGCCAATCTAGCTCCCCAAAGCGCACCCGTCCTAACGCAAGTCCTCCTAAAGTATTACCATCGCGCTACGAATTATGTGACGTCGAGGACATGGTCACCCTTATCGCCAACATGATAGGGGAATTGATTGAAACCAACGACTCTTTAGCGATGAAGAGCGGCAATCTCACGAGGTTTCATTCTCGGTAAGACACCAGACTCCTTGTCCTAACTGTGTAGGAATTCTCACCGATCTATCTGCAGGACCGCGCCAGGCATCTCCGTCTTAGACTATCTACAGCGCCTTGCGAAACATGCCACCCTAACTCCACCTCTTTTGCTTTCTATGGTATACTATATCGACCGACTATGCGCATTATACCCGGATTTCACGATCAACACCTTGACTATCCATCGATTTTTGATTACTGCGGCTACAGTGGCTGGGAAGGGACTCTCTGATTCATTCTGGAACAATTCGTTCTACGCGCGCGTTGGTGGTGTAAAGGTAGCGGAGTTGAAACTCCTGGAGCTGGAGTTTCTCTATCGGGTGGACTGGCGGATAGTGCCTATCCCAGAAGTCCTGGAAGCCTATTATAAAGGACTAGTCGACCGTTGCGATGGATATACTATCCAAGAAGAGCCGGAGCCGGCCGCGCTGGAAGACGAGGAGACGGACGAAGTTGACGATGATGAAGAAAGCGACCTGCCTTCTAAAGAAAATCCGATATCATGAATCTTGGGGACACGGGGTTTGGGGTCCGGTGAGGGTTAGGTCCTGGTCCTCGGGCGGTAGCATATTTTAATCGGACGAGGCGGCGTTATAATGCCTGTGTAGTATCGGGCGAGTCAATCAAAGTCTACAGCAGGTTGAACGAAATGGGTTGATCACAAGCTACCTAGGTACTAAAAACTTGCCAAGGTTCGTCGGCTTGGAACGCTTGAGATCCTGCTACGTAGCTCACTTTGTACCTATAATCTAATAGAATACAAGTATTTAACCTTCTGTTCGATTTACTTATGGTAAAGATGTGGTATACACAGACAGATTTCTCTACCGAAATTATATATACAGTATGTTTCTTTGGATAAGCAGAGATCAAGTGGCTAATAACTAGTACCGCAGTACTGATACTGTACCTTAGGCACTGTAATTTGCACTAGAGAATCCCCTGTCAGCGATTCGTCCAACTGTCCCACCCCTTCACAAGTAACCTACCAAGCTCGTCGGCAGGTCGTCTCCGTCTACTTACCTACATTGCTAAATCACTTCTCTTTTGCAGCCAAATAAAACCGTACCATTCATGCGGCGGGAAACACCATGAAGCTAGCGACAATATTATCGGGCCTAGCCGGCCTCGCATTAGCCAGCTTCGCCAGCGCCAGCGAGCGAACAACTACCATCTACATCCAGGCGGTAGCGGCGTCACCAGCGGCACCTGTCCCGCTCGCTGAGCTCCAGTACGACATACTCGCGCCCTCTGAGGCCCAGGTTCTCACATACGAGGCACCCGAACTACCCGACGAAACAAAGCTCGTGCGCATCGGCGCCTACGACCCCGCAGCCAAGAAGTGGACTTCTTCGACCTCCGTTGCGTCTGTAGGCAATTTTGATAAGGGGTTTTCGCCGGCCCTCATGCTGTCGGTGGATCGTTCTGGCCTCCCCATCAGCGCGGCAATCCGTGGCGTGAGGATTGATGCGGGACAGACGAGAGATTTTGGACCGCAGGCTATGATTCTCGTGACCGAGGCTGGGAAGCAGCCTGATCTGAATAAACCTGTCGTCTTGTCTCCTGAGGGAAAGCAGGTTGTTCCGGAGCAGAAATCGATGTTTCAGAAGTACGTAAGCCCTATTTAAGCTCGACGAGGAAGAGCTCGTCTTTCTCGCACGCATCTACATACTTCAAGATGCCTCCTATTCTCTTGATTATGTGCTTGACATGCTTGCTAACTCTTCACAGGTACTGGTGGGTGATAGCACTTGTTGTCATGATGAGTGTTCTAGGTGGTGGCGACGAAAAGAAATAATAAGCTCCGGTGCCTATTCGACGCGTTACGAGAATCCTTTGCCCTCTCACCTCTCTTTTAACAAAGATGTCTTTTGCAGTGACTTGTTAATTTTGATTGCTTGTGTGTTGCGTTGCAAGTCTCAGGAGGTGATAACATGGATACTGGATGTCTTCATGAGCTGTCTAATGAGACAACTAACCAAGTTTCGACCCCTTCATTATGCCCAATATCACCATTATCACCCTGCCTAACCTTGCCTTCCCTACCTGAGCAACCATGCTCCTCCCCATCACACGGAGCTTTAGGTGTGGAAGTAGCGGTACTTAGGTACCCCAATTCCCCGTCTCCACTTCGTTTTAGCGTCGGTGTGCTTATCGATACGGGGGCGGTAACGGCGGGGCGCCTGGCAGAACTTGAGCCTGGTTGGTGGGTAGCCTGGTGGGTAACCCTGCAACGTGAATTGGTTGGCTAGCAGCTGAGCTCACCCAATAAACACTCGGCCTTCTCTCGTTCACTTTAACTTTCCTCAAAACCATAACAACTTGCGACTTGCCCCTGCGCTCTCTCAACCTCGATTCCCAGCGTTCTCCGCCCTCCAAGCTTCCTTTAAACCTATTCGCCCTTGATCCCAGTCACAATGGCTTCTGAGAACCACGCCACCCTCCCCGAGGACCCCACTAAGGTCGGCGACGAGGCCGTCGATGTGAAGGGCAAGGGCAAAGCTGTCGCAACGGAAGAGCCCGTCGACCAGTCCATGGACGAGGACGATGATGAAGACAGTGGCGACGAAGAGGTAAGCTAAAGCAAGCTCTTGTGATGCTATAGTACATAATTAACTAACAATTGACTGTCCAGGCCGGTGACGATGGTAAGCATCTAGTTCCACCAAGTAATTTTTTGGTCGAATCTCAAATTAACACGTGCCCTGTTTTGCAGCCGACGATGACGATAATATGGACGAGATTGATCTCAACAACATTGTTGATGGTGGCCGCCGCACTCGTGGTCGAGTTATCGATTGGGCCAAGGCTGCCGAAGAGAATCCCGCTGATGATGATGACGACGACGAGGATGAGGATGATTTCCAGCCAGAGGGCGAGGTGGATGGCGATAAGATGGACGAGGACTAATTGCGCCGACTCGGCTCATAATCCACGGTTCTGGACGCGTCCGCACCTTCTTGCACTTTTGATACCACCTCGCATCCCATCTCTACGTTTCCCAGTCTCAACATGAGACGATGAATGCGTGTTTCTGCACAATCAGGTATGCGCGACGAGCAATATAGTTGTTGCTGGCTTGGATCAGCACGCATCTGATTCTGCATGAACCTGTCACACATGGTCTACATAAATATTGGTCGCGTGTCTGAATATACACAATTCCAGACAAGGGTTGTACACTCGATGCTTCAAAGTTGTGCCTAATTCCGAATCTCCTCATAGCTACACATGTTAGGCCGTGTTGGACTAATCGCAACAGCCCTAAATGTATCCCCATCTTAGTTGCGGCTTGACCTTAGCCGAAATGTGCACCCTTGACACAAGCAACACCCACTCACCGCCAACTTGCACCTTGGCATCGTACTCATTAAGACGCCCTCAGCTGTGCAGGACTAAGCAAAAATAACATATACACTACATTAACCTACGAACAATTCAACGCCAACATAGTTCGGCTTCCCAGGTTGAGTACTAAAGGAAGTATTTCAGAGTACTTCAGAAGAACAACCTTGCGCCTTGTATTGCGCGTCCTAGACTCACAGACTTCGAGTTAGGGGATCCTTGGCGGTATTAGTACGTGCCCAAATTAGATAGTACCTACATGTACATAGTAGGCATTGCGTCAATACTCGGTGCATAGCAGTTACTTTTAGGGTGTGCATGTATTCTATTTCTGAACAGTGGACCAATAACTTCGAAGATTGTATATAGTAGTACCTACTTCCCTACCTAGGTACTTACATATGTACCTTACCTACCTACATGTACATAGGTAGTTGTTGTAGGAACCTGTGGGAAGGCACAATGGTACAACATCAATGTCACACTCAATCGCCGCAAACCAAGAAACCTTAACTTTGATAAAGTACCATCAAGAACTGTACGGACGACAGTGCATAAGTCCCAGAGCCTGCCTAAAAGCACAGTCGGGTTGCAGCGCCCAAGAGAAGGCTCGCCTTTCCCAAAAGGGCTAATCATCTGCCTAAAGGGCTTGGAAGCCTCTAACTGGCTGCGCTGCCTCAGAAAAAGCCACAGACCTAGCAACTCCCGTCCCGCCGCAAGGACAGGGATGGGGCGGTATCGGGGACGATCGTGGCGTACCTAAGGTACTGTACTTGAGATACCTTAGGCTCAGATCCAATCTACTTAAAGTTATATTGACTTTGTGGACTGACAACCTATATTCCAACAATACCTCGAATATCAATTGTAAGAGGGCTGTGTACCTAGCGAGCATTCTTAATTCCCTATTTATGATTCCCTAGAGACAGCTATGGGGACACAACCTTTGGCACCATGAATTGGATGATCGGAGCGCACCAGTCGAGGCAGGATCTTAATCTGCCCCCCTCGTTATTTCTTTGCAGCCCGACCACCCAATGAAATTTCATACGGGTAGTCGACAACAACAGGGCGGCTAACTAAGTAGGTAGTTAGTGCCAATGTAGAGCCTTTATTTGCTTGCCAACACAATTGAAGTCGTTCTGGATCTGTACAATAGAGAAGCTAGACGCATACGTAGGCCAAGCAAGCCGGCTTGATTCTTAAAATAAGACTATACGATGATGAGTACAGAGCATGAAGAAATTGAAGAGAATGCCGCTTCACCTGCACTAATTATACCACACTTTCACGTAGACTACAGAGTAGGTCTTCTGCACATAGCTGATCGACGAATAGGAGAAGCCTGGTGAAGATCGTCTCGAGAATTGCGGTCTGTCTATTTCCCGAGTTTTATGCTCGCGCTATCATTGTCCCGGGGTCCCCACACCAGACTAAACCGATGTGGGCGAACCCCCAGGAATTCCCCAGCCTTCGTTATACCGGGTCCCGGCAGTGCAGAGTAGACTAGGTAGAGGGCAGCGAGCGCGCTGTGTACCGCAAACTCCCATCTGTTTGCTGTCACAACAATACAACACACAGGCGATCGCGTTGTGTCCGGTCTTTGCACAATCAAAGAAAGACAGAGCGGACGGGAGGAAGCAAAGGCCGATATGGCAAAAACGCTGGCTCGTCCGACTGTAGGATCGGAGAGCCGTTCATCAGATGCAGAACCATTACCAAATCGTACACCTAACCCGAGGACGGGGACCGGGGGGGGGGGGAGCTGCAATGTTCGTGATCTGCATGGCTGCGGTGGATGGCCAGCAGGCCAAACACATCCAACCACACATACTTACGTCTATCCGCTGATCCATCCGTCCACCTGTTTCTCTTATTATATACCCCCCCAATCCCTCTTCTCCTCTTTCTCCCCAACGCCAGCCACCGTTGCATTGGTACTTTGGAGTCGACTCCTCACTCGCTGCTTGCGCCTGAGACCAAGAGGCTGTCTATCCTGAGTTCGCTTTTACCCACAACCCCAAGGTGTGTGAGGCCCTCTTGTCGTACATCGCAATGGGCTTCAAGGACTTCATCCAGAGCCGCTCGCTCCGGGTGAAAGACAGCAAGCGCACCAAGGCAGCTGAGCTCACCCTCCGGGAATCCCTCTACCCGATTGCTCTCGTGACCGTCCTGTTCTTTCTATGGGGGTTCTCGTACGGGTTGCTGGACACGTTAAATGTAAGTGGTTGACACTCTGCTCTTCGATCCATTCGAAAAACTTCAAATGACGGATGCAACTGTTGATGAGGCTCTTATCGATACGGCATTTGTCGATTTAAAGTTGTAAGAGTATTATATGCTTACCAACAACTTTAGAAACATTTCCAGAACACCCTTAATATTACCAAGTCGAGATCGGCTGGTCTCCAAGCAGCTTATTTCGGGTTTGTTGCGCCTCCAATCCCTTACAACATACGCCCCCTAACTAATTTCATACTCAGCGCATATCCTCTCGCTTCTCTCGGTCATGCCAACTGGATTTTGAGACACTATGGGTATAGAGCGACATTTATGTGGGGTCTCTTCTTATATGGTAGGTGCCAATTGCTTGATTTTAGGCTCGGAATACAATCAGCTGATACGCGTGGCACATAAGGCGTCGGCGCATTCATTGCCATTCCCTGCATTAAGGCGCATTCTTTCGGCGGATTCTGTGCTGCTATTGCTATCGTTGGCAGCGGACTGGGTTCTCTCGAAACAGCCGCCAACCCATACATTACTGGTAAGCTGAGAGAGTCTGTTCCCCGAGGTATAGACGGACCCCTAATAATCGGTGCTTCGTTCAGTATGCGGTCCGCCTAAATATTCCGAGATCCGTATCAATATTTCCCAGTCCTTCAACGGAATCGGCACCGTGATTGCGCCTGTCCTCGGCTCTTACGTGTTCTTCACTTTTGATGACTCGACTGCCGTCGAGAATGTGCAGTGGGTGTATGTGGCTATCGGAATATTCGTCTTCCTCCTCGCGTTCGCATTCTTTATCTCGAAAATCCCCGAGATTACGGATGCCGATATGGCATTTCAAGCCAGCGTGACCCATGCCAATGCGGACGACCAACCTTTCTGGAAGCAGTACCGTCTTTTCCACGCTGCTGGCGCTCAATTCTGCTACACGGGCGCGCAGGTGGCCATTGCCTCCTACTTCATCAATTACGTGCGGGACACGCAGACCTGGTCTACTGATGCTAGTGCCGCGCGTTTCCTCTCTGGCGCACAGGGTGCCTTTGCAGGAGGTCGCTTCTTTGGTTCGTTCCTAATGAATTTTGTCCGCCCTCGGTGGGTGTTCCTGGTTTTCCTGACTTCTTGTATTATCTTTATCGCTCCCGCCATTACGCAAGATGGTTGGACGGGTATGTCGCTGCTCTACGTGGTGCTGTTCTTTGAGTCTATCTGTTTCCCGACCATCGTGGCCCTCGGTATGCGGGGTCTGGGTAAACATACCAAGAGAGGTTCAGGTTGGATTGTCGCAGGTGTCTCAGGTGGCGCCGTCGTCCCGCCGCTCACCGGTGTTGCGGCCGATAATCACGGCACCGAAAAAGCCATGGCCGTTCCTCTGGCCTTTTTCGTCGCCGCATTGTCGTACGCTATAGCGGTTAACTTTGTCCCCGCGTACAGAGATCCGGCGGATGCCTTCTCTACGACGGAGGTAGGCTTGTCAGGTGACCATGACAATCTGGATGAGGAGAAAGGTATTTCTGAAAAGATGGCCGATGACAAGCTCGGTGAGATTGAACACGCTAGGAACGCGCCAGAGAAAGGGACTGCATAGATTACAAAATTATGAAATACCTTGGAAACGGTGGGTTTCAGCTCATAGCCAACCGTCGCGAAACATAGCGCATACATGTATATTTAAGATTTCACCTTGTTTGTCTTATATCTGATCCGTGATGTACGTATGCTGGATGTTCATCACTGTATTTGTATCAACTACTTTTAAAAGACATCGGTATTATGAGTTCTTTATATACCAGAAGGCGACACACATATCATTACCCCCGATGGTCATTTTGCAGACGACATCCCATTGCCTACCACCTCTGCCTCCAGTGTGACGGCCATAGGGTCATGGGGAGGATTCCCCATCGTTTCGTGTTCTGTAGCCAATTGTCCGTACCCAGTTCTAAGTTGGTTGTTAACCGCAACGCCGAACGGCCGAAGCCTGCCAAAGGCGTCAGAACCCAGATGCCGAAAGCCGCCGGCCGGTTGCCCGGCTGGTGGGCGATCCTCTCTGCTCCCAAGCCGTCCACCAAACGGCCCAACGTGCCCCAACCCTTAGATAGAGCCAATCCTTTTCCCGAAGTTACGGTAGTAGGTTCCATAGCCGACCCTACGTATAAGCCATGGGGGAAGTTCCGTTTCAAAATGGGTGGGCGGGCACTTGTGTCCCCGTGTGGCGAAAGGGGGCTTCAAGCCGGTCAATATCCCGGCGCCTGGATTCGGGTTTTGCGCGCGCAGCAAACGCAACTGAACGCGGAGACGACGGACGGCGGGGTGCCCTGGGCAGCAGAGTTCTCTTTTCTCCTTAACAGTCAGTCAGCCTATCACCCTAAAAATCAGTTTTGTGCGGAGCCAGGGTTTAATGGCCGGAAGTCAACGACAATCGCGGTGCGCGCCTCTGACGCCTTCTGACCACACCCCCCTTTTTTTTTTGCTTATCATGTTTCTTTTGTTCAAATAACCTTTTCCTGTCGAGCCTAATGCTGCCCAACAAGAACATCAACAAATTGCTTGAGGAGAGTTTTGAGCGCTTATTTCTGGCGTCAACCGCACAACACGCCCCCCGCCCCCCCTGAAGCCAGGGATACGAGGTTTTTTTTTTTTGGGAGGGGGGGTTTTAACTTTCCTCTTCCTACGCCCGGTGTATGTCCGCCGCCGCATCGCATCAACCTTAAAACCCTGTTCAGATTTCATGCCGCTATGACGGCGGTCCACTATTTTGACGGTGGGAACACATACTAGAGAGCGCCGAGGCCCGACAGATATGCCGTCTACCGAAGTCAGAGTCAACCAGCCCCCGGAAGATAAGACAAAAGCGCGTACTAGAGTTCAATAATTAGATAGCTTAAATAGATACCTCGTGGTACTTATATGTCGCGGACTACAGGGTTCCAACTGGATTCTCCGTCCTCTCTTCTTCCCAACAAATCATCCATCACAAGGTTATAATCGGCGTGGGCTGTGTAATTCTTGATAGCGCCAGCCTTGTCTTCTCGTGTTACCCGACGACGGCGTATTTCCCACTTATCGACCGCCGGCAACCGTCACGGGAGTACGTAGAGGTAGGTAAGTCCTTTCTACCTATGCATGCGTGTCTTGGAGCTTGATCCTTGCGAGAAACGGGAATACGCACATGAACCCAATCTAATCTATACTTAAAAAGAAGGGTTAGGGTTTCCCGTAGGTCTGCCGCATCCCGGCGGGAAGGTGGAAGGCGTGACATTCTTTGGAAGGCAAACTTCATACGGATCACTTAAAAGCCACTTCTGAGCTCCAACACTGCATTGTAACCTTTATCAATCAGCACAACTGCTTTACCTACCCCCGTCTTTCTATCTCAAAAACCCAAAAAAAACCCAAAAAAAAAAACCTAATGCCTCGCTCGGTCTTCTACTTACGCAGCCCGCTTGCCTAGTAAATGTGCAGGAGTAGACTCAACCAAGACAACCAGGGTAGGTAACATCGAACTCAGCCCCGAAAGAAGCGAGCGCGCTACTACCTGCTGCAGCGCGAACTCCCCCAAATCGCGGTGTCTTGGCTTCTTATTTGGGATGTTGCGCAGATCACGTTCATGCACCTGAAGGGCGTCGATAGGTACTGTGGGTAGCGAAGGAGAAACGCCCTTTCCCGTCCCAATCAACTTTTTCCACATGCCCGTATAATCGGATGTCGCGAAAAGAGGTCTCGTCAGGTCATGCCGTGAGGTTGATTCATTTCATGTATTATGCAGGCGACCGTGACCGAAACATCTCCCAGCGGAAAGGAATGGTCAGGTTAGTCATAGTGACGGCCTGTTAAGAATGATTCTAGAGTAATTAATGTCCCGAATGCAGACAGCCGTCTGCGAGATGTTGCGCAATCGAGTACGCCTGATCTCATTCGCCCGACCCAATAACGGCGCATGATACGCGAGATTAGGAGGTGTGAGGCCTGATTGCTTTTGCTTTTTCCCTACTTGGCCGCTGGGGCATGGGGCGATATTCCTGATATATTAGGACGCAAGCGGACATCCCCATCAAGGCCTTTTTCTTCTCATCTCCCCGCTCTAACGATTCACCGTGTCTCCATTGACCCCCAGCACTTAAGGGTAAGATATCAACGAAGTATGCAGTGATGAAAGACGACATTAATCTTGCAATCAACTTTCAAGTATCCATTAATAATAGAATACGACACATAGAATACTTTATTTTCGCAATGCTCGCCCTCGTCGTGTGCGCCCGGCCCGATGCATATTAGTACAGAATGGTATTCCCATGTCTTCCTTCACCCCAGGCCCATTCAAAATCCCAATAGTACTCCAAAGTCACGGTGATAACCCCGTATGAGTACAGGTACTTTTAGTTAAAAATTTTGTCAACAGAATCATCTTCTTCGACCGCTGCGTAGTATCGCTGAATCGTTATTTCTTAACGATAAACATGAAAAAATGGGCGGAAGAAGATATATCGTGTTCGAGATCGTCAGAAAGGTGTCGGTTTATTCATGGCAGTCGTGATACAAAAGGGTGGGAAGTACGAGTGTTGGTTGTATGCTAACTAGGATTCTATCTTGAACTCTCGATCAGTGAACGCAGCGCTGACTGACCGAAGCACGTCGAATCCAATTGAGACCCGGGATATCTATGTCATTGGTTTTCGAAATAGTCGTTCGTTGTCGCACGGAGAAAGTTGGAATATAGGTTCTAAGGATAGAACACTAGAAGCAACCAGCTCGGTACACGCTTGACATTGTCTTCAACGGGGCCCGGCAACAAGCTTTCCATGCTGTATGATACAGAGCTTAATGAAATGGGCCCCAGACAGGGTGGTGTATCGGGCGGTGCATCGGGCGATACGGAATGAAGACTGACTGTGATGATATAGGTTCACCCCTGGTGAGAGATGAAACAAAAGAGGACGAGAGTGAGGGTATCCATCTAGCCAGTATATCCTTGACCGTGGAAACGACACAGGATACGGAAGGTATATATGATACAGGGGCCCGTACGCGTCCATTTTCCTAAACAGACATAGCGCCAGGAAAAAGGGAGATATAGTTTCGCACAAATTCGAAGTGTGAGAAAGGCGGTCAAACTACGACGACTACATGTTGGCGAGTCGCGCACTCGGCATTTGCATTGTTGGATCGTCGTCCAGTTCTGGCTTGTAATCCCAACCCGGCATTAACCCCGAACCATAACCTGACACATGGTCAAGTGTGGGCACCTCTATGGGAGGATTATATGGTATTTCACTATACCAATGTCCTGTGTTATGACTTGGTTGGAACGGCTCCTGAATTCCATGTACATGGTGTATCGCCTGTGTTTGTGGCAGAGACTGCATTGACGTCTGTATTGGTTGCCTAAATTGAGGCCCCATGACTTGATGCTGTAATACCTGAGGGCTTTGGTTTTGGTAGTAGCCGCCTTGTGAGGGAGGGCCTCGGATACTGAGAGCGGAGAAATGACTAGGCATGCTCTCCTGTGGCCGGCCAGCTTGATATTGCTGGATAGAATTGGGATCCATTGTGGCAACGGCCGGGTTGGTCTGGTCAGGTACATAGTACGTGCTCGTGGGGATCTGAAGTAACTGGATGCTCCCGTGCTGCCCCGGAACAGAAGGGTCTTGGTACTCGTGGATATCAGTAGCTGATATGCTGTGGCGGTGGCCGTACTGGGTCTGGGCACCAACGTATTCATCGAGATGTTGGCCAAAGTTACCGAACGAGGGGGACCGGTGGGGTGGTTGCCCAGGTAGGGCTGATAATGATTGAGAGAGTGATTGCCAAGGTATCGCTCTTTGTGTAGGGGTCGTGGGAGACTCGCCGCCATCTGATTCAGACGAACTGTCGTCGATATCAGTGGAATGCATGCCTTTTTGATGCGATCGCCGTAGGTGCTTAGTCATTGTTATTTTGCGGCAGAAACTAAACAGGAGACAAGAAATGTCAGTACTTCAGTCTAATAGACATGTATAGTGCATCTTTTACCTTTTCGAACAGCCCTGTTGCGTGCATCTGTAAGGCCGTTTACCGGTATGGATACGCCGGTGCCGGGCTAGACTCGACGACTAATCGACTTTAGCAACTTGCTCAACCACGAGGACATGGATCACTTACATCTGAGAAACGCTTGCCACAGCCCGGATGTTGGCACCTATGAGGTTTCTCGCCGGTATGTGTTCGGATATGCACTGTTAGAGCACTTCGTTGGATAAAGCTTTTGTCGCATCCCGGTTCTGTACACTTATATGGTCGATCATTTGTGTGAATACGATAGTGCCTCTGTAAATCTGATTTGCGGTTGAAGCCCTACAAGTTGGCGAGTCAGCGTGGCTCAGACGCCGAAGATAGATTGACCGAGCACACGGCAGCGCGGAACAACATACCTTGGGACAGAGGTTCCAGGTGCAACGGTATGGGCGAGCCGCGGGCTCATTTTCGACAAGTTCCAACACCTCCATCGTCTAGTAGGTCACCGGGACGGTTGGAGGTATGAGCTTTCTGCGGCGACGGATGGAATATATCTCGACAATTCTGAATTAATGTATGCAGAGGGGGTATTATCCGGGGAGATCAGATAATGCGCTTCAACAAAACCGGGGTGACAAGGTCTGTTTGAGGTAGTTTAACGTGTGTGTGATGGAACCCCTGGTCCAGGAAGGGGCGGGCCAGGCTTCAATGCGATGTGATGTGACGTTGGGCTTAGTTCTATGCATGAGTAAGCTTTACCTAGCCTGACCCGCCAGTTCCCCGGCAAGAAGATCATACATCTACTTAACGAATCTGGCCGGCTCGTGGCACGAATTTCGGGTTCTCTGGCAGACTTAAACCAATTCCTGGTCTGTAATCACAAGCCAGCTGTATATGTGGTAGTGTACACGCTTCAATGCTTTTGGTCGCGCAAGTGTGTCTGGGACTTAATTCAAGACAGACAGGTCCTTTAATTCTCCGACTGACTAATGAGATGTTAGTCTTGACTCCTCGCGAGGCGACGATTGTGTGATCAGTGCTTGAGGCTGGTTGATAAACCGGTAACGGGCTAGTCACTTACTGACGTAGAGGCGTTTCGACACCAGAACGATGAAAGATTAGATTAAGCATGCAATAATTTTTGTAAGTCCAGTCGTCAGTAACTGGCGTAGAAGTAGTCTGTGCAAAACAAGTTGGATCTGTCCTGGCGTGCAGTGAGAACGGGCGAGCGAATGGTTCGGATAGTGCGCCACTTGCTCCTTTCTTTCAATTCTTCGAGCAATTAGTCGATCTTCTAAAATAAGCCTCCTGGGTGAGAGGTTTGCTATCGTTCGGCCTAGGTATTCGTATCGATATGGTGCTGGCGACGTAGGATCACAGGTCGAGTTGACCATATAGTCAGGGGGGGAAACGTGTTGTAGGTCAGGCTAGGAGGAATATATGAACTGTGTCATAGTCCTTATGATTAAAGGTAGGCGATAAAAGTAAAGGACTAGTAGATTCGAAGGGCCGTTATCTTGAGCCCTTCCCTGCTGGCATACGGGTGTCGGTCAACTTTTATAGAAAGCTTATGTAAGAGAGGTCCAACACCATATTTCTGCCGAGATTTGGGTTTGTTGGGAAGTGAGGTGTTCGTCTTAGTTTATGACAAGCATAGGAGAAAGCTAATGGAAGAAGGTTCGGGTTGCTTTTCCCCTTCGGACAGCAAGTGTGTCGTTCACGGCGCTACTGTGAGATTGTCCTGGCGGTTGAAGTGATGGGGTCGTGAAACATTCCACGGTTGGTGGGCACTCGTGACAGTCAAATATGAAGTATAAAGCGGGGGGTTCGTGGTTGAAGAAAGAGCGGAAGCTCAAGTAATAATACTTGGACAGAATATCGATATTCGCATGTAGTATAGTGCACATATAGGTAGGTATCCAGGGCGAGATCAAGACCAAGAGACAGGACCCCTACGTACAGTGACGCTGCCGGGACCAACTACGACAACAGACGTATGGACCGCAAAGAAGTTTCACACGATTCACCAAGTAGCTACCGACCTATTGTGCCGCATACACTGCAGCATTTCCGCTCGCTGGCAGCGCTGGGTAAACCTGGTTCCCTGCTCAACGGCCATTGCAGAATGGAATGGGCCATTATGGGAGAATACAAAAGGTACTGCGAGCAACGGCACACTAGCAGTGGACGGGGGGGTGTGCCCGGTCGCAAGCAGCATGGAACAGGGGCAGAACGGCATGGCAGGGTATTGATTCGAATATGCATGCTAGTGTGGTGTAGGCAATGTGGTTATGTGGTGACTGAGCAGAGGGAGCACGAGCAGGCCCAGGAAGGACTGTGGAGGGAGGGAGACGGAGACGGGGATGGGAGAGTTAGCATGGCAGCAGGGGTTGCATGTGCGCATGTTGCGTGGGTCGAAGCCTCCCGGCCCGGCCGGCCTGCCTAGCGTAGGTAGGGTTGCCAAGACAGCCAGGGTGGCGCCGTCCGTTGTGGGGGCATTCATGAGCATTCACAAGCTCGAGTCCTGGCTCGCGGTCGTGGACGCCACGCGCCCCTGCTAATAACAGCTGCCCAGGTGCCATTCCAGCTGGGCGTGCGCTACAGAGGTACCCCGCCTAGGCATGCTGTGGGCTGTTATGCCACTGCGAGTGCACTAGCTCCCCTACGCGTGTTTTGTCCTCAATTGGCAAATCCCAAGGGAAAAAAATAAAAATTTGGTGCAGTGTAGAGTGTAGGCAAGTAGTCAGGTGCGTAAATGATGACAGATCCTCTTACATAGGACATAGTATTAATTGACGGATGCCGCAAGAGAAGCATTCTCCGCACTTACCGAGGTAGGTAGATATATAAGCTGTGTGGGATCTGTATCCTGCACGATGATGCGCCACAAGCTGCTTACAACATCTCAACAACGTTTACCCGCGAGGTGCTGACAGCGTACACACCGGTGCTTTACTTAGCTAATTAGTATCATATAGGACGTATAAGTTACACCTCCATTCGCGCGCCCTCCTCCTCTTGTACCGACAAGCTTGTATTGTGTGAGCGACGTTTGGGGTGGTACGCACTTAGCAGTCAGAGAAGATGCTGGTATCATGATCACCTAGTTTTCTGGTTAGAAGCAGGTTGTAGCCCCAGACAGCGTAAACTACGTCGATTTCCCTAGACGGCAGGTCTAAACACCCACTATCATGCTCTTTCTGCGTGTCTCTCCCTACCATGCCCCAGGCGCATGAGAATGGGGCTCCTGAGGTCTTCCAAGAACAGGGCGTGATAGTTACAGGGAACCTCGAACCTGCAGATGCCGTCACAAGTATAAACGGCGAGCCAGAAGTTGAGCCCTTGTCACGTACATATTGGGACGGCAGGTGGATTAACTCGCCCATTCCCCGGATAATTCCCTGCAACACCACGACGGACAGGCCGGTTGACACGGGATGAGAAACAAGAGGCGGGAAGAAACATCCAAGACGGGTGGCTTTGGCCAGAAAAGTTATACGGGTGGCTTCGTGCTCATCCCAGCATGGGATATCAACCCCTCTATACAGTACGAATACCCGCTTATCCCGCAGACGGTAGTAATTGTCACCCAGCATGGGTACGACGATGCTTGGTGGCGGCGATTTTGGTAGGCTCCGAATCCGTCCGTCGAGCATTCTGCATAACTAACATCGCGAATAGTTGCATTCTTGTATCCCATCAGATCTATGGGAGTCTTGCGGCTAGATATGATTATATCAGGATCCGGCAGGCTTCCGCTCCGTGTGTTAAGTTCGGCATCGTTTCTTCCACCCCATGGCGTAGTGTCGGCCGATTTGTTCGAAAAGCTTGTGCTCAACATGTTATTGCCACAAATGCGCCATGAAACTCTGATATGGTGAAGCATAATGCCTGAAGGTTTTTTTTTGTTTTTTTTTGTTTTTTTTTTTCCTTTCTTTCTTTTCACTTTTTCATGCATTGGCGACTAATGCTGTGAGAATCAACGGGTTTCTAGGTAGGAAACCGTGCTTGTTACTTATGTCGTACAGGAACAGCTTCAAGAAAGTAGTATTCTCGATATAACCATATATTTCCCCAGATGAGGTTATAAGGGTTCGATCTTGTTCAAAGAGACACAAATGATGCTCTAGTATATCGACTAATGGTCTTTCTATTCCCTTATTTATATCTTAAAACACTCTCAATAGTCTTTACAAACGTTTCGAGCATGTGTATTTGACACTACATCTACCATCATTACTCTTGTGACTATTAGATGGCACCGTTTTAGAAATACCAGTTTGGATAAGCAAGGTGCGGGATGATGCGCTACATACCTATGTACAAGTATGATTGTGTCTCGAACGTGCCAATTTGTTTCAAGCGGGCCGGATTAGGAACCCCTAGCCCATCCCATAGACCCCCACCATCCAGCCGAGGATCCACCTATTAAGTTGAGATGCATAGTAAACAGATATGAATTTTGAAACTTCAATTTCTCTATACCTAATCATAATTTTTCGAATTAATATAACCAATTGTCCCACAGAGTAAAAAAAGGTGTATAAGTCAGTAATGTTCTAGTTCAAATGAAAGGGGAGAAGAACAGGTAATTTTAGGAGCACCCATGTTTGTGACTTTTCCTATTATATTTGAAAGGGTCCAGTATGGGGAATTTCTCAGCCGATAGGGCCTGGCTCCCCGACTAGGGGAAACTCAACCGCAGTGTTGTCATCCGGACCTGTCACTGTTTCTAATTCTAAGCCTAACTATATATGTATAGCGCTGCCGAATTACCAGGTCTCATCCCCTCATAGTGCTGTCCATAGTATCAAGCTACCTACGTATACATGGTAGTTAGCATCTCCATTACCTACAAGCGAAGTGTGAGCACTGCGTAGAGAATACAGCAATGATAACTCCTGCACTACAATCTACATACACTGCTCGTGACATATGCGCAACGCCATGGGTATACCAGTAACATTTCCGCCGCTGCTTCGAGGTACACAATTCTTCCGCCTTGCTACTCCAGCGAGTTGACCTCTGAATATACTATGAGCGAGTTGAACCGCGTTGTCAAGCCGGAACCGATCCAACTCCATACAATATCATGAACGAATAACACATAGTGTGCTTAAGCTACAAGTTTGAGAGCACCACTTCAAGAACCATATAATGTTGCTTATGAGTAAAATACTAAGCAACACTACAGCACTTGGACACAACTCTATGGGTACTTAAGTACATGCACACAAGTGGGGATATATGATGGGAGCAAGGTCCAGGAAGGTCAAATCTTTCATCACCCCAGCTCCTCTCCACTCCTGTCCAGAGCAACAACTGCGTAGGAAATCGTAGTGTAGACTACGGATTGGGGAATGCGCGCTGTTGCCTGCCGGATTATGACCATGATTTTCTACCGTATTGTTTCTGGTTCCAACCGAACTCTGTAACGCCACAAACGCCCCTAGGCACAATCCGTTTTAGTAGGACTTAATATACGATGATCTTCTGGAAAGGGAAGGGAGATTGACCATACTTTGTCTGGATGAACATCAAAAAGACACCTCATCCATCATATTTTTCCGATTGTACACGAGAATACTGTAAGTGCTGACAATTGTTAAGGGAGATTGCACAACCGGTGAGTTCTCTTCGCCCCGCCCCAACGAATAAGACGAAAAGATACTGCCTCTGATAATAGTACACGTAATACTACTGTATATAAGAGCATGAATATATATCTTAATCAACGAACAAGGATCGGGGAGATAGCATGGCCTTACCCAAAGCGTCGAAGGCCCCCGCAAACACCCTGCATCTCGATGTAACGACGGCTCGCAATGTAACGGTAACGGAATGTACCATGTACGACGCCACGGTCCAACTACCTATGGTCGTATAGAGAAACGTTAGTCCACCTACACATGCCATGGGAAATCACTACACATGCCACGCTATGTATATTCGTACCCAAGTTGTATGCAAAGCTACATAGCGCCAAGGCACTACGTACGCCACCAACCAAAAACCGCCTACACATATACATAGTACGTACTACTGTACACGTCCCAAAGCCCTAGACCCAACTACTGACACTACTAACCCATTTTCTTTATCTAGTCTACAACACCCAAAAAAAAATTCATACGGCTAGTTAACGTAAGGTGTATATTTGTTCAATTAAGTTGCATGTTTGCGATGTAGACAAAGTAGGTGGGGTGCGTGGCATGCGTAGTGATTTTTCATGGCATGTGTAGGTGGGCTAAGAAACGTAAGGATGTCGCCCCAGTACTCACCAATTCATCGTGACCAACTTTTGACCTGTCACATTTGTCGCCCTAGATCGGTCGGTTCATGCAGTGTGGACTGATTGGGGATCGCGAGATCTGTTCAGCGTGGTATCATGAACCGTCTGCACAACATCGCGGCTGGTTTCGCTCCTCGAGTTGTGGGCTCAATGAGCTATTATCGAGTATCCATGGTCTGCTGACTCTTGAAATGAGTTTTGCTCCCTCACCGCCCATCACGGAGCGCCTCGGTGCCGATTGCGAGATGGTATAAGTTAAGTCGCCCGTAGTAGTGTAGCGAGACTGGAACCCTGACATGGCCCATCATTACCAACAATATCTGGAATTCCCCCCCGTATTTTGAGGGGGTTTCGTTGATACGCAATAGTATTAACTAGTTTCGGAGTCACACATTGCCATACTGTTTCCCATCAAACGGCCACTGGTAATACAAGAGCGTGCAGATGGCCTCGTCCTTCATATATACCTGTATGTCGGTACAGTGTTATGCATAGAATGCAGGACCCTTAAACGTGTCTGCCGAGAGTGACCTTCTTTCATAAGTTACAAGTTTGTCGGATTTGGCCCGATCCGCAAAGAGCCAGTTGAGACCGGATGATGTTACATTAGGATTCCTGCGTTCATGATCGGTGTCAGGTTCCCCAGACTATTCTTGCCGCATCGAGAGTCCGAGTAAATGGCCAACCACGATGAAAACAGCCGGTTGTTTCCATATGCAGCCTCCGTCGCATCACCGGTACGGGACGATACAACCGAGCGCGAGAGCCAATTCAGAGACGGCACGGCGCAAAATGTGGTTATCATTCCCATGAGTGCAGCATAGGTTCCTGGGATGCACATACAGAATTCTTAACGTCCGATCAGGCAACATTGTGGCTTCAATATGGGAGAGACGCTTACCTGACTTCTCGCAATCCCCCCGGCCAGCCATGTCTTAGGTACTTACATCATGATGTAGGTAGTGTAGTTTTCTGAACCCCAGATCAGTTTGCCGAAATTAGAAAGTGTGGGGAGAACGGCACAGAACGGGCTTGATGGACCAATGGCCGTGGCTGCGCAAACTAGTCTTCTTGACCAGGAGGGATGAATGCAAGCTCATTGAGGTAACGTAATAGGAAGCGATGGCGGATGAATAAATGATTTGCGATGCCCGGCGAACTACTAGTAGACGAGGCAGAGACTGATCCACAGGACAAAGCGACAAGAACATACACAGTCTGCTCAACTCAGCTCGTTGTACCTGCGCCCACCATACCATCAACTACCTTACCCAGACCGGTGCTCACCTATCATGGCCGGTACCAAAAATAAGAGAGAGCTGTTCCTTGATCTTCGACTACAGACACGTGCAACAACCAGTTATGGGACCCCTGCAGCAGCGGATACCATGGTTGGTCTGTAACCCCCCTCGTTGGAGGCCGGTAATTATTCCTCCTCCAGATTCTTCAAGAAATGAATGCTGGGGAAGCTCTCTCGGTTTGCCAGATTTGTGCTCAATGTAGCCGGATTCGCCTCTTTCCTTGAGTCCCTCTGCAAGATAGATGGCGCAAGCTAGCCGTTCGGGCTGCATATTCAATGCAGGAGGCCAACCTGCAACATCATCATGCCCCCTTGATATCACCCGAGAAGCGGATTTCGACCTGTTGCCGCTCCATAAACATGTTTAACGACCTGTCAACGACGACTTGGCGAGGATAATTAGCTGCTAGGCTGACGTTGTTTTCGTGACGAAATGTTAATTAGCAAGCTGGCAGAAGTTTTTGATCAGGCAATTATGCAGATCCTGAGTCTAGATTGTTGGACACAGGACACTTGGACCCCACGATCCGCTCAAAAAATCTTCGGCTACAAGATGAAGCTCAGTGGGCTACTGAGACCCGCTGGGGGCGTATTGAGAATCATACGATGCCACGCTTCAAGGAATATATTTCACAAACGAGGAGCAATACGCGAGCTGCATTTCCACGCTATCCCTGCATCTCCTAAATCGTAGGGCTGGACTAAGGCCGACGATAGTGCCTCCATCAGGTAATTCACCTCCAGAGCCTAGTCAGACCATCAGTCCGATCGTCTCTCGCTACCTACATGTTACATGTATAACATTGCGAGCCGTGACTAGTCTAAAGTGCCTCGTCACACCATTAGATACTACCGTGCAACCTCCTCTTTGTCATGAAACCCCATCTCCGCATTTCATTAGTTCCCGCCCAAGCTGCCGGCGATCCATTATTGGTCTGTCGCTGTGGCGTATGCCGCTTTCTGCACCGCTCAGACTCCCCGCACCGTTCCTTTCTGGGTCGAATTATGGTACAACGATGCTTCTGTAGATGTTACAAGCCGTCTGGTGAGCTTTACAATGAGCATTCATCCGTCCGGCACTTGACAATTACAAGTTCTCCTTCACCTCTAGCGAAATAGGAAATACCATACGGATCTGCTGCGTTCTCATACACTACGCTCTAGTGCACTACGGTATATCCTTCCAACTGCCAAGCAGATGGGCGCATGCAGCCCACCAAGGGCGGGGTGTATTAGTCGCATTTTCCCTATTTGCAATTAATTTCCCGCTGTCATCACGATACCTGCGTGGCATCTAATTAGCCGTATGCTGTCGCTCCTAGGACACTTCCCCTCATTCCATTTATGTTCAACATGGGTAGTCTTGTTCTACATTAGCACATTAGCAGGGATGCGGCCATGCTTTTCAACGCTACTCCGTTGCTAAGCGTTTGAATCAAGCACCTCGTCTCTGCAAAGCACCTCCACCCTAGCAAGCCTAACTAGGCGATCGCTTCAAGCCCGCTGCAAGATATTGCTGATGGCAAGTACAGCCAGCATACCTATGTACGACGGTAGCCACTTGAAAACTAGCTATCTAGAGGCACAACAGAGATTGGATATTGCTATATGTACTCTTGGCTCAGGCCTAGAACTCCTGGCTCTCGTGCATTGGCAATGAGTCTCTTCGGTTGTTCTTTATTTTATTACTACATTACTGTTAAAGAAAAATTGCTTAGAAGGCTCGTTTAGATAGGTAGATTTGATGTTAAATACACAGAATCTGAGTATTTGGTATCATTTCCCGATATTATTGTAAACGGGATGAAAGGTTGCGCATTCCTGTCCCTCTGCTTGGAACGATTTCCTGCTATTTCAGTGGGGCTGTTCAAGCACGGATGGAAAGCCGAACGAGTAACATAACACCAACAAACCATTTCTAACAAACTAGCGCACCCAGTGGATGACTTGACATCGGATGCTTGGAGTTCCCTTTCATGATCCGACTAACAGGGCTCTAGGTAGCCGAGGCGTCCTTTGTTGCCGCTACAAATTTCGGGCGAGCGGAGCTAATGCGCGAAATCTTAAGCGCGCCTCGTCTGCTCTCCTCATATCGTCTGGTCTAATCCAGTAAACCTGCGCATGAAGGGACAGCTCATAGCTGGCTTTCATGCGCTATTATGCTCTATGCTGCTAGTGAACCATACCCTTAAAGACGGCACTTAGAGAAATTCATAAAAAGTCGGAATAGGAATCCAGTTTAGGTTAATGAGGGACGGCAACAACCTTTGAGACGCATTTGTTTTCTCATGACGATATTTCGAGGGGCATATCTATTGACATTCATTATAACTAAGCAATGTCTACTGTGCATACAACAGTTGGTTGTTACCCAAGAAGGATAGAGTAGCCGACACAAGGCTGTATGATAGTATGCATCCGGGAAGATAATGTATGAAGCATCTCCTAGTCAGTAGTGTTTCATTGGCACCTACATAGTCAGTTACCATTTCCTGGATGCCGGTAATAGTTTGGTATCCGCGGCATGCAAGTTGCCGGTGCGGGATTAGCACCACAGGGCTGGTTTGAAGGCTTACTCCGTTGTCACCTCATAAATTTCAGCCAAACATGTAGTTCCTACTCTGCCTATGTTCTTGTTTCTGACTACCATTGTACAAAAATAGCTGTCGCGATTGCTACGGCCACGTAGCAAGGTCTCAAGGGGCGAATTGAAGATGGACCCTCAATGCAGTATAGATTACACGTAGCTGCATATGATCTGACATTTTGGACACTTATGTGCCTACTGTAGGTAAATACTTATGCAGACCTGCACTACAGCTGTTGAGCTGTATGGCTTCGGCGTTCCAAGCTAACACCCTTTAGGAGCTGCTGTAACCCGATAAATTACGATCAAGGACTCGTCTTCTCTTTCACCAAGTCTCCGGCGTGTCTCTAGGGTTATGGGCGTGCACTTCAATGTTTAACAGGCTCTTAATTGACCGGTGAATGGATTCAACAGAATGATGCTCACAAGCATGGAAGCGATCGTAGGGTCTTGCGTAGGCATATCAGCCTTCTACAATATTATTTCGGCCAAACTTTTTCATGTACGGTGCTAAAAGCCGTTGATCAAAATCTCCGATGTATAACAGGGGTGAATGTTCCGACTTGGGGTGCGCTGTACAATGCTGATTGTTTCATTACTTCCTAGTAAATACCACCGCATAGGCAAGCATGCACGTGAGGTGCAGTGTCCCAAATACCGAATTTTCGTTGTCGGCAACATGTTCCTAATTCGAATCGAATAAAATAGAAGCCGGCAGATCATGTACTTCGAGAACAATAGCTGGATGTGCTATTGGTGATACGAGTTAGGAACTTGCCGACTTGCATGCCGGCTGACATGCCGGTTAGGCGCAGTCTACAGCATCTATCAGCAACATAAGCTGGTATCCTTAACCTTGCAGTGCTTTGGCGAGACCGGAAGGACACTATGGAGACAGGGATTCCCTTTCCTGCAGGTACATCCGCTATCTGGATGATGATATGATACTTGTTAGCGTAGCGCTAAAATCAGGTACGACGGGTGCATAGTAGTACGTTTACGGAGACAAATGAGGCTGCTATACAAGATATACAGCAAGCTGCGTGTTGATCAATCAGAGAATCGACTAATTTCCTCAGTTTTACTGCAACGTAAAGTTGTGTTTTGTACTGGCAGGCCTGGGGGACTTTCCATGCAAAATTCCTTTGGCAATACAACTTGTTGGCACGGAGATAACATTTATGCTCTTTCTAATACACTTAATACACAATTTATAAGTACACAAATTTCAAGATTGATAAATGTATCAATAGTCGAACAGTCATATATGAAGGGGTGAAGATCTGATAACATTGCCCATTTCTGATACAATAATGGGGCGAGCAACACTTTGATGCCCTATTTGTAAGTTGTCTTCAACCCAGGCTACTATACTACTCCGCGCTCGAAACATTGAGACACTTTGTGATGAGCTACAGAACGGAACAGAGTTGTTCCTTCCCTTCAATTACTTGCAGCAGGATGGTTATTTGACCTGCAACTGGGTAGCGCAGTAGATGTTATGCGTTTTCGTCACGGATGACAGACATGGGTACAGTG
Source organism: Xylaria acuta (assembly GCA_022495125.1). Lineage (NCBI taxonomy): Eukaryota > Fungi > Ascomycota > Sordariomycetes > Xylariales > Xylariaceae > Xylaria > Xylaria acuta. Next base: position 194,534 of record MU383154.1, on the reverse strand, counting down.
GTCATGGCAAGCTTGTCTCTATGATTTACCTACTGGTAGTAGTCAGTCGGCGTTTACGCATTGTCCCGATCTAGTTCTCCTATCCTACATTGAACTATATCATGATAGGAGGCACATGGCGCAGATACTTGCATCCACGGTCTTGCCGTTGCGGAACTTGTAACCTGCTAATCTTCAACGGAACTTTTGCTCGTTATACATAGCAATTATTTTCAGCCACTACTCTTTCCTAAGTCTGTTAAAAAAACTCTCGAGGACCCACCGTTCACTAGCCCCGGGTAATCCTGTGTCACACAGTCCGTGATCTGCGCTGTCAACTTCCAATAGCCGTGTTTCGGGTATGGTCAATCAGTTAAGCCTTGGTTACTGAAGCGAGGTTTTGTATTCCTTGCCTCATAAGATGCTCGGCGCTTCTACAGCACGCTCGGTATAATTTTCACAGGACCCAGTTAGTCTCGGCAAGAAATATCTACTATTTCTAGGGGTGGTACGCTAAACTAAATCTCCGACCGAACTATCACGACCCGCTAGTCTATGTACTACTTTGTAGAGACAACAGTTCACCTTCACCGGTGTGGATTCCCCCCCTGTCCTGAACTCTTCGGTATCTACCGCCCCTGGCAGAAACCAATCTAGGAATATTAGGTGCCTAACAAGGAGCGGATTTAGCACCGCGGGCCAGGTAAAAGTACATAAATAGTCATCATATTCCTCTAGCGAGATAAGGCTCTAAATACATATGCAGATACCGTGCGCAGTAACAACAGGTTGAGATTATCTAATCCTTCGTGCCCCTACCACCCATGGGCAGCCTTATATTACATCCAGGGCTTTTAAGCAAGATATCTTTTTGCCCAACTCGTAATTATATGATACGGTGACATCGTCAGTAAGTACGCGATGTATATATTTCATGCGTGGCCCTTTTGCCTTCAGAAGTGGGGAGTCAGATCTGCGACGTATCGTGGGACTACTAAGTGGTATAACAGGGGCAAAACCACAACATACAGTGACCCCTACGCTTTTGTACCTGCACTGTACGCCAGATTCCATGTCCATAAAGGGCTCCATGATAGCGATGACCGGCTTATTCATCTGCGAACTAAACCTCATATGAATACACTAACCTAGACACCTGAAAGCATCAGCTCGTTTAGTCTAACCCCCATATTCCCATACTCAACCACTACTTACAGGACGAGTGTAAGTACTTAATAATCAGATCATAGTCAATAGTCTAAACCGATTGTGATAAATAAAGAGAGCTAGCGACATCATTCATGATTCGCATTATAGTGTCTACAGTTGACACACGGGCATATACAATATAGAATGCGATGTTTGCATTATGTAGCTACAGTATTTGTCAAGCTCCAACATTGCCAATTGGAAGGACACTAACAGCCATCATAAGAGTAATGTTCCGTCGGTCACTCATTGGGACCTAGTCTGGTTATTCACATGTCCGGTTCAGCTCGGCACGGCTACACCTTGATTTAGGCTGAATTGGAAGCCGAAGCCCCATGTTATACCCCGGTTTTTGGGAAACGCCATCTCAATTACCCGGAACCGAAGCTGAACTAGGTTGTTAGAGTGAAGCTACCTTTTAACGCATAACATGATACATCGGAATGGGAATTAATACCCTTAAGCAATGAATTAAAGTCAAGATTATTGTGTGATGTTAATTCTGTATGTGTTGCTATGTAATAAATAACCCAGTAGCAAAGTTTCACAGAAGACTTATAAAAAGCCTTCCTGGCTATATATATATTTGACTTTATCTCCGAACAGTCGAAAGTCTTTTTCCATTCTATTCTAGCAATTTTTAGTGAAGCTAAAGCCTATAATCTCGTGAAAATTTGTCTATGTCAGTCAGATCAGTACTTTTCTAGTTACAGTGGCTTTGCGCTATATGATAGAGCTGTGTTTAGCATTGACTCTCTAACCAGCTTACTATTACTCTCTAGACATCTGCCTGGTGCAGTCAACCTGGTCTTCCTCTCTCAAATCCCACGTGTACACTAAGGATGTGTCCAGCGGACCCCATGGTTAGCCCGTCGCACGCTAGCCCGGCACTCTACCCGGAGGTACTTGTAAATCATCGCCGAGGGTTGCCAAGGCTGATAGGCCGATTCCAACCATAGTGGCCGTTGGGTGAAACAAGCCACAGAGCTGAGATCGGGCAGTTCACAAGAACGGAACCCGACGTACACTAGCGACGCCTGTCTGACTTTTACTATCTCGGAATTCTCCAGTACTGTCGAGAAACCCTTGCTCTCTGGCCGCTAATGTTGTTTAAGCATTAAAGATTCACGACGACTTTCGTACTAATATACTTCTCAAACATCATCAGAGGAGCGTTGTGGGCAATTCCAAGCTGTTGTTGACTTTTACGATGTCAGGTCACACTAGAAACTAAAACCCGAAAATCCTAGGCTTTACCCGAAGCCGGTCGCTAGGTATACGGCCGTAACGGCTTTTACCGAGTCTATCCCACAGCCTCCTGTCTTGGAACGTTGATAAAAACCCTGTCTAGTAATTTCGGGGTTGACGTGATTGGAGACGATACGATGACAGACTGTATTAGCTAGGAAAATAGGGTTTGGCATAATCAAGTTCAAATATACGCCACGCCATAAGAACGCCAGGAGATAGAGAACAAGTAATTCATATTATAGCGAGAATATAGCGAGAATTAGACTTTGCTCACAAAAGGAATTGCCCAGTCTTCTAGAATCACGTCAAGTGGCCAATTCTATAAAATGTATAGACAACGAACCTTGTTGCTATCACGCAAAGGACTCCAAAACGCCTTTACAGGTTAGTCCTGTCTATATACATGTTGTATGAATCTTAACAAGGTTATTTACGTTCAAATGGGATAGTATCAGCTACTAGCTTACTACATATAACTTATGTTTAGTGATAGATGCATAGGCAATGCCGGTGAACGATTCGCCCTAAAGTTAAGTCCGTCAGAAGTGAAAAAATAACGCGAGTTAGGATATCAAGAAATCACCCTTTATTTATTTATGTACGACTCTATTTATAAGAATGATCGAGAACTAACAGGCCCAGTAACATTAAACTATTATGCTCAAGAATTTGGGACTACTACGCCTTTTTCATAATCCAACTCTGCTACGTTATGCAAACTCATATATAAATATTTCAAGAATATTTCGGCTTTTACAGTATTTATATTGTTAGGTTGCCATACAACCCTTAGATCGAATGCCCTCATAAGCCCGCGGAGACCTACATATACCCTAGGCCAAAAAGGCTCATCTCCTAATTTTTTCATATAATACATGTCACCGTAGAATATACAGCTATAGTATAATATGCTTCAAAGAGACACGAGACGACCTGCGGGCTTAGTCGCCAACGCGTCATGAGACTTAATATGGTGGCTGATCAGGTTTAAACCACCAAATTCCAGAGGTGCCAAGCTACACATTTTTAAACAGAAGGCCTACATCAATCTATATGGTAGCCTTTATATATCTCCCCAGTGTAAAGGCTGTGATACTTTAAATCTAAATAGGGCCCTGCGTTACAACTGGATTACATGAACGACGAAGACAATAAATGAAAGAACTACTGATCGAATTTATCACCATTTAAGGATCTAGGGGTGACAAAGACCCTAAATGGACTCGGTTTTAAGCATTATTTAATGATTCGTTCATTGGATTTAGTGAGCCAAATACGTTGTAGCCAAATCAAGGATGATAGTCTACAAGTGAAAGATACTTTGCATGAAGTTGTTTTTAACTTATATCCTTGAGGAGTTAGAACTTATAGACGAGGACACTATACATTAACAGTTATACCGCTCGAGCAGAAACAAAATGCCGATTTAATGATAGCCACTAAATGTAGAAGTTGATTTTATATTTTACACTGCATACGTGTTGGGCATACTAGGTCCCTTTTCTTTTTATCATTCCGACTTATACGTTTTGGCTACATCATATACGGCATGTTTCGCATCCTCGTAATGAATAGTAGCTTCTATTAGTGATTAAACGAGGTTAATAATCGCTAACACACTATTATCTGACTGTCAAGAACACTGTAATTGGATAGGTTATAAACACTTGTTATTGCGCGAAGGTCTTTAAAACCACCTTCATGGGCTAATCCGCCTATATACAAAATGCTCTTTGTTGTGAAGTTTTAAGTGTGCCCTTTGATATTGAATGTACGGCCTATATAGAGGCCTGTCTGCATGTGGAATCAGCTGCTCGTCGAAAAAAGAAATATCAAGCATGTCACTATCAAGCCCACCTCCTGTGACACAGGCACAGAGCAACTGCCACAAGGGAAAAGCTACAGATGAGAGCAATGGAAAATGGCGATTGCGAAGAAGGGGTCGCAAGATAATCGAGTGAGCTACAGAGCTCATGAACGCTGTTTAGGTCTAGATGGTCCGGGACTTATAAATGAAGATCTGGCACTCGTATATTCCAATATTTATATGCATCGGAGGTAATCAGGATTGATAGTCTTAAGTCTTATGACACTGCAAGACGGGAGTCGCTAGCTGTGCTAGACTGTAGTCCAGCACGTCACATGACCCAATTCTTCGATTCAGATCACGAGTGGAAGGTCCTTCATGGGCTACGGAGTTTCCCCAACCCTTATCCCGAAGCTACGTATCCTGAACTCTATCCAAACCCAGGGTGGTCCGAGCCTGGCCACTTATACCTAACGGGTACTATACGAAATTTTAACCTTCAGATCTTCTGGCTGAGTTGGTATGGCCTAGCGATGCGACCATAGCGTTCTCCGCGTTAGTATGCTTTGCTCAATGTCTCTACTCCGCATCATTGGGCACCGGGGGTTCGATTCCCTCGTTGGCCATTGTTTGATTGGGTTATTCTCTCCTGTCTTCCTTTCTTCCTTTCTCCCTTTTTCTCTTTTTTATTTCTTGCTTTCACATGAACCAAGAAAAAAAATTGATACTTGATCCTGAGCCTGATGGATGCTCATTGTCGTCGAAATCACGGTTCAGCGTTAGGTGTGACAAGGGCTTGGTCTCAAGGGCTTGGAATAGGGTTCATATTCAACTAATAATTCTCTTTGGGTTTCAAGGAGTCTATGTTTCCTTTTCTGATCCCCAATGTAACCTCGCTCCTGCCCTTCTATTTATACACAGGGATTTGCAGAGATTTTCCATTACCCCTCTCGTCGGGGCTCCGATCCTAGGCTTCATTGCAGAGGCTGTGATAGTTGCCGACCAATAGCTGACACGAGGCTGAGACATATGGCTTGACAGGTCTTGCCAGGTCCTGGCGGTCCTTGCCGTGTGACATTAGGCATACTACTTGAAGTGTACCTTGAATTACTCCACTGCCATGAGAGACGGTCCGTAGTCCAGGAGTGTCTGTCTAGCGTGGTCTACCAGCAGACGTACGGCCAGCTGGATGGACACTCAATGGGGCGAATTTCATTCATCGTACGGAAACATTGCTAACCTCTGTTTTACCTGGCATTCACGTCGCGATGGCCCGGGTCATGATTTATTCCGTCAGTTACAAAATTATGACGGCGGTAACATTTGTTACTGATTACTTCGCTAATAGCTGATTCTTTTTTTTTCATTAACTGATAAGGCACCTATCTTGACAGCAGCTAGTCAAAACCGTGTCAGAACACCACCTAGGTGCAGTTAGTAGCTTGGATAAGTTTTGCTAGATTCATTCATAAAAGTAAATCAAACAATAATGACTCGGACCACTTAAGTCACCGCGATAAATGCTGTACCTTATAGAGTGTCTAAAGGGGGAAGTGCCGTATTGACCGCTGCGGGCTCCTGAGCCTATATATCTAAAACTCTCTGTGACTGGGTGTTTTCGGGGAACGTAAAGGGCATATACCATGTTGGAGGTGCAGATATGGTAATATATTTAATCAGTTACAGATCGTCCTTCTCAAGCCAGGAGTGTGTGGGAAGACTAGGAACTATGGCTTGGCGGGTATTGCGGAATATATTTATTGCATTAACCTCACGCCCCCATAGCGTAAGTGAAGATGGCGTATGGTGACGCCTGTGGCTCGTCATTGCCATCGAGGTGAAGTACTATGTACTGCGAGGGATTCGGCGATAGGTTAAAAAGGAGGGGTTAGACGGTGATACTAAAATGCAATCCCGCTTTTTTGGTGCGCAACGGAGGTTCAATATAGGTAATCGCCGAAACCGAAGCCGAAGCCGCGGAGTCAGGTCCGGCGGCATTCCATCAGGCGACCACAGCCACTGTGTAAAATCACCTAACGCCGAAGAGCAGCGCCGACGCTCTCTTAGTCGGCGTTGGGGAGCTGCTATTACGAAACCTGTAACGCGTTTGCGACGAGTCAGGAGCTGTTTCGACCACTGTTACAATATCCATCATCGATCAACTCGCGGGGTTCGCGATTACTCCACCCCATCTACGAAGTTCATGGACCATGCTAGGCTAATCTAGCTAGGTCGCCCCATGCATCGGCATGGTGCTGATCCTATGCTTACTCTCGCGGGGTTCCTCCTGTACATACACTGCTTATGTATATGTAACCCCTCTCTTTTCCTTTTCAAGCCGCTTGAAGCATTTGGATTGTTTTCACACTACCTGAAGGCAATTTCTGCTGGAATACATACAATCGATCACTAGAGAGCAAAGCTTAGGACGTTGCCATGCCGAAAGTACTTCTTACAGGTTCGTAAAGACTCCCGAGAATGCCCTAATACCCCGCATCTCAAGGTGTCAGTGTCGCCATGGGTTGCACCCAAAGCCTCCCCAAGGAGAAATTAAAAAACCAGAAGTTGACTGACTTGCTTCGAAATCAACAGGTGGATCGGGCTTCATTGCCAGTATGTGACCCAAACCAACGTATTCGTGAATACAGTACGTAGACGTTGGCGCTAACACCAGGCGACGTTGACAAGCCCACATCCTTGAACTCCTTCTGAAAAACGGCCACGATGTCGTGACCACGGTGCGAACTGAGGAAAAGGCAAAGATTGTTCGGGATGCACACCCGGGGGCCAAGCTGACCGTCGTCATCGTGCCCGACGTTGCCCAGCCGAATGCCTTCGACGAGGTGGTGCAGACGCCGGGCCTCGAGTACGTGCAACACACGGCCTCGCCCTTCCACTTCAGGTTCAAGGACCCGAAGACGGAGATATTAGACCCCGCCATCAAGGGCACGACGTCGATACTCGAGGCGATCAAGAAATACGCGCCGGCCGTGAAGCGCGTCGTCGTCACGAGCTCGTTCGCCGCCATCCTCTCGGCAGACGAGCTCGGGAACGCGGACAAGACGTGGAGCGAGGCCGACTGGAACCCGAACACCTACGAGGACGGGGTCACGGGGCCCCCGGGCACCACGTACCGCGTGTCCAAGACGCTGGCCGAGAAGGCGGCCTGGGACTTCAAGGAGAGGGAGAAGCCCAGCTTCGACATCGCCACCATCTGCCCGCCCTTCGTCTTCGGGCCCGTCGTGCACCACCTCGGCTCGCTGGCCGACATCAACACGAGCAACGGCAACATGGTGGCCCTGATCGTGGGCCGGTGGAAGGGCGAGATCCCGCCCACGGGCGTGCACCTCTGGGTCGACGTGCGGGACGTCGCCAAGGCCCACGTCGCGGCCATGGAGCGGCCCGAGGCCGGCGGCCACCGCTTCTTCGTGACCACGGGCCTGTTCGCCAACAAGGAGATCGTCCCCATCGTCCGCAGGCACTTCCCGCAGCTCGCCGACAAGCTGCCCGAGGACGGCGTCCTGGGCGGCGACTACCCCGGCGGCAGCGCGGACAACGTCTACAAGTACGACAACTCCAAAGCCACCAAGGTGCTGGGCATCGACTGGATCCCGCTCGAGCAGTCTGTCGCGGACACCATCGGCAGTCTCCTGGCGGTCGGTGCGAAATAGAGACGCCAGATGAAAATTGTAAAAAGAAAACAAAAAAACAAAAACGGGTTCGTGAGGAAAAAGGTCTTGACGTGGCTGGTTTATGATTGAAGGCGAAAGCAAAAAAACAAGTGGTAACACTCACTCATAGACAATAGATCCCTCTCTTCCTGATAAACTTGTTTGATGATATATCTACGTTAATCATGGTTCTGTGTCGCTCTTATACATGCATATATGTACCCCGGTGATTTCCACATTTCAAACAATTCCTCGCTTGCATATGGATGTTGGGTTCTGAACGCATCGCATTTGTAGTAACCGGGTACAAACTGTTAACCCCCGGGTTCTAATTAGGGTATTACTATTCTAGATTACCATCCTTCCCGAACCTCCGCCCCTGATTGTCCTGAGAGCGGGATGGCCTGCTATCTCTCGGTTCTACCGCGATGCCGATCGATCGACGGCTTATTCTGGCGTAGAGAACTGCACTCGTGTTTGAGTTGGCTAACACCTGACCTTTAGTATCGCCCACTCAGCTTCTCCAAGTCCAACTCCTGCAGTGGCACAGCCGTTTTTGTCTCCCCTTTCTTCTCCGCGCTCCCTCTTTTCCGGCCCGCGGACATGACGCCCGGTCCGCCACCGCCAACTCCGCTCCAGCTGCCCCACGACTCCCTCGTTTCCCGCGCGTATGACTCGGTGAGTTCGCGCAGTTCCTTGGCTGATATCGAGGTTGGTGGCCTGGAAGTAGTATTCCCCTGTTGCGTGGGGACTATGGGACTATCCCCGCGAGTTAGGGCTCGAGCTGGGAATGTAGGAGATCGTGGCGACACGGAAGAGACCGAGAATGTAGGCGAGTTAGGATGGTTTGGTGGAGGCGCGGGGAGCGCGCGATTGGGTGGCGGTCCGGCCGGTGTCACAAAATCCGACGATTCGAGCGGGCTTTCATGCGATCGGGGAAACCTCATGGCCGACAATGGTGGCGTGCTGGTTCCGGTTGCTGTAGCCGAACCTGAGTGGACGGAGCTCACCTTGTTCGACTCGACCGTAACGGTGGAACCACCAGGCCCGCTGCTCAGGGAGTAAACACTACTCTGTGGGTGATGAGGCGGCACCGATGCTGCTCTAATCGCTGCGGACTTAATGCTGTTTGTTGTGTCATTTCGTTCATGTCGAGGTCTGGGCCTGCTTCGCGTAGGGACGCTGATCGGTGACGATGGGAAAGTCCGATTAGCTACGCTTGGTGAGGCTGGTGGTCGCAGGGTCTCTGTTTTAAGCGCCGGCTCCAGATATTTTCGCTCACTGAGCTTCGCTGGTGGCGTCAGTGGAACACTTCTGGATGATGCGGATGGGGGTGGCGTTATCAGATGTGTCCCAGAGTCACTGTCCGGTATAGGATATGGACGATTCACATAAGTTATTAAGCGTGGCCCCGGAGAGCTATCCCTGGGGCTCCTTTGCCGCCGGCGAATCAGGAGGAGGAGGACGGCGGTGAGTGCCAAAACTGCTATAACCGAGAATATACTTATGGCTGCCTTGGCTCCTTCTGTGAGTCCTGGCGAAGTAGCATTGGTCGAGGTCGGTGAGCTAGCATTGCTCGTGCTGCTTGTTAAGATGGATGTGGAAGCGAACGGCATAGAAGTGTCCAGTGTACTGGTAGGTGGGGCGATATACGGCCCTATTGAGTCTGTAGACCATGTTCCAGGAGCTGGAATAATTGGGGGTTCATCAACTGTAGTATGAGGCTGTGCGTTCGTCGTAATTGTATTAGGCGTGGAAAAAGCGCAGTAGTTGGTCGCTGGCGGGCCTGGGTCTTCAATCGAGAAAAAGCCAATACTACTTGAGGTCAGTATGTGTCTGACAGAAGGCTGATAGCTTTCACGAACTTCTGGCATTCATTAATGATTAGATCAACATTAGCTGTGCTGAGTGTTAGGGAAGACTACTGAAGTTTATCAGATCGTGTCAGGACTGACGGCTTTGCCCAATGGCTGAAATATAAACGCCGCAGCTGATCGAATCGCAGCAATATAAATCCCAGAGACGGGACTGTTGGTACTCAGGCTGTTGTAGTTGACGACAGGCATCTCCCACATTGGGAATCAGCTCATTAAAGCAAGCGGTAACACAAGCGGAGGCATTCTCCTTGACAAATTCCGCGGCGCCACTTCGACGATCCCCTGTTCTCGGATATCGGATTGCCGTCCTATGAACGACATCGTAATCGTTATCACCTGCTTGCTGACCCATCGTAATTCTCTATGAGGAGTCTTTCTTTATATAAGGCGAACCGATACAGTTAATGAGAGGCATGTTTTGGTAGGTAGGGAAGTGAATCGTGAATCGCCGTGGAAGGTGTCATTTGGAAACGAATGTGAGCGATATCAGATCCCCAGCGTTGATGATAGCGAGCGGGTTAGGGAGAGAAACGCCGCTGTTAGAAAACGAGAATCTAATTATATTGAGTTGAGCAATCTGGGGCGATCGACAAATCAGCCGCACGGGTACCTATATATCCACCTGCGCTGCCCACTTCGAAGAGTTATCGTATACTATGAGAGACTGGGACGTGAGTTCGTAAAGCTTAGTAGCACAATTGCGACGGTCACGCAATATTCCCCATATGAGATCACATCGTGGCCGAATAGTTGGGATTTAGAAGTTAGGGGTCGTACACTCCTGCTGCAACTTTCCGCCTGAACGATAATGGGCGACCGAAGCTGTGCGACCGTATTCTTGGTAATTTGTCTCGTATGGGAGCATTTGGGAAGGCTACTGCTGCCCGCCTTGTGCCTTCGAATGCATGAGGATGCGGCAGGTAATGCTCATAACGCCACCGGCCAAAAGTTCGCGGCGCTGGCCATGTAACAGGCCGCAAACTCGTAGGGGTAGAAATATGTTCCAGAACCCGAGCAATGTTCTTTTGCTAGTGGGCGCATGCATATTGCATGCCATGATGATTGTGTACAGGCCGAGATGTCACCGTACACCGACTTGCTGCACTTCAATCCTCACTCTGAGCTATAAGCTGCCTACATGCGATTTCACTATATACGAGCCATAACTCTTGCCAGTTTTTGTTCCTCCTGTGAGCTTACTAGAACGGCTATTTCTGAGTCGCTTGGATACCCTAGAATTCATAGGAGACTCTGACGTGGCCTATAATGGCAAATGAGTGGCGGCTGGTGTTGCGTTGGCCAATTCGACGGATATTGACAGCGTACGTGATACCATCACTATATCTGGCCGAGCAATGGTGATAGTCCCGTACTGCTGCGATAGCACAGCTAGCTTGAGTGCTTCATATTTGAAGAGCGGCAAAGAGGACAAGGGATCGAACGCAGCCTATGAAAGCCGATAATGAACCGGCACACGGCAATAACGGATCGAGGGGCGATGTCCAATGAACTCTTCTCGTAAACGAGGACCGCAGGTTACTGTGAGACCAGAAGCCTGTCAATGGCTAGTTTGGTACTACAAGCTGCGACACAATGTGGCGAGGTGGCTCGACACTACGCGGCGTGTTTGCGAGTAGGAACTTGGGTACAACCGCCGTCTACATATACACTTGTTTGCTCTTTCTGCTCGATGCACAATCAAGTATGACACTGAGAGACTCGGAGCTCGTTCCGAGGCTGTGGCGATTTCGGCCAGGTCCGTAGAGTGGGCGATGGAAATTGTCTAACCCGACAGATTATTGACATGTAACGGATCGACCACAGTGTAGTGCGGCGGTCGAGACCATCATCGCAACAAGAAGGGGTTCCACCGGGGATCCCGCGCAGCTGATGCTCGTCCGATTCCACCCCAAAGTCTGGGGTGTAGGCCTCAGCGTAAGGACTCCGAGACAGCGGCTAGAGTGGCGCGATGATAACCACGACTAAAGCTGACATAAGTCAGGGGAAGAGGGGCTGGCTGTACGGTGTTATCTGGCCGGGGCGTCATTGAAGGAAATACGAGTTTCTTGTGCTGCCAGAGACAGATGATTGACAAAAGGGAGTCCGATAGATTTACAGTAGTCTATCCCGTTGCAAGTCGGCGCTGTCAGGCATAAGAGGCGGCCCATGCCAGCTCTTCTGGCATTGCCATATGAGCAAAGAGGCCCCAAGTTAGACAAGGCGATGGATGGTTTTTGGTAACTCTCCTCGAAAGCCTGCGTGTTCCCGCGTAGAATATCGTATCAAAGAGTTAGCAACCATAGAAACAAGGTTGGGTTGTAAAGCGATTCATTAGAGCGCTAGATAGTGATTGGACTAGCTGCAAATCCAGAGGGGGATCTCGAAGTGCCGTCTCGGGAACGCAGAAAGAATGGAGGCGTTTTTTGGTATTGGGATAGCTAACTTAGGCACTGGATATACTCTCATGGCTCATGGGGGCAACAAACCGGAACTAAGGCTGTGTCATTCATTACGTGAAATGGAAAAAAAAACAAAACCAAAGCTTGGAGTCCTCTTGGGTACCTACTTATGTTACTATTTTGAAATACCATATGTACTTATGTAAGTTTGAGTGTAAGCCTTACCATCCCCCGCTCACCTGGGCAGCATCATGCCGGCTTTCTTTTTCTAGCTTACCTTTGCATGCCAACCCGAATCTTGCCTCTGGCGATTGCTGACGGTCATTGCTATTAAGATGGCCATATTCCTACTATGTAGGTACCTACTTACTTACCTAAAGATGTATGCGTTGCCCTACACCTGCCTCTCTAGCTGCTGGGTAAATACTTAAGTAGTTAAGCGAATAAAACGAGAACCTTCAATACTACATGCACGTAAATCCTCTTATGATTCCGATGCAACAACAGCTTTTGTATTAATCATTAGGTAGGTAACTGCTGTAACAAATGCTAGCAGCGATTCTGGACGCTTGGGCCTTTGCAAGTAATTGGACTTTCTTAGGTAAGGCTCAAGCTTGCCTAGAACTGCCAATCACTGACTTCGACGAGGCGGAATTCCGGCAAAGACCTTGTGTGTACGCTGCTTCTAGTTCACTGTACCTACCTACGCATACCTACATACCTCCCTATCTAGGTACTTACTTAAGTATCTATCTGTCTGATAGCAGATACAGAGGCAAGCACCGTAGTCAGGTAGCTGGCTACCTAAGGCCCATATACATATCTGAATCCAAACCCAACAGAGGCACACCGATATTGATATCTATATACTTACTGTGGTACCTATGATATACGGCCATGTGGATGGTTGGATTCCCGTACCAAGTACGGGCAGCTGACGTATATAGTGGGATGAACGTGTTATCGATTAGCGTCATCTAACTGGGGTCCCGCTGCGGCTGCTGCGTAATCCATGAGAATGGGCTCTTCCTTGTTCCATCATCCTCCATCTCCGACGACGGTGGCTGTACCTATTACTACTGCCTGCCTGCCTTGCCTGCCTGCCTTAGACAAACAAGCCAATCAACCAAGGGCTCTAGGCAGGATCGCATACGGCCATTGTTGGTGCAAGTGATAAGCGACGCCGTCTGCTATTGCTCCCGTCTCTGTTCCGCCTGGTCCCAACCGTCTCAGCCTGCGATGAGGCCTGGGAGCCAACCCGATTGCTGTTGTTTGCGCCTCAAGTAGACACTAGACTCCGGTGCAGCGACAATACCAACTTGCGCCATGGATCCAGGTGAGCAGCCAGAGCCTACCTTGCCTCCGGCTGAGCAGGTATGTCAATCCCCTCCTCGCGTCCCGAACCTCCATACTAAAGCCATGGAAGATGCGCCAGCGGAGGCTTGCGAAGTTGGCCAGCTTGAATGCCGCGTCGTCCGGCCCAAAACCTGCCGCCGAAGAATCCAGCGCAGCCCAATCCTCCGAACCGTCGTCCTCCGCGCCGCCACCATCAAACCAACCCCAGAGCCAGCAAATCCGCATCACCCCGAGGCCAAAGCCCGCGGAGAGCTCCTTGCCCACAAATCCGTTTTCCCAGCTTGCAAGCAAGAAGACCGAATCTGGGAATGCCTCCTCTGTCGATTCAGGTAATATTCGCCGCACCAAAAGACCTACGACTGCTGTTGACGCAGAGCCTTCAGAAGCCCTTCCTGTCAAGAAGGTCCATGCGGCGACCGAAGAGAACCTAGACGACTGGTCAGACCGTGTGCTCAGCGACGTCTTTCTTGTCACCCTCGACGAGAAAAGGACAGCCGATGCTCGGGGCACAAGGCTCACGTACCTACCAGAATTGCGAGCTGAACTCGAGCAGTCTGGAGAGCCAGTAAAACTCCGCACATCATCTATCGATGCTGCCATCCTGGAGGCCGCCAAGCACGTGCCGAAAAACAAGGCGCTTCTTGACTACTTATTGCCTAGCTGGAAGCGAGTGATGAGGGCGAGCAGACCATCCCGCCGACCGTCTCCCGAGAAAGAGGCTGTGTTGGACGAGGCAAAGCGTCTTTGCATGAGTAACTGCATATTTGCTCTTACCATGCCTGAATACTTCGGGTAGAGGCTCACCCTACACCCTGTGGCGTTTACTCATACTAATTATCGCTGTTAGCCGGGACCCCAACCCAAATCACGACTCATTGGTTCCTTATCTTCTTCGTAACCACGATAATGAAGACGGTGTATGCTTGGATTTCTTCACGGAGGCTGTTTCACGCATCGGCGAAGATGATACCATAGCGCCAATCTTCACTGAGGCCATGGTCATCCTGAGCGGCCGAGTCGCTAAAATGACCATGAACGATGATTATAAGCCCTATATCAACGTGAGACCAGGCTAAAGTTATCAAAGTGACAAATGCTGATATTAGCAGTGCCTTGTGACTTATTCACGCTTTCCTCCGCTTCTCGACGCGCTTGCACAACATCCTAGTTTTCAAGTGCAGCCAAAGCAAGACGCAACAAAGGAGGAATTAGCCAAGGCAACAGAAACAGACACGATTCTTGGTCCTTTCTTCCGCATCTCACCTCTTCAGACTGAGGTGACTAAAACCTACTTCGCCAGCCCACGAACCATTGACCCTGGCCATGTTAAGGCCTCTCAAACGGCATTACAGATGACGTTGAAGGCTCACCAAGGAGATTTAATAAGCATTATCAATGCCTTCGTCCGCGCTAGCCCTGTTGCGAAGAATAACACACTGGACTGGTTTGCTTTCAGCTTGAATTCGAATCACAAAAGGCGAGCTCTTCAGGTTAAAGCTACCGATGTTGCGTCGGATGGCTTCATGGTGAATATTACTGCAATCTTGGATAAGCTCTGTGAACCTTTCATGGATGCGACCTTCTCCAAGGTAAACAAGATCGATCTCGACTACCTTCGGCGGGCACCACGCGTGGACATGAGTGATGAGACGAAGTTGAATGCTGATCAAGCTACATCGGACGCTTTCTACAACAACAAAGCTGAAGGCACATCCAATTTTATCTCAGAGGTATTCTTCTTAACCCTAGCAGCGCATCACTACGGGCTCGGAGCTACAAATTCAAAGCTCAAGGATCTGGACAAGGACATCAAGTATGTCGAGAAAGTTATCAAGCAGATGGAGGAGGAATTGCCTAAAGTGCAGAACGTAAGTTTCTTTATTACTGCCAAGATAAGGGCCCATACTAAGCCCATCAGGACCCCCTTCGCTCTGCCATGGTGAAACAGCACATTCAAACTGCGGTGAATACAGTGGAGAAGTACATTGCTCTGAAGCATGCAATTCAAGCTGTTGTCCTCGACCAAGGCATGCAGACGCTGTCATTGCAGTTCATGCGATATGTTGCTGTATGGCTTTTGCGAACTGCCAGTAAAACGGATTATCAGCCTGGAAAGCACATTAGTCTCCCGCTTTCGCCAGACAGACCTGCAGCTTTTAGCTGTCTGCCTGAATATGCGCTCCAAGACGTCGCAGAAAACTTCAAGTTTGTTTTCAGGTATGTGTGTTTGCATCGCTTGTTGATTAGCTACTAAACCTGGATTAGGTTTGTGCCTAATATTTTGATGTCGGCCATTGGAGACGAAATAATCACCCTATGCATCACCTTTTTGCGATCGTCAGAGTACATAAAGAATCCTTACCTGAAGTCATCCCTGGTAACATTGCTCTTCTCCGGAACGTGGCCAATATACCACTTGAGCCGTGGTGTGCTTGGCGATTCTCTGATAGGTTCAAGTTTTGCCAACGAACATCTACTTCACTCGCTGATGAAATTCTACATTGGTATGTGCAAGGTGCTTACTGTGTCGGTGTGACTTCACTAATGTTATTAGAATGCGAGCACAGTGGTGTTAGTTCAGCGTTTTATGATAAGTTTAACATTCGTTATGAGATCTTTCAGGTTATCAAGACCATCTGGCCAAATAACGTATACAAAGAGAAGCTCAGCCGAGAGAGCAGGTAAGTTCAAAGGATATTTAATGAAAATGGCGGCTTCTGATGTTCCTAGGGTCAACCGGCAATTCTTCGTCCAATTTGTAAATTTACTTCTCAACGACGCTACCTACCTATTAGACGAAGCTCTGACAAAGCTCGTCAAAATTCACGACTACCAGAAGCAGCTCCAAAATCAGGGGTTGTCACCGGAAGAGCGAGACAAGATCAAAACCGATTTAGAGCAAGCCGAGCAGCAATGCCAATCGTGGATGCAGCTGGTAAATGACACAATGGGGATGATGAAGCTCTTCACTGAAACATTACGTGATTCGTTCACCATGCCTGAGATTGTTGTCCGGTTAGCTGGTATGCTCAACTACAATCTTGAGTCATTGGTTGGCCCAAAGCGTGGTCAACTTAAAGTCGAAGATGCCAAGAAGTATCACTTTGATCCTAAGACCTTACTATCCGACTTCATCGATGTTTACCTCAATCTCGGCCCAAAACCCGAGTTCGTTAAAGCCGTCGCCTCTGATGGTCGTTCGTACAAGCCATCCAACTTCGAGGCAGCATCGCAACTGCTCCAACACAGCCTTGGCAAGCCTCCTGAAATGGTTACCGCATGGAATGATCTTAGAAAAAGGGTGGCCGAAGCTAAGGATGAGTTCGATCAGGCGGAGCTAGATCTGGGTGAAATACCTCCAGAATTTGAGGATCCCATTATGGGAGACCTAATGACTGACCCGGTCATCCTGCCATCGCGACATATTATGGACCGATCCACAATCGTCCAACAACTTTTGTCAACTCCAAAGGACCCGTTCTCAAATGTCCAAATGACGATTGACGATGTCGTGCCGGCGGATGACCTACGTAGACAGATTGAGGCTTGGAAAGCCGAGCGCATAGCACGCGCCAAGGAAAAGGCAAAGCCCTCCAGCGATGCAATGGACACAAATGCTGGGTGATTTTTAATTTAGCGCTTGCACATGCAAATTCAGCATACCCGGGCGCATGTAGATGTAGGCTTGATTGGAGAATTGCCGTAGAAATCGGGGCGATTTCATGATATCCGAAGTTGGGCCTTCTGGCGACAGAAACCTGCGTAGTGATACTTTTCGGCCCGATATTCAGATTAGAGTCTACTCTTAATAGAATATAGACAATAATAACTCTTAGGCGAGTGACCCGCAGTTGTTGGTTGTACTTAAGTACACAATGTTTCTTCTGAAAACTATGAGAGGCCCCTTATCTACCAAGACAGTTCAGATTTAGATTCTTGGTGGGAGTGGTAACTACTACGGTTTAGCATTGTAGCTGTAAAGAAGAGCTTAATATATTCCACATCATGACGCAACAGGGAATGCGATTATGGCACGTGTGGTTTGAAGATTTCATGTCATCTAACAGTTCAGGATGGAAAACATGACAATGCAATTCTTGTATTTCTTTTATTATTAGCATTTCCCTGACTCTGCTGATGTTCAACTTGCAGGGTCATCGAGCGAGCGGCGCCTTGGGCAACCGGACGTTGTGATAAACAGTATCCACAACCTGGTTCTTGAGCCGGATAATTATATGTAAACTTGGGAATTTTCGTCTCCCGTCATAATACTAGCAGCGGACTAAACTTGCATCGCATGATTGAAGCTGATTATCTAACGGCTGGGGTGAAATGCGTTCCTTAAGTCTACGGGTCGATCTGTTGCCGCCGTATAATGACCGCCAATATGTAAGTATAGTTCGCTAGGCTGAGCTAAAAGCTCACTGGATCGTCCGTAGACCTGCATAGGAAGCTATCATACCTGGGGGAAAGGCTAGGCAGCACTGGCCGAGGAAAACAAGCTGGTGTTATCTACTCGCAACTGCCCCCCCTTTTCAACATAAGGTCACGGACCCAGGTATCTACCAATCCATCCAACACAAGACAGCTGGTTAAGTAGACAGGGTCATAATAACCAAACAAGAGCGCAGTTCCTTCAACAGACATTCCCACAAAAACCACCTCGGTGGCACAGTGGTAAAGTAGTCGGCAGGACAAACTCCCTGTGTCAGAGGCAGGGCCATAGGCATTCAAGGGTTTTCTGGTCCGCGGATGTTGAGTGTTGCCCTAAGCCGCAGGTTTCTTTTCGTCATAACCTTGATCACTCCGGTTCGATTTAATTATTTTTATTATCTTCTATTTTTACCCCCTTTACTACCCCCCCTTCTCCTTCTCCCTTTCTTTCTCCAGCCCGCCCGCCCTCTTCCCCCGGCTGGTCCCCTATCTTCGCACTTCTACGCTTGCGCAAATGATATTGGAAGACATTTCATGCATTTACCTGATCTACTAGAATCTAGAGTGGAGCCGTGTTGATGCCTAGCTTGTCAAGCATGGACTTCCACGTAACTCGCAGACGATTCATTGGTCAAGCCTGCAGACGGGTTATTATGCTGACTTGATTACTCGAGTTCGTTTAATTACCGACCGGTCAGACCCCTTAACATACTAGAAATTATGTAATTGGATGCTAGACATGCATGTATGACTCGACTAAGGACCTTGATCAAGCACAAGGACGAGTAAGGGGCGAAGCGACTAGACGCTATAGGCCGAGTTAATTCTACATTCACGTGTTGTGGAAGATAGGAAGGAATTTTAATATAAAGCGTAGTGCTCTGGCCTAGGCAAGGCTCCACGCTTCCCAATTCGAGCTTGTTGCTAACTGACCTACCCGTCCTCATATACACACCAGTATTACACACCCCAAGCTTGTCTATATAAGCCCCAGACCGCGCCCCATCATTCTATCATAACCAAAGGATGTTTGACTATCGATCCGAGTTGTTCAAAAGGTCGAGGTCGAGCTCGTTGACCCACGGTGACTGCTGCCTCCCTGCGCCTGCCGCACCAGCTGATCGAGGTACGCCTCCATAAGCGACGTCTTCTTAGCAGCCGTTATACCTGTTGATGTCTTGAAGACATCGCCGCTTTGAGCAACAAGCCTCTCGGTGGCCGTGTCGGGGTCCCTGGCGAGATATTCTTCCATCATCACGCTCTGGGGCTTTCTGTGACCCGGTGTTAGGTATGGTGATCCAACTTCATCTCGCTCGTTCAGCTGCACATACACGTGGGCAGAGGTTCGTTGTGTTTCGTTAAACGTATCTGACGGCATTTTCTAAAACCGATTTTGTATAGACGCCTGCTTGGGGAGTAGGGGACGAATGGTTTTTCAGGAGTGCTTATCTCCGGCGGAGGTATTGCTGTTCTTCGTCTATCGAGAATCTAGTACCGTTTCTTTGTGTCTACTACAGTCTGAGAGAAGTGTCACGCCGTTACTACAGACTCGTTACCATCGTCCTCAGGATGCTCATCTATATATATCGACTGAGCTACAAACCCAACACCCACGCGACAGATCCCTCAGATCTCGCCCATGTTTTCTCGCGCTTGCGTTCTGCTCTCCGAGCAGAACTTTGAAGGGCAGACGGATTCAACTCTCAGCCTCAGTCTTGACGTCATAAAATTATCCCACAAGCTGACCTATCGTTGGGGATAGCTTCACCGAGAGCGTGTTATAGGAATCGCACAGAGAGTGTCCCTGGCCGTTGTTGGCGAAAACGCAGCGCACACAGTTCGACCTATCGCGCCAGTCCGAAATGCCCCCGGCGCAATATCTACACAGCCACGGTATGGGCAGCGTGTGTCCGACTTGGGTAAAACTCCAACCCGCGCAAGTCTGACAGCCTGCTTCAATGGCGTTATTCCGCTGCAAGCTTGATTGGCAGGGGGATTCGCCGTCCATTCGACACCCCATATCAGCGAGTCCCGTGCACCCCTCCTCATGTCAGCGCGTTGTACTCGGTATCTGCGGTCTCTGTGTGCGTCTGGCCGCTCTGCGCGAGCATGCCTCCACCTTGAATTTGCGCCGTCGCGCAAAACTACAGTGAGGGGAAATATAAAATGCCTGGACCTTGCCATGGGCACCATACAGTCTTATGCTTCCAATTTATCTTATTTCCACCCCAACTGATATCTTTCAGAGTCCATCTGTATCGGTTTATTGTACTTGAGGAGTCTTGTGTATAGCACTATCCAATTCACTGTGTTGGCTTCCTTTTGGCATTTCTGTCAAACTCAGGCGCATCTCATCATCCAGACTGCATGCCCCCAAATCTCAGCGACAACTTAACTAGATCCACAGCGAATTCACCGTGATGACTCGAAGCCGATCCTAGAACTAGGCCGTGAACTAGACTAGGAGTTTTGCGAATCCCGTTGATGCATTACATCCCGTCTCAGAGATGCTTCAAAGACCACGCAATATACTGAGTATCCAAAGTTCTCCCCAACTGCCACAAGCCACACCGAATTGGACCCCCTATCACTATCACCATACCCCTATATTGAATAAGCAGCTCACTGGGTTTTGCCAATTCAATTACAACTTCGTAAGTGAACCTCGGAGGAACTTTTCTTGTTTCGATCACATGAAAAGTCCGAAACTCCTTCCTTGGGGCCAGAAGTGATGACTTATAAGCTTCACACGCTTAAAGTAGTGGTAACTAACACAGAATGTAGCAGTGGAACAAGACGACAGCTCTGCTTGCGGCTAAGTGGGAAAAGACGAGTTAAGTCCTCCCGTTTTGTCGGCTTTCGACTTAGAAATGGAAACGAAGTACTGACTACGACGTTGCAGGTGCCCAACGTCGAAGCCATAGCCTCAAGCGAAGCATGGTCAAGCGATTGGCCTCTCGAAAGAACGACGTTCCCGATCACGTTAGCCCGAGAACGAAGGGCGCCTCGGCTGTGGTAAGGCACCGAAACCGAGAGGTTAAACAATAGCGAGCTCACAAGTCTTCAGGTAACGCGAGTCTCGGCGCATGGCGGAGGGCCACGCCTGAGCGCTGACGTATGCGGGGAAAGTTCAAACCAAGCATACGTCGGGAGGGACCAGGGAAACCCATCTGATTGCGGACTTGCCAGAAACACCGACTCTATGGCGCGAAACAAGGCGGCAGTCGCTATTCAACGATCCAGGAGCGACCGAAAAGATCGGGAAGGAGATAGAAGACTGACGGCAGAAGAATACATTGCCCACAGAAAAGAGATCGCTGTCGAGCGGGTAATGGGCGGGTTTCAGAGGTGGCTCGACAAGAGACTCGCGATCATCTCTTACACTATCGAAGCTTCTGAAGCCTCGGATGATACTGGTACTGGTGCTCATACCACCACAGGCTCCCAGGGTCGGGATACGGGCGGGAAAAGGTCGGGGGGAGCGAGCGGCCGACCGAAGCGTCAGTTGAGCGATAATAATGACCCAGACGACCTTGCTGGAGGAGGAGATGATAACGGGCAAGACAGAGGGGGCAACAAACGTGCTAAGAAGGGTAAGTGATTATTCATGCCATCGGCTCTCTATTTGAGAAGCACCAGGTAGAAGAGCCGCCTGTGCACTTGTCCAGGCTCTCTCTGATTCTATCACGGACGTAATACTAACTTTTGCTTCACTGAAGACACCGATCCTGAAGAAGTAAAGCTTGCTTGTCCTTTTCATAAGCACAACCCGAAAGCGCATAAAAAGGAGCTCTGTATGAAGGGAGGGTGGAAGTCAATTCATCGGCTCAAGTAAGTTTCTTCAGGCGAAGACATGTCCTCGGTAATTATGGCTAATAAGGGGTAATTTTTTAGGGAGCATTTGTATAGAGTGCACTTGTTACCCAAACACAATTGTCCAAGGTGTAATTTGTGTTTCGAGAATGACAAAGAGCTCCAAGTGCACCTGCGAGCCGATGAGCCTTGCAAGAAATCGAATGTGGCCCCTGAGGAAGGTATCGACCAGGACACGGAAAGAAAGCTTCGGGAGAGAAAGAGGCACAACTCAGGCCAAACGGAGACGCAGCGGTGGAATGACATTTACTTGCTCCTATTCCCCGGCGCGGATCGAAACGCAATCCCAAGCCCATGTATGTTGACCCTAATAGCTACCTAATTAAGCAAAGGAGAGCACTGACGCTGAGAAAGATCCTGATCATGACGAAACTGCCACGCGCTCTAAGAATCTCGAACGCTATAAACGAGTGGAGAGTCGAATCAAGAAAGAACTTCCACGACTGGTCAGGCAGCGAGTAGAAAGGAAATTCGAAAAAGTTGAAGCCGACATGCTGCACGACATCAACGACATTATTCGTAATTGCCTTGCTGACTTCTTCAGAAACAACATGTCCCAGGATGAAGGATCTTCGACGACTACTCCCCAGACGGCGTCGAGGGCGACCACGCCGGTCTTGACGTCGGTAGAAGAGCCTCGTGCCCTGTCGTTTGACACCACGTTCGAGCCCAATATCGGCGTCGACTACCTGCTGGATGACCCTGACCTGGGATTTGGCGGCGAGCTCGGTCTCTTTGACTACAATCCCCAGTTCATCGACAATGGTGTGGATGGATATGGTGTAGATAAGGTGTCATCGGATTCGGGGTATGTCTCAACGAGCACCATCACAGGTTTTCGCTGAGGGCTATTTGCTTGTAAGTTGGTGTAAGGAACTGTAGCCTGGTTTACTTTGTTATCAGGTTTTGAAAGCCGTCTGTCCCTTTTGATGTTCCCTTTACATAAAGCGAGGCCATCTTGGGAATGGTCTCGCGACGACATTCCTGCAGTTATAACACTTAGTTTCTGGATCTCTGTAGTTTATAAAAGGCGATTAAATCTACCACAGTAGATCTAGCAGCTCTGTACCCTAAGCGACGACTGTTTGCGATATCGTGCCGCAAACCGTGAAAGAATTGCCGAATAAACGCTTCGATCGTGAGCTGCATCATCAATGACGCGAATATTGGCCGTAGGCAGACTTATTAGGTCATATCTTCTATCGATGTCATGTCCTCATTCTTCAAGAAAAGGGATATTCTAGCATATTTGACAGATCATTCATAGGACCAAGGCATGATTGCAAGTGAGGTCGCCAGAGGTCGATATACTTTGTTGGCCTGTCTCATGCCCAGGCACTCAAATTCCGGGCAGGGACCTTTCGTGTGGGGTGGTTGCTGCAAGCCTCAAGCTCAATACGAAGATATGAGCTGCAAGCGATTCGGTCTACCTAGGTAACTATGACGCATGTCTGGGTACCTGAGTGTTGCATTGCCTAAGGGGGCCTTGAAAGACATATTACTTGTTCCCATGCGGCTGGTGGCGAGCAGATGCAAAGCATTTGTTAGCCGCGGTAATAATAGCAACATGTTGTGTGGCTATGAGGCGTCTCGTTCCTGATCTAGTGATCTGAGACTCACCACATGGGACGGTCCAACCGCCAGATCTTCAGGGGATTGGGCACCAATGAGGAAATAGCATGAATGCTCTCGAGCACTTAGTATTGAGGGATATCATATAGATCCACAAGGCCCAGCATACCAGGGACTACATTTTTTCAAAATGAAGTTTGGCTGCAGCACAGTCTCGTGTTCAAATGGTAGATTACTTGCCTTGAATGATACACACGATCTGATTGAAAAACCGAGTTATGTCAAAATGAGGTTGTTTGATCTGATACTAACTCATGTCCATATCTAGATATGGCAAGTACCTGATCGATACCTACCTACTGTACCTACATATATGTAGGTAGAGATAGAGCAACGGGGGAAGTAAGTACTTACAAGACGAGTATAAAGGATGTCTGTACCCTCCTAGGACCTACCTTAGGTCAACGTAGTGGTGCAAGACGATGTGCAGCCATATGACAAGCCGTTAGATATCTTGCCATCATGTGATGTTGGCTAACTTGTGTTTGAGGAATCGAGCGTGCTGCATGATATCGTGATGACACCGCCCGGGTTCTGACCTATTGATAGCACAAAAACAGCAGGGGTCCGATAATTGAGTGGCAGATCTGGATAACTAGGAGGGAAGGATCTGATGGGGGGATTAATAGCCCTACGTGGGTGTTTGCTATCCCCATTTTCAAGCCACAGATCCCTCAGCCACTTTCACATGCCACACTATGTAGGTACAGTAGGTACCATGTGCAGTCCCTGTGCACGCTAAATCGAAGATCGATTCCCCCAGCAGCTAGTCCATGCACGGATGTGCAGCTGTGGTGCACTGTGTTTGATGTCAACTTGGAACTTGATGAATTGCAGCAACTTCAAGTTATTGCGGCGCTAAATGAGTGCTCAAATACCTAGGCAGTCGCAGCTCTGGTCCCAGGCTTCGGTGCAGCAGTCAACCTGAGGAAATCGCCCGATCTGGGCGATGTACCCACTAATTTCAGGGGGGCCTGGCGCCATTTGATGCTCCCCTGCAGCAAGATGCGCTACTTCATGATGATCAATTCTCCCACCAGCGACCTATCAGGTTATACCTAGGTACTTCTATAGATTAGTCTAATAAGTGCCTATCAGTTAGACCTCGAGCTTCAGGTGTGCGTGCACCTATACCATGTCCCATTCCGCACCATGCAACTCTTGGTCCAAGCCGTCCGTCTGTCTGCGATGGAGGGAGTTGGTATAACAGGAGAAAGAGAACAAGGCACGTCTTCCCTTTTTGTCCTGTGCTTGTGGCGTCATTGTAATGTGCTTCGAACAAGACCAGACACTAGACGCCATGCACGTTGTTGCTTATACTTTGGTACATGTGGTTGGCCTGGTACACGGTACATGACTTGGTGGGCTCTATCCAGTGTAAGTACTATAAAGTGTTTCTTTAAACACTCGTGCACTGGCGAGGTATTGCAGCTGCCATGTGCACGCTACGTCTACGGCGCGCGATACCAAAGGACCAGACGTAGGTAAAATCACAACCAACACCTCCTCCTCGTGATGTCTATTTACAGTTGCGCCCGTAAACCCTATTGTGCCCGGCCTTAGACTTCTGCCGCTAACAGACACTACAACTCTAGCTTGATCCCTCCCCGGCTGCGTCTAGTCCGGGCGTCCAGTCCGGGCGTCTCTCTTTTGCCATCACACTTTCAATCCGATACCCTCGATACCCTCGCCCAAGAAAAAATAATCTCCCATCTTGGCATTTTTCCCACCACGGCAGTGACGTTGCCCCAGCATCAACCATCACCTCCCTCCCTGCCATTGAACTCTCGTTTGCGGCGGACAATAAATAGTGCACACCGGCCGATTGCGACACGAGAGGAACGCAGTACCAGCAGCAGAATACCATAAAAGGGGGACAGTGGGATTCAATGACACGCAAGTGAGACTGGACACACGGATCCATTGGAGGCTCAAGGGTGCAAGTCGTTGGCAACGCAACCTCGATCTCGACGTCTCGTCGCACCACGGCGCACAACGCACAGCACACGGCACACGACGCAGCGCGTACATACGCACCCGCGCACCCACGTATACGGTTTGCTTGCTGTTGAACCGTCAACAATATCGCCGCCCGTTTATCCTACTCGCTCGCTTGCCTGCAGCGGGCCAGCGGCCGCTCAAGCAACCGATTGACCCCCCCTTCTCCCGACCAGCCTCCCGCCTCATGCGGTTGACCGACGCGCAGCCTCCGTGCGACCAACCGTCCCAATGCCCTGGCGACCCTTGCCTCGTATCGCCTTTGCTGTCGCAACGTACCCTTTCGAGACCGAGCTCGACGAGGAGCTGCCCCTTGAGATCGGCGATGACCTCTACATCATTGAAGAGACGCCCGACGGCGAGTGGCTGCGTGGCTACTTGCTAGCGCCGCCTTCACTCCTCGCTGGCCTGACGTCTATCAAGGGCCAAACCCTCGAGGCCCGTGTCTTCTCAGGCATATTTCCTCGCAGCTGTGTGGAGATACGTGAGGTTCTAGGCGACGGCGACGGCGACGGCGGTGAGAACCAAGATGGTGAGACATCCTTTCAAGAAAGCGACCAGAATACGTCCCAGCGCTGCAGTGACTCGGGGAAGAGTGGAATCGTTTCAAACAATGGAAAGCGAGACCAAGAGGTGGATGACAGGAGGATAGAATCTCATCAGCAACGATCAGGATCGGGCCCCGAATTCTCTCAATATGCTCGGATATCTAGGACTGTTGGTGCAAGTTCGCCTTTGGGGAAGCCACCGGCCCCGATCCCTGTACTGAGCATGGGCGACGAGACGCCGATGTCCATCAATGAACCTCTAATCGATGAGATAGCCTCTTGCCTACGAGAATGGCACTCAACCAACTTCCACGAGTTACTCCTAACCCAACAATACGCGAAACTCGAGAACGTGTCACAATTGATCCAGACTATTGATTTGGCACGGCGCCAGTTACTCCACAGCCTCCTTACGGATCGCGAAGCAGCTGCTCTACGAGAGAAAACCGTCTGGGATTTGGTGCGCGGAAACAAGTTATGCGGCGGAGAAGTCATTGTGCGAGATCCTGCCCAACGCGGAAAGGTCCTAGTCAGTAAGGACTCCGTTATAGATATTACTAGACTACAATCTGTTATGAGTCTACTCGATGGTCCACCGCTTCCTCATGTCGAGTCTACGTCTCTGCACCATTTGATGGTGGACATCAAGAGTTTTGCCGGATCTTCAAATGAGCCTGCTACCCTGGATCTGTACCTAATTGCCAAATCTGTCGGGGGCTCGTTAACCACGCTCACGGAGACGTATACAGTTGAGGTGCCTCCTGGCGGTATCATGGGCTACACGGCCAGGGATGCACAAATGCGCACTTTGTTCACGGACCTGACTTCGGCTGATATTGGAGATGGGCCATCTGTGGATTCGGAGTTGTTTCTTGTCGTCAAGGTCCGCGCACCGCAGCAGATTACTGCAGGAAAGCCCTCGTCGAGGTCTGGCCCCTTCGGACAGTCGAATACCTCATTCTCAAAGGATAAACCACCCTCTTCCGCCGGCGCAAAGGCTTCTAGGAGAAGTTTAATGTGGGGATCAACAAGGTCAGCGTTCTCTCGGGGAGGAACAAAACTCGATGCCCTATCCGAGCACCCTGATGAACGACTTCACAGTAGCGGAAATCTCCCAACACGAGACGGTGCAGCCCCTCCCAGCACCGCAGGTTCTGCTTCGGGACGCACCTCGGCGGAGGGCTCACAGCAAATACAGATTGCTGTCAGTCGGTTAGTTGGTGCTGGCGTGCTTAATCTTAAATCTTTGGTGAAAGAGGGGGAAGAATCAGAGCAGGTAATCACAATCTGGTCACCGAGCCCAGTGGTAGGCTCTGAAATGCTTGACACGACCAAAGGCTGGGATAATCTAGTCCGTGACATGTTAGACAGCGAGTCTGGCCACTACGAAAAGTCAAGAAGGGCGGAAAGGCTATTAGTTCACTTGAAACCGTTTGACCATTCCGACGCGGATGTACTTATCAGATCAACTCCTACACTCCTATCCGCCATTAACAAAACCAGCAAAATGGGGTTCTCCGGAGCGCCGACAAAACCGCGATCCGATATCTATATCACCATCAACGAGGCTCTTTTAGCTCGACAAAATCTCATTTCACGGTATGGGGGAAGTGCCACCCCCTTATCCGGCAACATGCTCGGGAACAATCTAGTCGTCTCAGTAAATGTGCGCCGACAGTCTGGGGAGCGAATCGACTCTTGTATTTTTCCATCCTCGAACTCACATCCTTTCACAACCTGGACGTCCTTCGCTGTTCAACGTGGCGAACGATGGAGCCAGAGTTTACGACTATCTCTCTCGCCCCCCGATGTTACAACTTCTCATATCGTGCTCACAGTATCAGAGCTACCGAATACTCCCTTTGCTATGGCGTATTTGCCTCTTTGGGATCATCAGGCATTCATGAGTGACGGCTTACATTCCTTGTTGCTGTATAGAATTGACGAGTACACACAAAGTGCGAGACCAGACTCTACAGGCAAGGGGGGGTATTTATCTCTTCCCTGGAGTGCACGTATCGACTCATCTGAAGTGACGGGCCCGCTTGCGGTTCTCCGTGTCGAGTCGTATCTTTGCAGCACAAGATTTTCGCAAGATCGCACAGTTCTCGGTCTGCTGAAATGGAGGGACGGCCCGAAAGGCGAGGTTTCTACCCTATTGCGTCAGCTCATGTTCGTGCCGGAAATCGAAGTGGTCAAGCTTTTGAGTGATGTGCTCGACTCTCTCTTCGGCATTTTAGTTGAACACCAAGGAAACGACGAGTTCGAGGATCTGGTGTTCACTGCGCTGGTCAGAGTACTTGGCATAGTTCACGATCGGCGGTTTAATGTGAGCCCCTTGGTCGATCAGTACGCAGAAAGTAGATTTAACTACCCTTTTGCGACCCCATGTCTGGTTAGGTCATTCACAAGGTTGCTTACAAAACCCACTGAGCCTGAGACAGCTCGGAAACTTCGTGCGACTTTGAAAGTTGTCCGACACATCCTCAAGTTCATCACCCATGCGCGAGGGCAGCAAAAGGTTAAGGAGGCTGGGATTGGAATTACTGGATCGACTCCTGGCTTTACGAGACATTTGCAAAGCATTTTTAAGGCCCTGGACTCAATGATGCGCAGTACTGCACCCGTGCTTGTCGGCAGCCAAACTCTAGCTGTCCAGCATTTTCATACCTGGTTACCTGAGCTCGCAGGCTTACTGACTACTGAGGAAATCCTCCACATTGCCATAGATTTTATGGACTCATGTGCCTTGGTGAAAGGGAAGCTGGTGCTTTATAAGCTCATACTCATTATTAATTATTCAAAGTTGGATCTTTTCGCTCAGCCGGAACAGCGATCAGCTCTCAGTGCTAACACGGTCAGATGGATTGCGCCTCATTGGGGCCATCCTAATGAGGTCACAGAACAGTGGAGAGACCAAGTCCGACTGTGCTGCTCAGTACTGGCCAGCCAAATCCGCTATCTGAACTCAGAGATTCCCGATTATATACCAAAGATAGTAGACTCATTCCTGGCCGTTCAATCTGCCGAGCGGAAACCAAAGGACCGATTTTCACTTCTCTTCCCGACTTCATACCCGTTTCCTAGCAAACCGCTACTAGGTGAACCAGTTTACTTCGACGAGCCCTTGATCGAACTTTCTGCCTTGTTGTCTGCATCGTCGAACTCACCTAACGGGATGCAGCTCGAGCTATCTGTGGACGATATCACAACCGTGTTAAAAAATACTCTTCAAGTCCACTTGAGCATTCTCCAGGGCGAAGCTTTCCCTTTAAATTGGCTCAGTGTCTACACTTATCATCACAAATCCACCATGAGGACTCTGCAGTATCTTGCTATCATTCTCTTGGATTCAGCTTTGCCCGATCCCGATGACGCTGAAGACTTTGACACAGAACTTTGGCGTTTGTTCTTCATGACCTTACTCAAGCTCGTAGGAAGTGGATGTTTGGCACTCGAGACATTTCCAGAGCAGAAGCGAAGGGCTGTCTGGAAGATCGCCGGCGATGTACGTAAGGATGGCGCTAAACTGCTCAGGCACACATGGGAAGCCATTGGCTGGGAAACAAGCCCTGATGAGCGGATGCGCTACGGACTCCCAAAAATGACAAAAATGGGCGGCTACCAAGTTCAATATGTACCGGCGCTCGTGGGCCCGATTGTTCAGCTTTGTCTGAGCGTCCATGGGGATCTCCGAAAAGTCGCGGTTGAGATCCTACAGACCATGATCGTCAGTGAATGGACTCTGAGTGAAGACTTATCTGTCATCCAAACCGAGATGATCGATAGCTTGGACTTGTTTTTCAAAGATCAGGCGATGACGGAGAGCATCATGCAAAAGCTCTTCATTCATGAGCTTCTCGAGCGTTTCGACTCTTTGTCTCATATCGAGGATGATCCCCTCTATACTGCTCTCAGAGAGTTGGTTGAAACGCTTGATGTTTTCCTGGATTTGTTGGTAGCTGTCCATAGCGGCGACGGGAGTGGAGAAGCCTCTAACCTAACGAACCGCCTTGAGTTAATGGGGTTTCTCCGAGACATGCATAAAGTAGATATATTTATTCGATATGTCCATCAACTTGCCACATTACAACGTGGCATAGGGAACCATACGGAAGCCGGCTTGGCGCTACGACTCCATGCGGACTTGTATAAATGGGATCCTACTTCCATGACGCCTGCGCTATCCGAGCCGAATTTCCCGGAGCAGTCGCATTTTGAACGGAAAGAGCGCATTTTCTTCGAGATGATCAAGCACTTTGAGGATGGTGAAGCTTGGAGCAGTGCTCTCGCCGCCTATAGTGAACTTCGTACACAGTATGAGGGAAACGTCTTTGATTTCGCAAAGTTGGCAAGAACAGAGAGGGCCATTGCCACTATCTACGAAACGCTAGCCAAGGGCGACAACCTTATACCGAAGTATTTCAAAGTTGTGTTCAAAGGGCTCGGCTTCCCCATTAACTTGCGAGACAAGGCATATGTGTACCAGGGGTCGTATGGGGAACGGACAACTGCGTTCACAGATCGCATGCAGGAACAATACCAATCTGCGCAGATTCTCACCAATGGAGACGTGGATAGCGAGGTTGAAGGACAATATTTGATCGTCTCAGCAGTTTCTCCACATCGCGATCTTCAACACCAAGTCTTCCAGCGTGCTCGTGTTGCACACCCAATCCGTGACTTCTTGCTCTCGAGCAACCCCCAGCAATTCTCGGTATCTTCCAAACGCAATACAAGCGGCCCAGTCACAGAACATTACGCCGAGAAAATCGTGTACACCACCAGCGAGGCATTTCCCTTGATCTTGCGACGTAGTGAGATCATTAAAGTTGATCACATTAAGTTGAATGCTAAAGAGACAGGATTAGAACGAATTGTGCGAAAAACTCAAGAAATGACAGCAGTCGAACGACAGCTGGCAGATAACGAAGACAATAACGATCTTGCGCAGTTGATGATTGGCGCAATTAGTATTTCGGTTCTTCCTGACTCGGAAACTAGCGTTGCGTGTTACCGGAAGTTATTGCCTGTTGTTGACTCGGAAGATATAGATGAAGTGGAACCCGAGCTGAGTAAGCAAGAGAATGCTATTAGGATTGCACTGGTTGATCACGCAATCATGATCAAGCGTTCTCTTACCAGCTTTTCGGGGAGCTCGACTCAGATTCTGGCGAAAGGTTGCCAGGATCTGTATCCACGTAAGTAGGGATAGCAACGTTGTTGGACATCCATCTTCTCTAACTTGTATCGCAGAATTCTTATCAACTTTTGCACCAGAAATCGCCATTTTTGCGCCACAGAGGGATACTAACTCTGGGTCTTCGCCGACTTGGCAGCGGTCGTCGCCCACAAGAGAGAGCAGACAGATGAGAGGAAACATACGTACCTCGCTGACAAATGGTACTGCCATAGTGGAAGAAGCGTCCACCGTGCAGCCGATAGCCCTGCGGCAGCGTGGCGCTCGACTCAGTTTCCTTGGTGGCAAGACAAAAGGCCCCCGACAGTCAAACGGAGAAACCTCGAGTTTCACCCAAGTGACTGGAGAGGGTAGTGAATCCAACAGCCAATACAGCAAGAACAAAGATAACCTGAGTCGAATATTGCGTTCGCAGTCAATTGATACCTTTAATTCAGGTTCCAACCACCATCCTAGGAACGGCAGTCTTGATGTCACGGGATCGGCGTCCATCCAGGACCGTTCACGCAAAAGCAGGGAGCTAGTCGACATTGTGGAGGGAGATTTCAGTCGCTCCGTCGAAGGCGGCGTTTTGAGAATGGGATCTGTCAGAAAGCGATTAAGCATGTTGAAACTAGGGAAAAAGCCGAGCAGATCTAACGGAATTGTGGGAGGCGTACATGAAGAAAACTAATGATACCAAGGTGAAGAATGAAGGACTCAGGTGCAGTGGATCCTCGACAATTACATGTCACAGCCGGTTGATCGAACCTTGAAGCCTCTAGGATACCAATAAGTTTTGAGTTGAGCCCCTACAGTCCGGCGCCCTGGATAATTCCCCGGGGAGAAAAGGAGCGAAGGAGTTACATCGGCTTGTACAGCATCGGCGAAAGCAGCGGGATGCTGTTGTTTTCCAGACTGTTTGGTGCGAGGAAAGTGCCCAGTCTGCAACACTGCCGACGGGGGCCATGCTTTTGTCTGAATTTACATCAGGCCATACCCAAGTGGTTTAGCCACGGAGTTCTTGTGTAATTGTTATGTGTCGATCTGCACGTCGGTGGATTGTCCGAGGCACATATCGTACATATGTCTACATAATGTATAAATCTTCGAGTAAGAAAACACTCATCCGACGTGGTCGTGGGAACAAGCCGTGACAATTGTGCCGGTCGGAGTTAAGGTCTCTTGGCAAGGCAGATCTCCCAGCCCGGCCAAAAGACCATACCCGGTTCTACAGCAATATTGTCAAAAGCAAAACCGGGTAAATGAATTGCAGCATGAACTTGTATCGTGTGTGACGATGCCGTGGCTACTTATGTATTTGTATTAACAGGGATGTGCTGACAATCCGAAGCGCACCGTAAATTAGCCAGTAAGGCATAGGAGGTATGTTGATGCATGCAACAACCACGTTGGCTTGCGTCCTGCTGTAGGTATTCTTCGGTATTCCCGTGCCTGTACCCAGACGTGAAGGAAAACTACAAATCATTTATTAAGCTTTCTCGAATCTACAATATTAAAAAGGCGGCATATATTCAGCGATTAGCTACTCAAGTACCTAGGTACGTTGAACTACCGAACATGGAGGTGACGAATCCGACTAGGTACGCGTACTGCCTGCCTCCCTATCCCCATCCTTTCATACCAAGGCTTGAAAAAAGGTGAGTTTACCTTGCAGCAATAGATCTCAGGATGGTGTGATCTGCCTAGTTTCCTAGTGAGATCAAATGGGTATTCCCTCTCCGTGCTTTTTAATACACTAAGTGTGCTGCTTGCATGAGAGGCACATTGACACGTTCCCTACACAGGTTGGGATCGGCTCTGGGTCTTTATCTATCGGATGCAAGCAAGTATGGAACCACCTAGATAGATAGTAGAACATGAAGTGTTGGAAATGTAGGATTGGCTCGACCCTGCCTGCACATCGGTGTGGAGGACGAGAATTGACGAGAATACGTTTATATTCTCGACGTCTTGTTTAATCGGGAGCAGAAAACCGAACCCATAATAAAATAAACTTGATCCTCCTATTTTAATGAACTCGGATAGGCGGCGGGTTAGCTACCTCTAGTGTGCACTAGACTTAGTCGTGATAAAACTGATAAGCTACCTAGGCTAGGGGGCAACTAGTGTAGCTCCGTTGTCGATCTGTTCGCTCCTTGGCTTGTCTAAGCGGCGCATGAAAGAGTGGGATATTGGTATATTGATGGGAAATAGGGGAGGCTTAAGGGAGGATCCTTATTCTGTTGCCGTTGGCGCCTCAAGTTTTTTTTTTTTTTTTTTCTTCCTCCCTCCAGCGGCTACCCTTGACGATAAAGCCCTAGACAGCACTTCGGTATCAAGTGAATCGTAATCGTGTTAGTCCCCGTTTTCCCGCTCGAGACAAAGACACGAACTCCTCCTCCAACCAATAGCACAAGGCACATCAGAGACGGGCTGACTGGATAGGTGCCCCCGTATGTCATCAGCAATCCAAGCCAGGCCAAGCTAGGGCTTATCATAGCGTTTTTGTCACGCCGCTTACCTGGATGGCGGAATGAGCTGAGCTCATTATTTCGATAGGCGCATTTCTGGGGCTATCATGCAGTACGGTAATGTAGTCTCACACTCACATGCTCGTCCCGTTGCCAAAATCCTCTATCCGTCGTTCGGTTTCGTAAGCCTCAACGTGTCTCTACCGTGGCATACATAGTACTTGCATATAGACCGGCCCTGTGCTGCCTACATAGCACTGCTGCGAGGGGACAGCACAGCACAGTTGGCTTGACTCAGTAGTTATTCATTCGCTGCAGTTGGGAGGCACGGCGCGATTGGCCAGAGGGCCAGCGAATGGGTGTTCCTGGATAGCTGATCTACCGGCTTGGCGGGTTTGGCGGTTCAACGAATAATGAGGGTCCGAGTAGGATCGTCGTGGACACTACACTTCTTAGTGCCAGTCCTAGGTAGTACCAGGTGGGCACTAAGCCCGGCAGGGGCATAACATGGGCAGGACATGGGGCGCTACATGGGCACTGAAATGGGGCCAGCACCCAGCGGCATGCCTGTGGGCGGGCTTGTTACCGCTGCACTGCACCGAAGTACGGGGGTCCAACTGAAATCTTTTTGCGCTGTCGAAAATGAATTCTTCTATCTGGTCTTTTTATCTCCTCTGCCTCTACCCCTACCCGCGACCTGCGACCTGCTCTGTACTCCTGTACTTGCTCGCAGCATGGCACTGTAGATATCATCCGTGCCATCAACACCGCCGCCTCTTTTTCTTCTCTTGCGGCTTGTCCGCCAGCCGTTTTCTTTGTTTCACATATAATTGGACTGCAGCGGCACACCCGACTTTGGATATTACCTCGCCCCTTATCATTGCTTTAGGGGGCCTCTACGTTTCCCCCGTCTCCGCCGAAGCCGACGACTCGATCGTATCGCGCGGGCCAGCACGGTGGCTGCTCGCTCCGGCGCGCCTACAGGGACGCTCATCCCATTGCAACCCGACCAATATGCTTAGGAGAGTCTCGTCGACTGAGAGGTAATAGCAGCCAAGCTGTATTATAATGCGAGCCATTCCGAAGCGGTTGTTGCCCGTCTTCGGCCGCTGGGGCTCGGTGTTCTTCGCCGCCCTCGTGGTCTATTATCTTATCCGAGCCCCCATTTCCCTGGCATTGTCGTCCTCGCGGTCGAACACTGCAGCCACAAACAACCGACAGAATGCCCAGGGCGCGTCTGTCGGCCCCGCGGCCCAGGATGCCCGTAACCAGAACCCCCAGGCGCCCTTGGGCGATGCCGCGCGATACGTGAAGCACTACAAACCCGCGGCCCAGC
This sequence comes from Xylaria acuta, assembly GCA_022495125.1. Taxonomy (NCBI): domain Eukaryota; kingdom Fungi; phylum Ascomycota; class Sordariomycetes; order Xylariales; family Xylariaceae; genus Xylaria; species Xylaria acuta. The sequence goes on along the minus strand of MU383154.1, from coordinate 159,511 downwards.
GATATCCTCCCCTCGACGACCACTTCCCCTGGCTGACGAAGTCGGGCAAGTCGCCGCCGGTCCCTGAACACCACCTGCCACCGAGCCCACATGTCGATGAGGCGACGCCGCTTCTGGTGGGCTTCACCCGCAACTGGCCGCTGCTGCTCCAATGCGTGAGCAGTTACATCGCCGCGGGCTGGCCGCCCTCCGATATATACGTGATAGAGAACACAGGCACCTTCGGCGCGAACCAGCGCCACGAGCTTTCGCTGCAAAACCCCTTCTTTCTCAACCATACCGCCCTGCATCAACTGGGTGTCAACGTCATCATCACGCCGACGTTGCTGAACTTTGCGCAGCTACAGAACTTCTACCTGCACACGGCCCTCATGCGACAATGGCGCTACTTTTTCTGGACACACCAAGACACCATAGTCTTTAGCGACCAGGACGTCAAGAAGAAGGACCGCGATCATGATTGGGACCACGATCCCTTTGCTACGCTCTACGAGCGCTCTATCGGCTTAATGCGCTACCTGAATGGACCCGACATGCCACCATGGGCTACGCACTTCTTCGCTTACGACCTCTTCACGCTAGTCAATCGTGACGCATATCTTGACGCGGGCGCCTGGGACACGCATATACCTTTCTATGCAGCTGATTGCGATATGTACTTACGGCTTCATTGGGCCGGGTACTGGCAGCCGCAGAGTGAAGCTGGCCTGGTGTTTGATGTCAATGTCCCACTCAGAGACATCGGTGCATTATTCCGACTCCCAGGATCGCACGCCGCGTTCGCTGGCGACCCCGTATTTGGGCCATCGGATAAAAACCGACCCCACCGTGAGGCCGAGCTCAAGCGTGAGCAGGACATGTACAGCTGGGTTGAGAAAGAAGGTGAAGCATTTCAGCATCTGGTCGAGGTTGCTGAACGCATGCAGAATGTGAAATGGGCGGGTGAGGGCATCAAGCGCAACACCTGGCAAGGTCGCCAGACAGGCGGACTGGGCGAACCTTACTACAAGGACGCAGACGGATTCAGCTCCGGGATTGAGATGATGACAGATGCTGGCCGACGGGTGTTTGCTGACAAATGGGGACACCGCGGCTGTGATCTTCTGGAGCTTGGTATCCAAGGAACGGACGCGTGGAGGTTAGAGCGTGACTGGGACATTAACAAATCCCCTGGTAACGAGGGCGGTAACTGGGGCAAGGACTGGAGTAAGAATCCCTCGAAGCAGCTTGCCAACCTGGGTATTGCATAAGGGTTGGTAGCTGTCCTGGCACCCGTTGCCCTTCGCAAGAGACCATGCTATAGAATACGGACACTGATTTTGGCTCTCGCAGTGATGGGTGACGAGTAAAAGGAAGATCGATTAGAGAAATGAATCCATCTGGTTTTTCATGTACCAATGGCCATGTCGAGGATATGGAAAGGGAGTGGTATCAACCACCACGAACGACTTGAACGATGAACGAATGGTCATCTTACCTACCCACGTATGTACCGGTGCTACTATGGCCGACGATCATGGAGAGATCGTTCTGAGAAGAGGTGATATACAAGGCACGACGGCTCCAAACACCCGTGGCTTTGATGAGATGAACATAACATTGGCCGTACCAAGAGTCAGCTTTTATATCCTATTATTGGGATTTATGTGAGGGGGTTCATGTTTTGGGGAGTTGGAGATGTTGTCCGGCGTTTGATGGTGGTCTTCCTGCGTGTTTGGTTTCGTTCGGGGTAGAACAATTCAGGTCCATTTGGACAGAAAGAGGATTTTTGCTTGTATATATTGTATAATTAACGGACGCACGCTACATTGTACACATGTCCCATTATTAGGGAAGGTTGGCTCAATCGATACATATTCTTGAGAGATGCAATGCGCCGTGTCCCGCTTTTCTCGGAGCCCGTAGAATAGAATTGTGATCAACTTGGCCTGTCAGTTTCTAACAATTCGCAATATCAGTTTCTTAAAGCACCGTTGCCTTTTACACGTGGTCTATTTGTTCAATTGCCAAAGACTAATCTTTAATAAACCCCAAACAGGAGACCCAGATGCTCCTGGAGGAACCGCTCTTGGCGTGTTGGCAATCAGACGCCTATACCATCGATAACTCCAAAATCTGACTCATTGAAAGGAAGCAAGCAAGCATTGTCGGCAAGCCTAGCCGATTGATTTGAATGCTGCATCCTCATAGAAGCCCGAGCTCGACCCACAGAGTTTCTCTCTCGCCCAAGAACACCCCGGATGCCTTCACGTGAAAAATAATATTGCCACATAGCAATACGACTTGAACAAGAACATAGTACTGTGTCATTCAAGATATGCGGTCATATTCCAGCTTCTACGAAATGGTACGGTGGGAACAGATTCCGCCCAGGCTTACTATCATGGGACGCTTACCTTCCTTCATATTGTTTTACCAAGAACACGGCCAAGAGGACAAGACAGAAGCGTGCAAATCGGCCCATTAGGCCCACGCAAGCTTCGAGAGTATTACTCCGAACGCGAAAACTGATCTACTGGATCTACTATCCGGCAGCCAACAAGAACGCGGTGTCGGGCTCCGTGCCTCTTTTTACAAATAATTATACAGCAGAAAGATCGACGGATTTTCGTTCCCGTGCCCTTGTCGAAAAAGGCGGCCTGAAAACGAACGGGCTCCCGTCGGGAGGTGTAACGCTGGTGGATATCGGTTTAACCTACTGGGTCCCTGACGATCCCGTGGCTTTTCGTGCCGCGTATATCGGCCTTTAATGAGGCTCCGAAGGAGGAACTTGCCGGCACGTGGCTTTTTTTTTTGCCTTTTTTTGTTTTTGTTTTCTTCGTCTAAGCCAGTCTAGTAAGTACCGTACTGCTGGAGATAAGATAAGTATCCGTCCATGCAGCCAGCTGGTTGGTTTAGCTCTCTCGGCAGAGCAGGCAGGCTTCGCTGAGCGAGAGCTGAATGTCACCCACTCGCCCCGAGTCGAGTCGAGGCAGTCTTCCTCGAGGAGAGCACTGACGTAACGTATGTATGTATCTATCTACCTACGTTAGGCATGGGATGGATGGCAAAAATTAGCCTCAGTTGCATCGTGCTTACGCCTCAACGTTGAGGCTGGATCTCGGCACTGGACAGGCACGCAGGGTCCCCCTTTTCGCTCCAGCAAATGAAGACGTCCAACGTCATAACGAATGCAACTCGGGATGCCAATTCTTAGGCGCTCGTCAGTCTTAGAAGGATTCCTATGTTTCTTAATAAGATTCGTTGCGTGCCGTCAAATCAAGCCGATCTTACTGGTTTTCTTGGATTATCATATTACTATTACTATTCCTCGAGCAGCCTCTCACACAGCGAATCGGCATGCCATGTGGGGGAAATCCGCTGCTACTACATTCGCCAGGACGCGAGATACACTGCCGTTTGTGATACGCGGCAATGGATTTGTTCTCGATTGTACTACATTTTTCTTCTTTGCCATTATTAGCCCAGGTGGCGTGGAGGCTTAGAGTTGGCATCTTGGAACGGCCTATCAACTACCCAGTCACTATACTCGCGGCTTATCACTCTATTTTCGCTCACCGAATCCTTTGAGGTATAGTCGACCGTATACTTCGTTTCGCATGCAAGGAGAAATCTATTTCCGAATTGAGGTCTATGTCTTGTACGTCCCGGGCTCTAGGAATTACACTGCGGTGGGTAGCAGAGGAATACAATAAGCATGATGTAGCCCTTATGCTATGTATAGGGGCACACCTAGATCAATGGCGAGTGTCTGATTAAGCAAGAAAATAAATAAATCCGGTTTGTTAGGGTTTTCGTACTGTTGTATCATGAAACTTGCGGAGATCATGTCGTCGTTCACCTCAAGATCTACCAACATTCCTTTCTAGTCGGGTAATGTGTTTCGCCCCGACCCTGAATAGAGCTTCCAAATAAGTAACCAGCATATCAGAGAAACCTCGATAGGCCCCGTATATCACGCAGACCAGAGTTCTTAGTTGAATGCACTTCAAGGGTTATACACTCTCGGCAAGCCATATTACTACCATCGTATTGCAACGTCTGACTAGTGTGGATGGGGTCCAGAACTTCATCGACGAGATATGTATCCTGTTGCCACAGGTGCCAGCTGAATCTACATTCAATCAGCATGGGGTGAGTAATACGTACCGTGATCAGAAGTCGAGTGATAGCTGCCATCGAAATTATCCACCAGATGAGGATATATAATAACCATTATCGCCCCGATATATCTCCTATATGAAGTCGCCCATCACACATGGTTAGTACTCTTGCGGCTTGGTTGACACTCGCATTATTTGCATGACTGCCGAGAACCTGAGCCGAACTTCGAGTTCGACTAAAGCACACACTGTTTGTGTTAGACGCTTGACGTTTAATCTTATCAGTTTCGAAAAAGATATAAGGCCCTGATTCAACAATGTCCTACAATTCAGACACCGAACGGGGCGCCATAACGCCTGTGCCCGCCCCTTCAACTCTTCAAGGGACCTCGACTGGGACGGTAACTCCCACGACACAGGCCGGGTCTATCAAGAGCTCGATTTCGAACGAGAAAGAGAGTGCTGTGATCGAAGTCGTCCCAGATCGTGCGGCACTTCCAAATCAGCTGGGTTCCGAGCTGTCGCGGAAGATTCGTCGTAGGTTTCTTAGGCATGGACTTCTGGAATGAAAGGAACTAACCGGCATTAGATAAATACGCCTCATCGTACCGGAAAATATTTGGAGCAATATTCACCATCAACCTTGCCGTCTTCGTCGCCTTTCTCATCAAAGACCGAGGGAATCCCAATTCGAGAGAGGTGGGCAGTGCTGCCTCGGCCAACCTTCTGGCGTGCATCTTATTCCGGCAAGAGGAGTTCGTGAACTTGGTTTACGAGATCTTCGTGCTCGCGCCGCACTCGTGGCCGCTCTTCATCCGCAAGCGGCTCGCCAAGGTCTTCCACTACGGAGGCTGCCATAGCGGTGCCGGGACAGCCGCCGTCGTCTGGTATGTGCTGTATACCATTCTTGCGACCAAGGAATACATCGAGGACAAGCAGACGGACACCTTGATCAACATCATCACCAGCTATATCGTCATCACCATGTTCATCGTCATCTTGACGGCTGCTCATCCCGACTTGCGGCGGAAATACCACGACCACTTCGAGGCTTTCCATAGGTTCGCGGGGTGGACTGCGTTGCTGGCCTTTTGGACACACAACATCGCCTCGGCCAATGTCACGGCCAGACAATGGAACGCGAGCATCGGCTACGTCCTCATCCACTCTCCCAATTTCTGGTTCATCATCCTCACGACATCATGCACGATCGCGTCCTGGTCCCGCCTCCGGCACCACACCGTATATCCCGAGAAGATGAGCGACCACGCCACCCGTCTCCACTTCAAGTACAGGCCCATGAAGCCCTTTTACGGGGTCAAGATCAGCGACAAGCCGCTGACGGAGTGGCACGCGTTCGCGACCATCCCCGACGTGGACCCGGAGTCGGGCAAGATCGACGGCTTCAGCGTCGTGGTCAGCAACGCGGGGGACTGGACCAAGAAGCAGATCATGAAGCCCGACGAGCGCAAGCTGTGGATCCGCGGCGCCCCCCTGCACGGGCTGCTCTACACCTCCCGGCTCTTCAGGCGGATCGTGGTCGTGGCCACGGGCTCGGGCATCGGCCCGTGCCTGTCGCTCCTGTTCGCCGACGTCACGCCCCGCCGCGTCCTCTGGAGCACCCGGGACCCCGAGAAGACCTACGGCCCGCGGGTCGTCGGGGAGGTGCTCCGGGCCGACCCCAGGGCCGTCATATGGGACACCAAGGCAAAGGGGTATCCCGACATCGTGGGCGAGACGTACCAGCTCGTCCACGAGTCGGATGCCGAGGCCGTGTTCATCATCTCTAACCCGAAGGTTACCGAGAAGGTGGTTTTTGGAATGCAGTCGCGCGGAATCCCCGCGTATGGTGCGATATTTGACTCTTGAGTTGATTGAAACCGAGGTCGGAAAATAATCGAAAAGGACGAGAAACTAATAGGTCTGGTGAGGTCATCCTGGCCGCATGCAAGACTAGCATTTTGGAGCGCTGGCCATCATTTGCAAGACTTTAAGGTGCATGAAGAATGGAGAGCGAATGGCTTGTTTGCTGGACTCGGTGTTTATTAACTTGACCATAGACTGAGGCTTAGATTTCGGCCTGTGATATCTGGGATAATAGAGCGCTGCTGAAGATTCCCAACGTTCTCGTCATGTCAGATCATGATTCATGAATTACCGTCTATATCACAGTGTTTCTTGTTGCCGAGCTCGTCGTTTGTATTACAAGCCTTTTGTTGTACGTACGTACCTACCTTGAGTATATTCATTCCCAAGGTACGTACATAAGGCGTGTATGGACTCAGGTAACCAGTATGTAAGTACAGCCTCAATGTTGGTTGACCGGTACCTATTTGGGAACTTCCAGGGGGGCTCGTTGGCCAGGGGCTCTTTGCGGTCCCTTTACCGCCAATCAACTTCCGCCAATTTGGAATCAGGTCTAGAACATTAGGTACCAGCATGCGAGTAGTAGTGTGCAGCTGCACGCTTTAATACTTACCTACCGCCGACTTTTCTTCCCTTCCATTAACTCTTACCCTGCTGTAGAGTACTGCTTACATTATCTCTCTCTAGACCTAGTGTCTCCTACATTCGTCGTGTGGTGTAATCAGTAAACGAAAACTGCTGGTTTAAATCACCAAGTGCTACGCCTCCCGCCAAGATGTCTTCACTCCCACCAACACCTAAGCCGTACTCCCTGCAGCTCGCTGAACGCGTGCACAACACGACAGGCAAGGAGCACCTCACGCGCATATGTGTCGGTGGCTTTCTCTTGGAATCCTTCTGGTATGCAATTATAGAGCGAAGGATCTTGAAAACACCGACCCCGGCTGTTAAAAAAGCCATGTTTCGTGCAGCCGCAACATGGCCTATCATCTACGCCGTGACTACCGCGGGCGTTGCGTGGGCGGCATGGAGAGTCAACCAAGCTGAGAGAGCCGAGACGGAAAACAAACGAGACTATTAGGCCCACGCCTTGCAGACATCTGTGGGGGGTGAAGAAGACAAAAATAAACGTAATTCCTCTGTGGTTTGGACACCGACATCCCACGCAAGCATGCAGGGCTAGCTTCTCCTGTTTACGGTTATGCCCGTATGGTCGGCGGTTGTAGCCGCCACATGGCGATCGCGTCCATCTGGAGTGCGATTTAAGAGCCTGTTCCCGCGTCGTGCAGATTGCGACGAGGTTTCCTGGCAAACTTGAGAATCTCGTGACGTTAGCGCCAACGCACTCCGCGTGTTATCACTGGAATTGCTGCAGAACGTGCTTATGGTGCGATCAGCCCAATCGATCACGTCAACCCCAACACACATTACTGGCTCCACAGGGCTTCATGTCGACTCAACTCGCCTATAACGACCAACGCAAGCGTTATATCTAAGCACTTAGCCAACAACTACTGTGGGAAACCCTGAGAATGTGCCAGACCGGTCGACTTCAGACAAGGTATATAATCCATGAGTCCCTGGGGATTCGCCCTCATGAACGTGCATGATGTAGGGTGCACTCGGATCATTCTGTTGCTTGGGTTTGTCGACGGAGGTGCTGCGCAGGACGATGAGCAAAAACAAATGGTCGAGATATGCGGCGACGAGCGTCATGAGTGCAGTTTTTGTCTACACAGCATACGGTTTGGTTTATATCGGGGAAGACAGCCCAGCGATCTCCCGTCGCCATATGTGTACAGATACCAAGACAAGTTAGCTTCCGTTGGACCACATTGTACTGTAATACACACGCCTCGGACCATGTCTGACCTATCCACGTTCTCGCCGTTCCCGCGTCTCCCGATTGAGATCAGACGTTTGATTTGGGCAGAGGCTTTACCGAGGGGCCGGATCCAGCTATTTGCAAAGGGCGTGCCGTGGGAGGATTGGCGTTTGGGCCCACCATTGATCGCGCACGTTTGCCGCGAGTCTCGGGAGGTCGCTCGAGACCTCGCAGTCGTCCGTGGCTTTCCCACTGCTCACGACAAGCACAACGAGACGTGGTTCATCGGGCGCAGAGACGTTCTTGAGCTAGCCAGCGGCTACCCGTATCCGTTGTCGAATCCAGAGCCTTTCTTCGCTGCAGCCGAAGCTCTCGCCATCAACGCCGGCGATTTCAGAGGTGACATCAGGTCCGTCGTCAGGGATCTGATTGGGGGCACGCGGTTTCATTCGGTCAAGGTCGTCTACCTCATAGCCGAACAAATCAGTACCGCTTACTGGCCGCGTTTTCGGCCGGACCTGACGGAGCAGGACAAGGGCAAGGGCACCATTCTCGACCTGTGCGACAGCGGCGATCGGAAGAGCATCGAGGCGTATAAAGCCTGGGCGCGGACCCAGGAAATGTCCCCAGTATTCCCAAGACGGGAAGAGGTCGAGATGCACCTACGAGCGTCCCTCAATGAAATTATTGTCGGAGAACTCAATGCATATCGACATTCCACGCCGTCAGAACATTGGGACGCCGGTATGATGGATCCGCTGGTTCAGGGCACCTCTCTATCACACCATATTCTCAATCGCGATGATCCTTGGGTGCAACAGCAGTGGAAGCGTCTACCAGACTTTCGCCCTGCGCTTCTTGTGTTAGGATGGCCATAACTAAAAGAAGATACAACAATGCCGGAAACTGGATATACACGCACGTTTAATGGGCACATGACGAAGTCGGATCATACACATCTCCTGCGCAGCCACCCTTTACCTACTGCACTAGTGCTACTAAAAAGAATGATTTAACGCTCGATGGACCTCTACATCAGCGCGGATTTGGGGGGCGGAACTGGCGAGTCTGCTGCTTAGAGATATAAGTAACATAGACTTGAAGCAGCTTTGCTTTGAAGGTTGGCTGCTTCATCTTACAATCTATATCTAGACTTCTCCGACAAGAGGACATTAGTGCCGAGGCCTAACCAGAAATAATCAAAACGTTACTCGTGCCTTATTTCACCGTCCGCAACTTGGGAACTTTGTTTTACGCAGCAAGCGGCCGGGAAGTTTTCTTCGTTGATAGTATTAAATTATTAGCAGGTAATGCAGCGCCACAGCTCACCGTATGGCACGCCGCATGAGGTGGATAGGTACGGGGGGCCAGGAGTTAGGGGCTCACTGCCACACGCCGGTCCCCCCCATCGCTTTTAAAACATCAATTACCAGTCCCAATTGGAGCATCTGGACTGTATAACACTAGTCCTTTTATTTCCCGTTTATTGTTATTATTTATCGTTAGTTTTGCAGCCGTACTACAGTTGCAAAGCTTTCATGTTGGTCCTATATTGTACGCTACCTACAATTATAAGGTGTACCTTGCCATACCTACTTGGGGCAAGTGGTTAGAGGGCGGCCAGCGGCCTAGACCCTCCGTGAAGGGGGACTTCTGAATTCCGAATCCACCGCGGATCACCCTGCGTAGATCTATCAACGAACGGTCACGGTAACACATCATCTCCAATTCGGTCCCTTCTAGCCGCGAAAAGAACGTATCAATATAAGGAAACTAGATTATCGGGGTATCACTTAGCGGATTCAATCGAGCAATGGCATCTTCTCAGCAGCGGTTTTTGGGCTATCCTCGAGCACGTGAAGGTCCGCCGACGACCTCATCCCACGCCGAAGAATCGAACCCAGTGTTACGAGGATGGCCATTGGTGCTTGCGGCGCACGCGTAAGTCCTTGCGTTACCGAAAGTCATGTCCAGCGGCTGGTGCTCACACTTGGCTCCAGTGCCACTCGGCTGCCGTTCTTGGCCAAGGCGGTATGGACCAATGCCAAGTTCGGTGGTATCAGAGATATTCCGGGCCTGGAGAAGTATGATTATTGCCTCCATGTAAGATGCGGAAACTACCAGCTTTCGTCTCAGTAGTTGACCAGATGCCCAGCCTGTTGTAACCCCGTTGGCAGCCGACAGTAGTCAAGTATCTACTGGGCTGGAGGTCACACCAGAGCTCTTCCCACGACAGCCAGAGGATCTCGCCGGTCGCTTCTACTCCGCTACCGATTACCATGAACTTTACAAATCTGGGAAGCTGACGCCTCTACAAGTGGCCAAGGCTTTGATACCCCTCATCTCTCGCGAACAGGACGGGAAATATGTGTCAGCATGGTCGGAGACCCGGGTGGAATCCGTGCTGGCGGCGGCGAAAGCATCTACGGACCGATACCATCAAGGAAAGCCCCTTGGGCCCCTCGATGGCGTACCCATCGGTGTGAAGGAGGATACAGATGTCGAGGGGTATACCTGTTATTACGGGCAGCGACCGGAGCCCTCGGATCCCGCCTTCGTACCAGCAACGAAATCGCTCTGGCCCGTAGCCCAGATGGAGGCTGCCGGCGCCATCGTCGCGGGCACGCTCGCAATGCATGAACTAGGGAGCGACGTGACCGGTTGCAATCCACGCCGCGGATCACCCAAGAATTGGAACAATACTTCGTATTACACGGGAGGCTCTTCCTCGGGCGCAGGATCCGCCCTATCCGCTGGCCTGATACCAATTGCTATCGGCACAGACGCCGGCGGAAGCGTTAGGGTCCCGGCCAGCTTCTGTGGCGTTTATGGATTAAAACCTACTCTGCACCGCGTCCATGCCATGAAGTCTTCGATCTGTGTTATTGGGCCCCTCGCCGCTACCGCTGCCGACCTTACAATAGCATATAGATCGATGGCCGCCCCGAATCCCGACGATGCTATTCAGAATTCCTTTGCGCCGTCCATCCCGCCATCTCCTACGACGAAGAAGACGCTGGGCATATGTCAGGAATGGATTGATCAAGCGTCGCCTGTGGTTCGTGAGAGCACGAAGCAGGCCATTGCTTACTTCGCCCAGGAACTCGACTATGACGTGGTTGATATTCATATCCCTTACCTCCATGAGGGCCAATTGGCACACAGTGCCTGGGCTCTGAGTGAGGCTCTAGATCACATCAGATCACGCCTTAGGGAGCGATCATTTTCCATAATCAACCACTGCAATCGACTGCTCTTGTCGGTGGCTGATTGTACGACAGCTGCCGACATGATCAAATATTCACAGATGAGGGCGCTACTGATGGAACACCTCGCTTTCCTCTTCAAGACGTATCCCGGTCTGCTCATTGTCACGCCGACGACACCCGAGGCCGGGTGGAAGGTTAGCCCCGGAGATGAGGCCTACGGATTCAACGATGGCAATCTCACGATTCGCATGATGACGTATATTTGGCTCGCCAATTCCACCGGTTGTCCGGCGGTGAGTGCACCGGTAGGCTACGCTGAGCCGGAGCAAGGAGAGGGCAAACTCCCCATTGGCCTTATGGCCATGGGCGAGTGGGGAGCCGAGGAACAGCTTCTCGCTTGGGCGGCAGAAGCTGAGGGCTATTTGAATGGATCGCTCGAAGGAGGTAGAGTAAGGCCTAGGGAGTGGGTGGACGTTGTCCGGCTGGCTGCTGATATACATGACCAGTCAAGTTGAGCGATGGCAACTTCATTGGCGGCCCCTACTCAAGTATCTTGCACTCAAGATGTTGAAGCGTATCTTGAATACATACGTATTGTAAGATAATTAGACAGAAACTTAGATGTATAGCATTGAATGTAAGACGGCTATTCATCTACACTAGGTTAGACAGGTTGCCTGGGTTAACTGAGCATACCGTAGTATCTTGAATCTGATAGTAAGGGGCCGGTCGTCTCCATGACCCCTGAAAGCATAGGTACCGGCAGTAGCCGTGAGGCCTGTTTCCAACAGCATCGCATCACATCACAACGTCTATTCATGCGCCATCCGGGACCATCAACGTTTGTGGTCCATCACAGTAGGGAACTGGCTATACTAGGAAGGTGTTGGTTGGCTCGTCTTGGCCGGGAACCGCAGAATACCCAAGACACCCGCTTAGCTATGGATTGATAACGAGGGTTGGCTTGGCAAGCCTTGTGTGGGGTGACAAATCCCCTATCACGCCAAGAGCCGTCGACGTTGAAAAATACGGCGTGCTGGATCGGAGCTTGGGAGTTTTTTCGCATAACGTGTAACGCCAACCTCGTTGGACTGCTCGTCATTCCCTGCCTATATACCGATTACCAAATCGATGACCATACAGTACCTTACTCCAATGTTTCATGAGGCACCCCGCGAATAACTCGACCCCCCGATACCTGTCTCAAAACAAGGCAAGTCATCATCGTCGGTTCTTTTGCCGGATGGGAGGGTGTTACCGCATGGGCTGTCTCTGGATCGTCCATTCAGTCGAGCTATGCGCCCGGCTCGATAGCCCATGTTGGCCCCGGGAGTATAGTAAGCATTCTTGAATAAGCCTCTGCGATATTCAGTCAACATATCATCTAGGCACGAGGTTGTGTTCTTGGTCGATCGGCGACCGTCAACGTGGAGTTCGAGGATGGGCACTTCCAGAGCCCGTCGCATCCTCTATCCGTCCGGTAGTACTCGCCCACGGGTTATCTGGGAGGGGGTCCGGCCTTTATATCCCTTTTTGGACGCGGTCTATAACACAATTGATCAAGACGATTATAGCTAACCCTTAACACTCCCATTATCGTCATCCTCGCCGAACCAGAAACTCCGGCTCTTCGTATGGTGGCTCGGTGTGGAGCGAGTTGTTACTCGGTCATAATAGACCCAATGCGGGAACAATCTCGAACCCCCACGGAATCTGCAAGGAAGATCTGGGCTGCATCGTGCAGCCGTTCAAGGTAGCAATGCGGAAGCATACAGGGCTTTGGACCGTGTAGATCTTGACGCTCTTATTCATAACCTTGCCCCATCGTCTTAGAATAAAGTCCTACGACTAAGACAAGTCTTATTTTTCTTGATATGTCGGTCTAGATCAACGGCCCCAATGTGATAACTTACCTCATGCCCTAAACTTATCCTTCCCACTCGTTATGGTGGTCCAACTGCCGGATGATGCATTGGCAGCTGCTGTTGGAGTCCAGATCTACTCTTACCTCTGTCTCATATGTAGCTCTTTGGTGGTTTTTCTGGTCTGCAAACATCGCGAAAGAGATAGTTGTAAGACTTCCCGTCGACAGTGTGTCGGTTTAACTCGCATGCTAACAAGAATCATGAAGACGTCGCTCTGTTCTCCTACGCAACACTTGTCAGCACTGCTGGCAGCATTGCGCAACAATTGCACACACTTGTATTATGGGAAGAAGTCAAAACGGAGCAGTTCTACTATGTACAAGACAATTTAGGAAGTCCCGAGCTTGCCATCGCAGGGCCATCCTATGGACTTGATCTGGTGCTCTTCTATATTCGTATGTGGCCTCGTCCCGATAGGATAGGAAGCACGAATAGAATGACTGACTGATGGCCGTCTCAATAGAGTACTATTGTTATAATGTGGAAGGCTACTTGACGCTCTTCTGGTATGTTCGAAGCCGGCGTATGATGTGAATTATTAGACTGAGAAAATAAATAGGGCGTTTTCTCTCGCCTTCTCCATTTTCAACCCATCGGGGTTACACCAATACCAACGTGTCAGGGGAAAACGCGGCCTCTTATCGAAAGTGGTGGCTTTTCTTCTGCCCGCTGTGTTCATAAGCGTTCTGCAACTCCCAGCTGTAAAGAATTCGACCCCGGCCTTCATAACGCTCGCGGATTTCGGCTGTGAGTGGCCCAAACATGCTGCTTTCTTGCAATCGCTGATCTCATCCATTCAATATAGTGGCTTCCAGCTTGTCTCTAGGAAGTATTCTTGTCGTGGCCATACTCGCCAAGTATATCCAAACGCGGAGGAAACTGCACCGCTGGACGGTCCGCTACCCTCTTCCGAGAGACGCGAACGGTGAAGACGAACAGGACCTGGGCTCGGAAGATAGCATCTACGACGGCTGGCTGATTGTGCGATTCGCCATCGCTTTGTTCTTCATCGAGGGTTTCCAGATATTGACGATTCTATCGGAGGTTACGCAGATCAATAACAACAAAAAAGAAGCCCAGCCAGCGGAGCCTGACATATCAGCCGCTCATGCGCGGGTTGATTTCGTGGAGTTCATACCCGGAGTTTCAGCGGGACTCTTGGTAAGTTATGCGAGTGTCACTGTTGATGGGATCCTTTTGAGAAAACTGTCCGGTCTTGAGACTGTGGCTAAAAGGTACGCGAACCTTTGCTAATTTTGTCCTCGTAGGTGTTTTTGGTGTTCGGGACAACACGGACTTGCCAGCGCACCATATTTGATTCGCTTATTCCGCGCAGGTTCCGCGCAGGGACAACATCGGTTGGCAGTCGCTCTTCAACACCCAGATTTGACCATCGGTCGAGGACTTTCTTAGCATCCCCATCCCTCGAATCTGGTTCCAGAAGATCTCCGGAACCAAATGCCTCGCAACCGGGCGAGCAGACATCTCACATGAGGTCATCATACCCACAGCTCGAACATACGGGACCTCAATCCTTAGGATCGCGGACCACGGACGTAATTGAAAACCAAGAAGTCGATAATATTGATACCTGTTCTCTCTGCAGCTCTAATGCCTCCAAGCTAAGTCCCCGAGAAGATGCCCAGGAAGGGCATTCCTCTACATGCTAGGACGTTAATTCGGGCGGGAGTTGAGCAACATGGCGCAATATTAGCCATTTTAATTTGTTGAAAATCCTGGTGCAGGCGCTTCGATTTTTTACCATCCGGCGGTCTGTTTATACCAGGGAGAGACCTCCTGGACCCCCTGGACCCCCTTCAGGTGGCCTTCAGGTGCTTCAAAACCTTGAGTACGCGAGCCACAACGTCCGAGTAGTGTAAACACATTGTGGTTGATGCTCAAATAAACTCTGACCAATGGGAGGCGTGTAAGGTTCAAACTGGCTAATGCTTGAAGTTAAATATAGAGTTTTGGGGGTATCTGATATAAACTTCTCATAAGCTTCGCCCGCCTTGAGATCGGTAGTTGAAGACAAAGCTTTCCAATCAGGAGATACCCCAAATTTAGGGCATTGCTGGGCACCTACTACCCCACTGACTAGGTGACCCACCAGGCATATAGCCCACTTCGCTGCCCTAGCACACACGCTCTTCATCTAGAATACAACGCGTTTCCCCTGGCTTTCTGGCTTCATCTTGCGGTGCAGTGCACCTGCAACATAGCGCAATACTTGCTCAACTTAATACACATCGTCACGACCTCCGTGTACTGGCTCATTTGATTCTGATAAGTCTATCTTTCTGCTGACCACCTGGCATTTCTGATCATAGCCAATCATCAGCACACACGCAGGTGGTGCCCCTTGCTCCAGTAGTGAAAGCTGAAGCGCGACCTAAGCTACCATGAATACCATATGGAGGGACGCTCTTCTTGGCTAGCCTTTGCGTATTTGGTAATCTATTTGTCCGGCCTACTTCCTCTATCGGCGAGCCCAAATCTGCGATATCAAGAACTAATAGGACCTCCCGAACTGAGTATAGTTGACAGCAGCTTTTCCGCAATTGGCACGTGTACAGAGTGCATTATTCGGCAAATCTAACTGCTCGAAAGGCACACAAAGGGCTGGCGAAGGTATCAGAACATGTTTAGAAAGAAGCATCGTAAGTACTTACCTTTAGCACCCATTGATGGAGCTCGAGGATCCATATCCGCAGTCTTACACATCTCTGCTGTTTCTTTCTTGACTGCCTCAGCGCAGTCCCCATCACCGCAGTGCGGCATACGAATCACGTTCTTCGCGTTAAGCAGAGAGACTACTTCATCCCAGTTGCTTGTGTACTTGATGTGGTCATGGTAGTTCTCTCGTGCTCTTGTAAGCATATCTTGCTGTATTTGGTCGAGCAACTTCTGAACATCATTCGCCATCTTGTCTGACGTTTGGATGGTACCCTTCTCACCAGTGTCGCGACGAACGGTCGTGATCACTCCATTGGCTGCGTCTTTAGGGCCGAATTCGATGCGTAGGGGGAATCCACGGAGCTATGGAAGAATTAGAGGCTCCCAATCATAGTTGTCGTCTGAGATGGGAGACTTACCTCGTATTCCGAAAACTTCCAGCCAGGAGAATATTGCGAGCGTGTGTCACATTCTACACGGATGCCACTTTCAGTGAGCGTCTTTGAAATGCCTTGAATGTCGTCCAAGAGCTTTTGCCTGTCGGTGTCATTGGTGCGTGCTGTCAGACCGACTGGGATCAGGGCGACCTGGAATTCGGCAACTCGAGGTGGGAAAATGGCCCCTTTATCATCGCCATGAATCATGAGCATGGTTCCAAGTGATCGAGTTGAAAGCCCCCAGCTATTTTGCCATCTAGTGCACTTATGAGATTTATCTTGTCCACATCCATTGCATGGTCACTTACACATGGAGTTTTTGGCTTTCGCCATCGACCTTGTTGGAGGCAGGATCCTCAACTGTGATGTTGTACATTTTGGCGAAATTCTGACCCAAGGCATGCGAAGTACCTGGCGTTCGGATTAGTACTGATATACGAGCAGGCCGGTTACCTTACCAGCTTGAATAGCGCGACCGTTGGCCTCAATGAAGGTCTCTATGGTTGTGGTGTATAGTGCACCCGGGAATTTCTCATTTTCCGTTTTGCGACCCTTTACGACAGGCACGCTCAAGAGTTCCTCATAGACATCGGCGTACCAGTCTAAGATTTGCAGAACCTCTTGGTCGGCAGATTCTCGCGTGAGATGAGCCGTATGACCTGTATTTGTACAATCAGTTGAAAGAGTCTCAACGTGGAAGAAAAAGCCAACCTTCTTGCCAGAGAAACTCGCGGGAGCGGAGAAGTGGACTGACGGTGTTAGCGACTCCGAGCATCAAGGAGGTCCCGGCACGTACATGCAATGGGTAAATTCCCAGCGGACGACGTTATTCCATTGGTTCCTCTTGAACGGGAGATCCCGGTGGCTGTTGATCTTGGTGGCAAAGTCTCTGTACATGGCAGTTTCACTTGTCGGGCGGACAGCAATCGGCTTCTCCAGCTTGCTCTTGCCTCCGTGTGTGACCCATGCTACCTCGGCCGAAAAGCCTTCAACGTGATCCTTTTCTCTGTTTTCCAGTTAGTGACTTGAACTCTGGTTAGACAGTCAAGGACTTACTTCTCGAGGTTCTCCTGAGAGATGAACAGAGGATAATAGCCTTGAAATGAGTAAGTAAATTGAATCCCGTGCCAAGGTTGGTTGACAAACAGTTGCGAACGCCTGAAGGGACTTGTGTTAGCGTGCATCATGGGATAGTGGCCATTGGCCTACCGATGGTCCTGATTTTTGCGTCGAAGAACTTGCGAATCTCATCCCACGCGAAAATTAGAGGCGGCTCGAGAACATAGCAGCTTAAGCAAAATGTTAGCCTGGCGCGTGATATGGCGATGCTCTCACGTATCTTGGACATCGTAGTACGACACTATTTGAGCCTTTGTAATCATCTCAGTGTACCAGAGGGAGAGATCGTGTGAGCGGGTGACGGTCAAGCCTTTCGTGTCAACATTAGCAGCCTGTTTCTCTTTCGGTTTCTTCCCCGTCTTGCCGGCCTTGCCGCGAACGGCAAGATTGGAGGATGAATCGGCCATTCTGTCGACGAATTCCGAACAACGAAACAACAGAATTCAGATGCGGCCACGGTGCGCAAACAAGATACCCAACGAGTATGTGCGAAACGGTTCTGCTTGAGTCACCCGATGATGGTGGGGTAGGGTGGGGGCGGGGCTAGGTTCCAATTGTGGCGGCAGATGAATGGTTAATCCGGCGGCCGAGCTGACTAAGCGCCGGAGTTTTCCCAGCCTAAGCAGACTGCAGGTGCACAGTTGTGTGGGGGTGCGCTGTGGCGTGCCAATCGTCTTTTCGTTTCGTACCTTATCTACCTTAGGTATCTGACCTACATAGCCTAACTCTTCTGAAAACACTAACCCAATTCCGTTTTTTCCAATTGTATCAAACCATCTCAGCAACTCAGCCACACCCTGGAGGAAGGCACTATTCGAGCTTGTATTTAGCCGTAGATGGAATTGCTCAGCATACAGGAAATTTCAGCGTTTGTTCAAGACCGGCATCTGGGACGATGGCGAGGACGCGGTGACCCCGACGACGACTTGTCAGGAGCAACCCCAGGAAGAGATACCCACAACAGTCAAGCGACGTTGTTCGAGACGCTGGAAAATCGAAGAGGATCAAATTGTTCTTAATCTTAAAAAGAAGTAGCTCGAGATCTTGTCGGGTCGCAAACGGGCCCTCTAACATTCAAAGCCTTGAGAATCGAACGAAATCGGCCATCAACTGTCGACGTCGTTCGCTACCAAAAGCAGCCCTGCATACAAAGGCGTATGTTCAATTCGTAGACATTCACCGTCGTCGCCGCAGAGAGCCCAAGTTTTGGACGTCAGATGAGATTGCAGCTCTCACAACATTGTCGAATCAACAGCAACATGACATTAATACTGTACTTACGCATAGCAGTTCTGGTGTCAACGATTTAAAGCGTATGAGCTGTTGTAAATCCAGTGGTTAAAGTGGTTTCCAACAGAAGAAGAGGATCCTTACCCCGTCGGATATGCTTTTGGAGGCTCTTCTCTCGGTGGCACTTCCAGTACTGAGTAAATTGAACGGATTTTAATAGGCTGGATGAGCTGTCATGAGCCATGCTAGCTCCAGTTGACTAACCCTGTATCATGTACTAAATTAGCTTGCATTTGAGAGTCGAAGTGCTGCACGGAATAATGTTATGCCCGAAAAGGTTGGCCCAGGGATTATAGCAGCTTGGTTTTGCAGCGCATTCTCGTAAGAACTGTTCCCGAGTCAACGATTGCTATCGATTTCTACATCGGGCCGCGGACCGTATTCCCTTTCTCTGCTCAAATTGGCGGAAATGTCCAAGCATAACATCAAGGAGTTCGATCCAGTTTACAGTCGGCCAATCCCCTTTTCGCTCTCGCTTATAGTTTGCTTCTAAGCGAGGTATACATACCAACGATTATCTATATAAATATTTAGAACTTGAAACTCAAAAATTATACCTCTTCCGTGCAATGCTTTCAGCGATTGCGATAATCAATGTAGAGGTCTCAAGCGAGAGCTCGGCGGGTTACTATGAATAAGTTCGCACACGTATTGCAGGCGATTGTACCGGTTGCGTGGTTTCTACTAAATGGCTACCCTACTTCCCTGAACATCCATGCTTGGTTGTGGAAGGCTTAGTTAAAGGATTTCTAGATTTCTTGGCTTTTTCGACCAAAATCTGGGGAAGCAGTGGAGGTAAGTACCAGTTTCTGGGGATTTGGAGACACTAGTAGAAGGTGCTGAAGAGTATTTTCAAAAGATTGAACATCTCACATTTGAAGATAGGAGCCATTCCACAAGCACTGAATCATTTTAGTCACGATTCTATTCGCTCAAAACCGTGAAGTGACAAGGTGTTTAACTAGGAGTTTAACTAGGAGAGGCCAGACAACTTGGGTGGTTCAGGATTCCTTGCGCAACAACAGCGTTTACTACTTATCTTATGATTGGATACCCAACGATGGCTTGATATATACTATCCTTGGTCTTTACATGGTGTCCATGCGGCCAAGAATGCGTGTTCTCGAGGCTTGCAGATATCGGATACTGTACTTTCAACACCCGATGGGGCCCGAACATTGGTGGATAAACTTGGAGATGTCTCGGATGGGGTCAGGAATATGGGTTCTCCAATTTCCCCAACCTCACCGAGGGCAGCCCCAGACCACGGACCCGGTTCGGCCACCACTGTGTTATAGCCAGGGTACCTCGGAGGAGTTATAATACGACATCCCCCAATAGATCTCGATCTATCTGGGACTCGTGGTGCGGCTGTCAATCAAAGGCAGGAAGCGAAGAGAATTGAGCTAGCTGCCCGCGGCCGACGCGAATCTCATCATGGCTTCGAACGCTCATATCACTACTGCCCAAAAGGTGGCCGACAGGGACCTAGAGGAGAAGCTGGGACAAAGCGCCCTATTCGAGGCGAAGCAGGCTACTGAAGATGAACACGCGCAGACCCTTTTTCAGGCGATGCGAGAAAATCGCAGGGCTGTTATGTGGTCTATTTTAATCTCAATGACAATCATTATGGAAGGGTAAGTCTACCTTTGGACCACACACGAGGGAGTCCAGTTCCAAAACACTCACCGTCCGAAGCTACGATACAATTCTTATCGGCAATTTCTTCGCATATCCAGAATTCAAAAAGAAGTTTGGAACTTACTATGGTCCCAAAGACGGCTATGAAGTCTCCGGACCTTGGCAAACTGGCCTCAATCAAGCCAGTACAGCTGGCGCTATCGTTGGTACGTTGCAAGACTCTCGGCACCCTACTCAATTCAACTACAAGTCTAATACTAGAAATGAACAGGTGGTTTGCTTAATGGTTACATTGCTTCTAGATTTGGCTATAGATGGGTCATGATTGGATCATTGGGAGTTCTCAACTTCTTCATCTTAATTGTTTTTCTGGCCGATAATGCTGGAACATTGCTAGGCGGCCAGATCCTCTGCGGCCTTTGCTGGGGCGTCTTTGCTACCTTGGCGCCGGCATACGCTTCAGAGGTCTGCCCTACAAATTTACGTGGATATATGACTACTTATGTTAACTTGTGTTGGGCCGTCGGTCAACTCCTAGCCTCGGGGGTCTTAACAGCCTGCCTTAGCATCGAAAGTGAATGGGGTTTTCGCATTCCTTTTGCTGTTCAATGGGTATGAGACCCGCTACGTCGACCCGTTTACGTTATAAACACTAACATGCGCGACAGATCTGGCCGATACCATTGATGGTAGTCTGCTACTTGGCCCCTGAGAGCCCATGGTGGCTTGTCCGGGCCGAGCGTCTAGAAGAAGCCAAGCATTCGATTAAAAGATTAAGCGGCGGAAAGACGGACGAACAAATCAACAACCAGGTTGCAATGATGGTGCACACAAACAGAGTGGAAGCCGAGGATACCAAGGGTGCGACATACCTCGACTGCTTCAAGGGAATCAATCTGCGCCGAACAGAGATTGTCTGCATCGTATTCGGCGGCCAGATTCTCTCTGGCAGCAGTTTTGCATACACACCTACATATTTCTTTACCTCAGCTGGCCTACCCGTCGACGCCTCCTTCTACCTAAGCTTGGGCGCTAAAGGAGTTGCATTAATCGGAACTATACTGTGAGTGCGCTCTCAACCTGAGGAATCCTCAGCTTCGTGCTAACTGTATTTGACAGATCTTGGGTTATGATCACCAAGTGGGGTCGACGCACGTTATACATGGGTGGGATGGGCACTCTGTCGCTCATCTTATTCGTTGTTGGTATTCTAAACGTCTCTGCCGGCACTCGGGGCCTTTGGCCGTCCGGTGGTCTCTGCGTCCTCTGGCTTTTTATCTACTCTTTAACCATCGGCCCCCTGGCTGTAAGTACCTAGATTCAAGCCCGCCTAATGCCATGCTGAACGTCTACATAGTATAGTATCATCTCCGAGACTTCGTCGGTGCGGCTCCGTCCTCTGTCGGTCGTGCTCGCACGAGTAGCGTATCAGATTATCAATATCATCTCACAGTTCCTGAATACTTACATGATAAACCCGGTGGAGTGGAATTGGAGTGGCAAGAGCGGATTTTTCTGGGGTGGTACAGCATTCCTGGTGTTTACCTGGTCCTTCTTCCGCTTGCCAGAGATCAAGGGTCGCACATATGAAGAATTAGATATTCTGTTCATGAGGAAGGTGTCTGCTAGAAAGTTCGCGAAGACTCACGTCGATGCCTACGAAACCGTAAGGGCAGACGATGGACTGGATGTGGAGCTAAAGGCATCGCACTAAATGAGCGATGGTGATATAGCACGGAGAGAAATGGCCGGGCAGCGGGCTGTAACGGGTTCTAGGGATAGCATAATTGTTCTTATCCGGCCTTACGATAATCCAACTCCAATGAAGCTTCATCGAATCGCTACATTCTTGAACCAATTATAAGTATGACAAATCGTGCTGAATGAACTGTTGAGTAGTAATTGTGCGCCATTCGAATAGGTGGTATAGGCTAATTGATTATGAATCAAACATTCCTGCTCTAAGTAATCGTGAAGGAATGGTTTCTGGTTGCTAAAGGACTTCCATTGCTTAGAATGTGCTGAATATAGGTAAGTACCTGAGATGGCTCTGTCACATGTCAACGAGCATACTATCTTAGTATCCTAGTAAGAGGCTAACAACTACCACCCGCTCGGGAGACGAGAGAGAGTCGTTTGAAGATCCCTAACTTTCTCCGCCAACTCGTTTAATTGTCACAGAGGTGATGAGTACCTTCAAATGCCCAGATGCTCTGTGACGGCAAATGCAGGCACTGGGTTTCCTTTGAGGGCTCTTGGTTAAAATTTCAAAGATTTATAAAACCTAGATAGCCCAGAGGGAACTATAGGCTTTCATACTAGGTGAGACAATCTCCCAGGACTCTACATAGGAAACTATACGAAGATCAAGATTATATAAAAGGCCAAATGTGCGCTTTCAAGGAGCAGCGTCGTATTTGCGGCGCTCTCATGTTCTACATTTTAAGCGTCTATTGTTTGACTCCACCTAAGGCCATAGTAATTGATTGAGAAGAATAATTATGGCCATTGTCCTGGGATCTAATCGTTAGAAAGCCGAGATAAATGAACCTATAGCCAGGACTTTGAGAAACAAAGTCGAAATTTGGCAATGTCGCTTTCCCAAACATGAAGAGTTGCGATCGTCAAATGCCTATACAAGCAGTGGCTGCCGTTCGCCTTGATATTCGAGCTGTAATTTCTCTCCTTCCCTGAATCTGGTCCGATTAGTTGGTATGAGCGTCTATGGTATAAAATAACTGTTTGGCTTACCTTGTATACCCAACGAAAGACAGCAGCCAAAATGAGCCCATATAAGTAAGACACCACTCCAGAATACCTGACACGTGGTAATAACCAGAGTACATAAAAGCTAGGAATGAGATCCCGACGACAAATTGACAGAAAACGAGGAACGTATTGAAGATACACCTAAGTAGAGTAAGTAAGTGGTCTGCAACCATGCATCTTCAAGAGAGCCTACCACTTCCGCAGGCCGAAAAAAACCACAGTTCCACGAGCCTGATCCCACCATACAACTGCTGTTGTAAGAGCGCTGAGGAAGAGGCCCCCAAACGTCGCCATAAGCAGATATAGATGTCTCGCATGTGCATCATATGTGTCGAAGATGCTAAGCAATATTAAGCTCACAGCAGCGGCTAATCCCGTGATGAGAGCGACGAGACTGAACCCCTGCTTCCACCGCGCATCGTTGGTAAGACCATAGAACCTCGGTGAGTAGCGTACATGATGAACTGCGAACACGGCGCCGAAGAAGCAGACTCCTGTCGCGGCGCAGCCGACAATGAAGACAGGTTGAAACGTCTGAGCAGCGATATCACTGACAAACGGTATGTCTGGATTGACCTGGCCCGGGTACCTCGGTCGGCCAAGCGATAGCCAGCGGACTAACAGGGTGGTCAGAGTCGCAAACCAGAATGTGGCTGCGAGGAGCGGAAACAGCCAGAGTCGACGATGTGAGAACGCGTCGCGGAATGTATCATACCAAAGCCGTGCCATTTTGGATAACCGGTCGTGGTGTGATGACTAATTTCGATAGATACCTATGATTCAATCGTTCTACCGTAACAAATGCCTCCAGATCCATATGGCAAGCCTCCCTTTGTAGGTATTTAGCATTGTACGTCATCGCTTCTGCTTGCGGGCGTCCTGATTGGTTGATCTCTAAAGCTTGGCATCCCGATGCTGCAAGGACGTATCAGTTGATTTACTATGGTTATCAGAAACGAGTTATAGGTGCACTGGATGCTTATTATTAACAAAAATCGGTTACTTTTTTATCACCGGTTCGTTTCCGCAATTTTTAACGCGATATTGTTGGCAAGAGGCTTCGGAGCAACGGAAGTAAATAGCGATATTGAAGCATTTATTTACATGCTGTTTAGTCGTTTGACCACTGCTTTTGCCCTCTCAGATAGAGTCGACCTATCTATCTCGTACCGGCGACCAACATGGCGAGCATAATACATCGAGTCATTAACTACCTACTATCATGGGCCTTTTCGGTAAGTGACTAGTTGAGCTCCTCACCTTACTGATGAGATCCCTTCGACAGAAATGCTAAGATATCGACTCCCCAGGCTCAAAACAGCTAACATGGCTGGAAATCCGTGGTGCAATAAGTAAGCTTTCAATTGAACGGGTCTTGGATCGGGTTTAGTCATGCAATGAGCGTAAACTGACAAGCTTGCGTGTTCAGACGGGAGATTTCATGCATGAGCAGCAACCGTTGAAGAAGAAACTGAAGCTTCTGCTGCTCTTCAACCCCATAACGGAGTGGATCGACAGGACGCACGCGATGCGACTATACATACACAGGGAGTCGCTCAAGGCGGGTAAGTACCAGGCAATCAGCACGTCTAGCTACCTCCCATATCTAGGTAACTATGAGGGATCGCAGGACAAGAGGAAAGTGAATATAGCTCCAAGGCTCAAACCAGAGGCTTCGTCGACGCCTACGGCATCAACATGAAGGACTTCGACGCATACGACAGCTTTCGCCGACTTCTTCACGCGGCAGACACACGAAAGGAATCGCGGCCCATACACAAGCCCGAGGACGCGTCCGAGGCAGTGTGATGGTAGCGGATTCCCGCATTGGTCGTCTACGACTCCATCGCCACCCCAGCATCACGAACCTGGTGATGGACACGCAGCTCGGCGCCCGGTTCGACGACGGCGGCCGTCGCGAGCTTCTGGCTGTCGCCGCAGGACTACCACGGCTACCACGCCCCCGTGACGGGCAGGGTGGCCTTGTTCCGCAGTCTGCCGGGCGACTACTACGAGGTCGATCCCATAGCCCTGCAGAGCCGCGTCGACATCCTCACGCGCAAACGCCAGGGATTATGTTGTCGTCGATACCGAAGAGGTCGGCGAGGTACGGCTCTTCTATCATTGTCGCGTTTCAAGCCGGGCGCATCAGACTCGATGATGATTTACGCGACCTTAGCATGCGGCGAATCCAGACGGCGGTCGAGGTTCGCATGAGTGTAGGATCCGCCGTCTAATACCTAATCATAAGTTGTATTGTGATCACGACGTTGGCGCTCCTGATTGATATTTGGGCGGCATTTCAGCAATAGCGTCAGATTGTGTATAATAAAAGTCAAAGTCGAACTTGAATGTTCACATGCCATTTTCTTGTACTTAATGGACCATTGTGGGTGAAGGGGACTAGCTTCTAGAACCAACAAGGATTGGTATGCTAAACTAAGCTTCGTATGGATACCAGGCAGCGACGTCTACAAGCCTAATTTTCCTATGCTCCAGATCAAGGAGGTAGCTGAGACTTCGTATCATCCGGGAACTTCCTGAACAGATCCTTGAGATGGTCTAACGGCGCAGCGAGCAGGCCGGCAACAGTCTCGAAAGGTGGCTTGTCAGGGGCCGAGGGATGGCTTCGGGTCGGGATGAACATCTTGGTGCGGCCAAAGCTTTTCGATATTTTCTCGGAATGATGCTCGTCCAGCGCCTTCTCTAGAGCAGGCAGATCGTCGTGCTCCTCCTCTCTGATATGTGCGCTGAGATCGGTCCAAAGGGCCTCCAACGTCTTGGAAAAGTTCGGGTCCTCAGGCTTCAGGTCCTGGAACTGGTATAGGTAATCCTTGACCTATTAAGACGATTAGTATCTTGTCACATATAGGCTGTTGTACTGTTTGAAGTTTAGGGGTAGAGCTCACAGTCAAGTGCTCCTTGCGGTCCTTGTCGGCCATCTCCTTGCCGTTGGGAAGGAGTCTTTCGAATGCAGGGTATACGACGAGCTCCTCGCCAATGGAGTGGCGTGCGAGCTCCCAGGTAAACTGGTTACGCCATTGAGTTTTCTCGTCGTTGCTTTTAGCGTTCTTGGTGTTGTTATAGTACTGTTCCAGCTCTCTATGATCGTGGATGATCGAGTCACTGATCTTACCCATGGTGACGGCAGTTGCGGAGAATAGCCGAGTCTGGGGGATAGTCTTGTAAACTTTACTGGCAGCACAAGATGCACTTCTAATGGATTTAACAGACATTGTAGTTAAGAACCAGGGGATTGTTATTTGCAGACAGTTGAGGCTAGGAGCGGGAATAGTTTAAGTAGGTAGAAGTCCGTGTTACATCGCCTTCATCAATCGGTGACAACCGATAGGCACAGCACAACATCACGAATCTACGTCATAGTGATCTTGAGATCTTAGGTCACGATGATTTCTCAATGCGTATTCCATATGCGTACACTATCATAATATGGGGATCAAAATATCATATTGAATATATAGCCCCGGACGATTCTTCCCATGTCTGACCTGAACGGCCAATCAGAACTCTCACTTACTAAGGCCATGTTCATATTCTGTTGCGTTCCAAGGTGGTATATCAATGTAGTAGAGAAGATGGAGGTAATTGACATGAGCCACCCGTGCGGGGTCCTTATATGCACTGTCCCATCGTATCTTCCTACAATTCGCAGTACCTATGGTGAAATAGAGTCGATCATCGATTTGATGCATAGTGTGCGTAATACGTCGAAGTTCAGTGGTTAATCTACTTCGGTGCCAAGAAGGAACTGGCGAGCCGCTGACATTACGGGTGGGTAACGTCACGATATACCTTGTGCTGTCTGCCTGCCAAACTGCCCCTGTAGGCTATCGTGCTGGTGAGTAGTCCAGGAACAACTGCTCCTTTTCCAACCGTGTATGACGCTTCGATATTAATGTTACGATAATACAGAGACCCAGCTCTATTGTCTGTCCCAACAGAAGTGCAGAGTTTGGGAGAAACTGGAGACTTCTCTCCAAGAGATTTGTTTTGCGTTGTTACGATTTCCAACTACTTAGTTTTGCGACCAATGACCCGGTGCATCAATATTCAACTATATAGATCCATTCACACTCAACTATGAATGTTGCATATTCATAAATAGTAACCGCATCGAATGTGCACATCATTGAAGCCACTAAGAGAGCCCGTTCTGTGTCATCAATTGAAAGCCTCCCAACAGTAGCAACAAGATGGGCATCGCCATATACCCTTCACAGTTACGATATCTTCCTCTCTGCACCATTTAACACGCCGTCGTTACCCTATAATTCAAAATGCATTTCAGCGATGTTATATACATTTTGAACATCGCCTAATAGCCAGACCCTGATACCCGAAAATGCTGGACGTACCGCCGCGTATCTCTAGTATTGATACAGTATTTTGCAATTTTCCCGAACGCCTGAATGCACCTTGAAGTATAAGTTATTAGAAAAGTATAATTAACTCCACGATGCTTCCAGATCACGGCATGACCCAGCCTTCCCCCTTACAAGACGCCTCCATCGCCTCCATGAATGACCCAACGCGTCCCAGTATCCAACCGGAATGGACTCGCTCATCCGACTCCTGCGCCGGAATCTGTTGCTTCCCCAGCTTGACTGCCTTCGACGCCTTACAAGTGCTCGCGGCGAGAGAGAATTGCAAGCAGTCGGCCTGGTTCTCACAGAACTCTCGGCATTCCACGAACGAGGCGTTCTCGCTCTTTACGTCAGCTGAGAGGTTGTCCCAGTCTGTTATCTGGTCCTTTATATGAGGGAAGACCATGTGGCGGAAAAGATCTCCGTGGCGCGGGAGAGACTGTTCCTGGAAGTCGGGTACGACGTTAGCTTCTCGAACCCCCCCCCGTCTTGGATACCCAGATAGTGTAAAGAGGAGCTTACTTGTGAATTCCACGCTCGGTCAAAGTCATAGTACGAATAGATATCTTCGGCGGTCATGTGGTGGTAGGATACGGCATTGTAGCACCAGAGGTGGCGGCCCTTAGTAGATGTCGACTCCATGTTTAACTCGGACGGCATCTCACCCTCGAGAGTTGGCCAAACTGGGGAGAGCTTAATATCTACATCAGACATGGCTTGCGCGAGAATGAAGTCGCCAGCCCATTGATTAATAGTGAGCTCGTTGTACGTCTCGGTATTTGCCGTATAGCGTTCTACGAGCGTTTCCATCGCAGGGTTGGAGATAATGATTCCTGCGCCCCCGTAGGCGAACACCGAATCCCCGATATTCATCTGGCGGCCAATGTAGTAGGGACGAGAAGCATCGACGCCCGATAACCAAGCCAGCAGACTGGTCCACAATACGTAAGTGTCCCCCTCGATGAAGACGTACCACTTGCTAGTGGGGTTCTGACTGTAGGCTTTCTTCGCTACCGGGAGAAACTTCCACTTGTCCAACTTCCAAGCGGGAGTGTCGCGACCAAAGCCGGTGTTGGGAGCATCGGTCCAACTAGCGGCCTCATCAGACGAGGCGATCTTCCTGCCGTGTTCTTGCAAGTGACGGTAGTATTCAAAGTCGGAGTGATGTTCCAGCAGACTAGGCTCGACTTCGTCGAGTGCGTTTCCGATGTGATATCCGGCAAATTCTTCCTCCAAGTCCGACCAGATTCCATAATGTGGGAGGCAAGGCAATGTAGTATTAATAAGCGGCGGCAGCTTCTGTTGGACTTCGTTGGAGCCCGTCCTAATGATGACAAAGATATCCTCGATACCTTCTAGTGAAGCGCATGGGCCTTGCTGCCCCATCCCGCCTAGGAAAGACGGTATCGTGATGGAATGATCAGTGACATGAGGAGCTTGCCGAAGCACACTTAATGTTCCCACGACTAATATGAATATACCAGCATAGACTATTGGCCGCCGTCGACTACCTAGCCACATAGGTCTCAGGCCCATTTCGAAGACAGATGTCAAGATCGATGGAACTATATTCAAAGATGGAAAGATGATAAATCATACAACATATAAGTGAATTGTCTAGGCCTGAAAAGAAAGGGAAAAATAAGAAATGATGATTCGGTAAAGGGGTGGTCTTGGAGTTGACATCGAATTCCCAATAGCCGATGTGAAGGGATTTTGCGTCGCCGGCGAGCTTAGTGCTGATCCCAATAGTCGATAGTCGATATCCGCTTTTCCCTAGGATATTATGGCGTTGGGCGTAATGCGAGATGCCCCGGAAAAAGAGTGCGGCTGAGAGAAGAACGGGCGACGGGCTGTCCTCGATATCCAAAAGGGCGACTATGTGCGCCGATGTGTTCAATTCGAGTACATTTGAGGGAAGGAAGCTATGTGCTTCGTGGTCAGATTTCTACGATTCCATCGAGCGACCAAGGACTTACAAGGTAGCAGTAGCACAGTACGATAGGGATGGCTGATCTACGGTGGATTTGCTGTTCCCGGCAAGGGACACGCAATTACGCAATTACATACCATGAATGAATCGGCAGTGTTACTTATTTAGTGTTCGCCCATCGGCCAACATGGCTTGTCGGCCATTCGGAGGCATATGGGCACCAACTACGTACTGTGATCGAGGGCTCTTTTCGGTTGTATTCCCTCCATAGGTATACACACTCCTATCTTCTTTTTGTTGCACCTCAGAATGTTCGCGGCACAGTGTTGGAGGAGCAAACGTCATGCAGAATGGGGATACGAGCGCCGATCTCCAGTTTGGGCTCGTGTTGTGAGTACATTAGCACGCCACTTGTGCTGCACACTACCTTCGGTACAATAGCATACCTAAGTGGGTCATAGGTGGCTTGTTTCACGAAACAACGGCCCCTGTAAATACACTACAGTACCAGTACCAGGTAGGCTACCTAGTCAGTGTGCAGCAATAGATACTTGGTTATCAACTGCTTAAAATAGAGACCCTGGTATACTCACTGATCAGCTCAAATGATGCTCAGACAGGAGGCCGAATTAGTGGGCTTACCAGGTAATCGGGACTCCTTTCCGCCGGGTAACCGGAATATCGCGGACTAAGTCGACTTGTTAGGGGGATTTTGGTTAGTTTCGATGAGTATACTGTAGATTCACTAGATTGGTAAGTTTTCTATAGTTGCACAACAAAATGGTTAATTGTCGGTAGTTGTCAGGCGGCATCGCTATTATATTCCCCAACCCCTTCACCTTATCCTGGCGCTCACGTAAGAGACTGATTAGGCAGTTACACGCGTTTTCAACCTCTTAATGGTCAACTGTCTATTGTATATGCCTACCTAATGTATATACTATAGCTGTCTCAACTTTGCTGGCATCTTGGACTGCTCCATCTCCCCGCCCCACGAGTTGAAACTCTACTGAAGGGAATCCGGGTCTATCCGCTGGCGCGTCAACGGGAAATCCCTACCTGTTGATTTGGATCGTATGCCTACCGAAAGCGCACGGAGAAACGACAAAAGGGACAGGCGGCGAACAGCAACTTCCAGTGCGCGAGAGGATACTCGCCGCCGAGTATTGTCTCACAGTATTCAAGCCACATTCAATCGTTTCTAACGATGCTCCCTCTCCCTTCTAACAACTCAACCTTGTTGGTTGGTAACGGAATGATTACACATAGAACTATTCTACGTAGAATTGGGTTGTAACTGTACAACATGCATTAGATACTGCTTCGCTTCAGCTCATATACGATTTCAAGGTAGAAAAGATGATTCAATTCGTCACAGTCCCATCGCGCTTGGCCTCCGCTTCTCGAAGTGCAGGTAATCAATCAATCACGTATGACGTGCATGAAACGCCATCAAGGTCGTGGGGCTCATCCATCCATCAAAATCCCAAATGCCGGATCCTCTTATAAGAGGCGTGGCTACCCCATATCCCGACGACGTCTAAATATAAATTCCAACTTTCCTTCACTACTGCAGTATCGCGAGATATTATTTGTGTTGACTATCGGATCTCCCATCTTTCTATTCCGGAATTTGGGGTAGAGTTGGACCGCCCATTGGCTCGTTATGCTTACTTAGATAACCGCATGCTGCATGCATGCAGGAATCATGTGTCATTGCGGCCCGAGTTGACAGCCTCAAAATCAACATCACCCAAGGCGAAGATCGGGGTTTCGATTGACTACTTGTTTATTATATAAGTTTCTACTCCATTTAGCTCTTGACGTAAATGTAAATATGCGTCTACCCTCTTTACAAGCCCAGGTCTAACCAAACCTTCTTGTCTATGTGAGTCTTACCCCGCTCGCAGTGTGTATGTCCCAGCAGCCCTTTTAAGTCTTGGTATCGTCAGGTGTGGCGTTTTATCTAACACACATTTATCTCCGTTTAGTCGAAAACAATGGCAGCCTTAATGGCGGACTTGTTGCGGATGCTCTCGAGAGCCTCGCCCCACTGCTCGAGCTTGAACGTCTTGTTGACGATGCCCTTGGTCTTGACCTTGCCGCTATCGAGGTAGTCGACCGTGGCCGGGAACATGAAGGTTTCGGAGAACGACCCGATGATGGTGATTTCTACAGCTCAGTTAGCGGAAATTCGACGCCTATGAGCCGGGGGGCGTGTCTCGAGCTTACCGTCACCAAAGATCTTGGATGGAGCCCACGACACGCGAGCCGCGCTAGGATACACGCCGTAGCACACCAGCTTGCCGCCGCGGCGGACGTAGTTGATGGCGTCCTCAAGGACCTTGGCACTACCGCTGGCCTCGACCACTATTTCCTCGTCGTTAGCATCAAGCACTAGCTACGAAGACACTCCGCGTACCAATGTCGAAACCGTAAAGGTTGTCCTTTTTGATCTGCTCCCACTGCGGAGTCGCGTCCGACCGATCGAGAGGGACGTAGTAGTCGGCAGCATCTAAGGACTTGGCGAGCTCCATCTTGGGGCCGCCGGGGGCAGCGATTGTGAGCCGGGATACGCCGCTGTGTTTTCTGCGAGGCATGCATGGTAAGTCATTTATCCTCAGGAATGTTGCATCCATCTACACGTACAGGAACTGAGCCATCATAAGACCGGTAGGACCGGCACCTATCAGGAGGGCATGCGAACCAGGCTTCGGGGCAATCTTCTCCAGGCCGTGCATAGCACACGAAGCGGGCTCGATCAATGTGGCATCGACATCGCTTAGGTTGTTGATCTTGAACAGGCGGCCTTGGGGATATGAGCACTAGGTG
Organism: Xylaria acuta; assembly: GCA_022495125.1. Lineage (NCBI taxonomy): Eukaryota > Fungi > Ascomycota > Sordariomycetes > Xylariales > Xylariaceae > Xylaria > Xylaria acuta. The sequence goes on along the minus strand of MU383154.1, from coordinate 127,501 downwards.
TCTGTCTGTCAGCAAGGACCCAGAAGCTGTGAGGGGAGGTGGTTGTGGACGAACGTATTCGGCAAATCCGCCGTCGAGACCGAGCACGCCATGAGCCTTGAAGTCCTCGCACAGCAGTTCTTCGCCTCTCCGGCAGTAGAAGCTATCAGGGGACGAGTCAGTCACGAAACTACATGTCTGTCCGAAGCGCGCTACTCACCAATGACCGCAGAGCTCGGAGTTGTCGGCGGCAACTCGGTCACCAATCTTGAAGCCCTTCACGTCATCCGAGAACCCTGGGCTTGTTTAGTGATACGTCACTCGCGATTTCTCCATCCACTTACCCACGACCTCACCGATGGTCTCGTGTCCAGGAATAAGAGGGAATTCAGCGATGAACTCTCCCTCATGTATGTGCAAGTCGGTACCGCAGACACCGCAGGCCTACGATTTATTTGAGTTGTTGATACGGCCGGCAAGGGACGATGGCATCTATATCTGCAAATGACTCACCTTGACCTTGATAAGGACATCGCCGGGTCGCAGAGTAGGAAGAGGGACTTCGACAATCCCCCACACCTCCGGCTTCTCATATCTACGAAGGCGAGACGGTCAGACAACATCGTCCATTTCCAGCAGCTGCCGAGCGGGGTTCATGGCGTTGCTACGCGCTAAACTGAGCCCAGATACTTACCTGAGAGCCTTCATCGTCTTAGGAAGGTTGGCCATTGTGATGTCGAGGCGCTGGTCGGTTATGTGAAACAGAAGAGATGTTCGAAAGCAAAAAAAGGGCTGTGCAGGGAGTGTTGGGAGGAGAGTGACGAGAGAAGACAAACTACGCGGGCTACGAAATACTTATACGGTCAGCATGTCACCCGAACTCTCGGCGAACAAACGGACAAATGAGACGGCCCAAGTCGACGGAAATGCGAGGAAGGCTAGCTCTAGGGCTTGCGGCCGTTTCAATCGAGTCGACCGCAGCCATGACGTCCTTCCCAGTTTGCGCTCGCTGGGCGCGCGAGTAAGGAGGGGCATCTTCCAACGCGAATAACCGTAGCCAGGGACATCGACTCTCTGCCCCGCCGGTGCGGTCACCATGCAGGCGAATTCGTCGAGCTAGCGCGAGAATCGTGAGACCGAGTGGATGGTTAACTATACGCTAGCCCACCACTTGTGTGGGCTGTGGAAAGCCAGCGCAACGGTCAAAAATGGAGGGCTTGGAATCCTGGAAGCGCCCACTTGGAACTCTGGATTCAGGAACAACCACGCTGAAGCAGCCGTGAGAGAGAGAGAGAGAAAGAGAAAGAGAGAAAAAAAAACCCTGGGTGTTGGTTAGTACTAGGGCCCGGGTGCAAACGCGACAAAGGGTGGTGATGGCCAGATTCAGTATCTAATTCCGTATTACGGTTCGCCCTGGCAGATTTTGTCACCACCGGCCTCGGACTATGATAGGCTACTTATAATCTTAGCTGCGCAGCCTTCTCCGAGGAGGGGAAGCGATATGTTCCAATGTGACACAAGGTCATTATGTCCTTTCTCCGGTAGGTTGTTATCATAGTCGAGTTGCATTGTAGGCTTCTGTCTGGAACATCCATGAGCAGGTACCACTGCACGGGTACGTATCTAACCGTGTCCCAAAGGAATAAAAGCCTCAATTGGTGTGTGGGGGTCAAGGAACTCTGAAAGTAAGCTATGCATGTAAGCTCAAAGATAACCTCGCGAAATCAACCTTGAGATTAAGAATCAGGACACAAACCAATTTCACAATTTATTCAGATCTTAGGTCGTACTCCGTAATACACAGGCCGATCTAAGCTGTCAGGGATGTGCCAGAACGGAAACTCACCTGGGCCAACTCAATTTGCATGTGCAATATCTGTTGGCTCGGACGCAACCGCATATCTCGTATGTAACGCTGAGAAGCGTATAAATACCAATCGACCGTACATGCATTACATGCATCATCCAGACCGCTTTTTACATGATAGAAAGGGGTTCGCCAACTTACAGCACGTGAGTTGAGACCAATTGGCTTAGAATGATGATGCCGTCGTGTCACGTCAATATTAGAAGAAAAGAACTATGTGCTTCCATGCTAGCTAGAGGCACACACTTCGTTGGCTGAACGACTCGGAACCATTAGAGCTTTAGCTATTTCACTAAGCTGGAATCTTCAACAATTAAGTCTAGGTAAGGTTAGCCCAGTACTACTAAAGATCCCCAGATACAGTTTGCACCGGTTTCGATGCCGGTTTATTTATTCTTTCGTAGTCGACCATACACACGGCACAGGCTTCACGGCTTGAAGGACGCGTATGGCTCTTTTTGGCAATCAATCGTTTGTTTGGCGTAAAAACATAACCCTTAATTTCGTAGAAGACGGTACCGAGATTTGGTCTCCTTATAACTCCCACCCGTGCATCCGAGGTTGTGCCCTATCGATTTTCTACCACGCATGTTCCATCACGCGTGCAAGATCGCGTGATTATGCAGGTGCTCATTCCCTAGAGTACATGTCCATTTGCCGGCTACCATGTGCATCGAAGGATTTATTTAGAGAAAAGAGACTTGGCCTCCCTTTTACGAAGGAGGAGCTCCACGGCCACGACCAGCTCCACCACGGCTATAACGACTGTCAGTACGGCCATCCTCGGCAACGGACCCCGGTGCGGAACTCACAATTGAGGGTTGAATTCACCAGGAGCACCACCCTCCTTGCCCTCACCAGCATCGCGTCGTCGGTATCCACCCTCACGGTCACCACGGTCACCACGGTCACCACGATCACCACCACGGCCACGGCCGAACGGTCTGCGCTCACGCTCACCCTCGCCGCCCATCATGCCACGGGGAGGGGCATGCGATCGCTGCTGCTTGATGTGTGTAGCCGGAACGATCTCGGCAGGGAGGTGCAGCCACTCGCGGAGGTATTCGAGACCCTCGGGAGTCAGGGTGTAGTAGTAGTATTGCCACGAGAACTGGGTCTTGACGTAGCCGCGCGAGGTGAGCGACTGGGCGGCCTTGACGACGAACAGGTTCTTGGTGTCGATGTCGGGGTGCTTGGGAAGGTTGTAGTCCTTCTTCGCGACCATCACGCCCTCACGGAAGAGGTACTACACCGGAGACAGAGAACGTTAGCTAAGTGCGCGACTCGGGGTGTGCCGTATATCTGTGTGCATAAAGTAGGTATCCATGACGGCTTCGCGGGGCCAGTGCATTCGAGCATGGCCGGTTGGACGGGTGCGGATTTGGGTTGTTCTAACCTCGTGGATCTTCTTGCGGTCAGCCTTCGGAATCAGCATCTTGGCGGTTCGTTGTTTGGCGACAAGATGTTGAGGGTGGTTGATGGGCGTGGTGTGTTGAAAAGTTGGCTGGCGCTGGCACACTCGCTCAAGATCAGATCGGGGATTGCAATGAATGGGAGTTCCGGTCAATTTTTTGGTGTGTGCAAAAACCCTACGCGAGTGGCTTGACAAGGCAAGTTTGGTGGAGGGAGTGGGGTTGAGGGTGGAAGTGTGGCTGGTGTGTCCGGCCCAAGCCGTGCGATAAGTGATAAGATACTTGCTGTGGGCAGGATGAAGACCACAGGCAGGACACAGCTACACCGGTATATTTTTCTCCACATCTTTGTCCGACTAGGATGTTTATTGATTGCCCCATCGGAGATAGCACTTCAAGGTTGCATCAACCAACCACCACGTTCCCGCCAGACCGTCGCCATTCCTCGAACTTCATTCAGCGCATTTACCCTTCAAGATCCAGATAATCAACAGACCACGCGCACAACCATCCGCGACCTACCACAAGGCTAATAAAGAGCCATCATATTCTGCGACACCATGGCTACGAGAAATCTCAACGTCTTTGTGACGACGTTCCCCGGATTGGGTCTACCCCCGACGCTATCCTTCCCACTTCCATCAACATCCACAACCTCGGATCTGCGCGACCATATCACGAAGAAGCTGCCGCAAACCGACGCAAGGTTTATCGTAACCACCATCTCAAACAAGCAGCTCACACTTGGCTCGAATCAAAACATCTCCGATCTTTGCAACGCCAATGATGACTTCGTCTCTCTGCGATTGTCACTCCCCTTATGTGGTGGCAAGGGTGGTTTCGGATCGCAGCTCCGGGCGGCTGGAGGTCGCATGTCTTCGAAGAAAAAGAAGAATCAAGGCGACGAGAATGGTTCCAGCAGAAACCTCGACGGACGACGAATAAGGACTATCAACGAAGCCAAGGCCCTCGCGGAGTACCTGGCCATCAAGCCCGAAATGGAACAGAAGGAGAAAGAGAAGCGGCGCGCACGATGGCAGCAAGTCGTTGATGCCGCGGAAGAGAAGGAGCACGAGATCAGGAACAACACCAAAGGTCGCGTCAGCGGCAAATGGGTCGAAGACAAGGAGGAGGCCGGGAAAAGCGCACGAGAGGCTGCTCTTGCTGCAATCAGAGCCGGAAACTACAAAGACAACCTTCTTAGCACATCTCACGGCTCGGCCTCAACCGAAGACGTCGATGAGGAATCGACAAGTGGGGACGAAGACGCAGGCAAGGAATCAAGCAGATCCAGGTCACCAACAACGAAACCGCCATTGAAGAAACCACCAACACGCGCTTTCGCTGGCTTCGATGAAGACGACGAATTCATGAGCTCATCAGATGAGGACGAGGAAGACGACGCCAAGTGAAACCCCAGATGCACTACGAGCAGGTACAACTTGCACTAGCATCTGGTATTGTGGTTCGAGTTGATCGTCAGGGCCAACCTACTAGAATGCCTTGAAACCCGCAGTCCTCCTACAGGACAATTATTCCCGGAACCAACATTATGGCTAATGGAGTGGTAAGGATACACTTGTAGTCCTTTAGGACGTGCCTTTGGGACACGAATCTTCACTCCCTTCTATACGCCAATAAGAGGCAAGAAAGGGGGTTCAGCCATGCGGGAAATGCATGGGCGGATAACAGTGCCATCTATCGGGTTAGTGGGAGCAATAAACATACGCCATGATGGGGAAATAGTGTCAGAGCGTTGGACGTGGGGAGGCCTTTCAAAGATACCCACAGCTTCGATAACACAAGGGCAAGCTAAACTGTTAAATTGAGTTTGGCATAGCAATAGCAATAGCAGAATCAATAGCCTCAAAACTTTTGAGATTCATTTTTTGTCAAGCTACCGTAATAATAAGTTGAACAACAACTGTTATTGGTCTAGCGGTGTCTAGGGTTTTCACACGTAGCCAGATACACCGTTATGTAATATCGATAGTATCAAATAGTCTAATGGGCCAAGACGCATCTAACAGCGACGGTTGAAGACTTGACTGTAGTATGCCTTACAGGGGAGCGATGTCTGACACATGTCCGCCCATATCAATCGAAACGGACAGTCAATTCGATGAGCAGCCTAATATCATCACGGTTGTCGCCAGACTCTACGACGCAATTATTCTTAGTTCCTTAACTCCTATATAATACCTTAACATGAAGTGCGGTTCACTCTAGATCAATGCTAAAATTTCTATGCAGTCACTCGGTGGGCGACAAGCGCCTACTCTCTCTGTAGTCTGCAGTCCCTCACCTCTCCCCTCTCTTGACACTAAGCTCCCTCGCAGGTAAGGATGTTGAGATTATCTAGAGCCATTTGACCAAACAGGGCATTGCGCAACATGGCATTGTGATTAAATTCCTTCGATGTAAGCACCGCAAGCTTTGGTAGAACAGCCCACGAAATTCTGAATAACTCTAGCGAAGTATGCTCCCTTCAGACGCATGCCATGCATCGCCAACGCTACTTGTCTCATGAATGAATCAACAACAGCATTAAACGTAGGGCTAGTGAAAATAAGGCCATTTAGAGTCGAAGCCATAAAATCATATGGATGTCCCAAACATGAAAGAGAATCATAGTACAATATATAGTTCGCAGACTAGGTGTAGAACTAAAGTGACTAGATTGGAAACCAGCGGGTAGTGTAGGTATATATAACAGGAAACCTTGTTGAGGTGCGCTATCCACCTAGACAAATATCATACGAGCAGGGAGACTGGGAAAGAATCCATGATTAGTAGTAGCCCGACTCAATCCTTAGTGGCTATCAGACGGGGACCCTGTCAGAGAATAATATGTCACAAGGCACACACACACACACACACACACAAACCTTCTGTATATAGTCAGACAGCTTCCACGGAGGTGTGTTAATGACCTTCGCGCAACAACAAGTGCCTATTGCCTACCTCAAGTACAGGGCTCCTGACATAATATAAACATCGATTTTCCTCTGATACTGCTAAGCTGACTACGGCTGGGCTAGTAAATAAATATTATTAGGATATCACAGCTTAGTAAGAGGAGACCGACTAAATCTTCAGAGTATGCACGCTGCTACCATGGTATATCAGGATTTTCCATCTGTATCGTTGGGTTTGCATCATCGCACTCGCGCCCTATATGTCGCTTCAAAAGGGGATAATCTAACACGCGGTATTGTGTCAACATTCCTCGGGTCTGCAACACCGATAAAAACCAGAGGCTGAGCCAAGGCGACAACCGGTTCGATATTCGGGCCGGGAGATTTGGACGTAGAGTTCTGAGTAATAATGTCAACTCGTGCTTCTGCTATCTTGCCTAAACACCCTTAGCCCACGTATCAGCATTGTGATGGCTTTGTAGCAGAATTCCATGCTGGAAGCATGGCAGTAACAGTCCAATGCGAAGTCAAGGGTATCTTCCGTATACGCCCTGATCTGCTCTGCGCAAGTCGGGTCGTGGTGGTCAAATGCTTTCTGTGCACCATAGGCTTCCGCAAGAGCGAATTTCCTCGGGCTACATATCGTGATGGGAACACATCCGGCCCGGCGAATGAGCTGAATAGCCAACGCACCTGAGGCTGAGCTGCCGCGCGTACACCAGAACAAAGACGCCGGGCATTTTGGTTGGTCGTCCGGGGTTGACAGCTACCGCGGCCGTGCGGATGAGCATAAGGCCGAGATTTAGCTTTGGTAGCGGGACATCGTGGGCAACAATGAGATCACCGGTGGCATCGGCTACGATGGCACTCTGCGTTGCGGGGAGCGATGCAGCCATGAGTGGTACTTCTTAATACGGAGGGTTTGTTCGACAGGATCTATACGCTCATCTGCTGTCAAACGTCCCAGTACGTAGTCAAGAATCGCGGCAGGTTGCGAGCACCATCCACGGCACTGTGTTTCGAAGAGAATACTCATGGAAAGTGCCTTCTCGATTCGGCATCCTAACTAGGTATGCAGGCTGTACAAATGCACATGCTAGCATATCAAGCCGAAGCCCCTATCTTGGCCCATGAAGACTTGTTAAAAACTCCCCAAGCATTACCCCGAGCCCGAGTCGGTCATCAATACACCATCAGTGGTTACCCCCAACAATCGGAGTACAGTAATGTCTCTAAGGATTCAGACCAACCACCTAGCCGATTAGCAGCCAGGCCTGATGATCCAAATGTTACATGTCGCATAATGTCGCGGTCTTCTACCTCGGTAAGTATCGGCGCCTCTCAGCATAACCCTTTGCACGGGCCGGGGGGGGGGGGGGGGGGGGGGGGGGGGGGGGGGGGGGGGGGGGGGGGGGGGGGGGGGGGGCGGGGC